>OZ018332.1:26088693-26626193 GCA_963969495.1 Ceratothoa steindachneri
ACCATCATACATGAAAAATTCACACTGATGAATTTCCCAAAATGGCAGCATGTGCTGCCTCAAAACTTCAAGATAGTTAGTCCCCCTCATGGCTACATTCTTGGCAAGGAAGTACAGACCTCCTCTGCCCTTTTTTCCACTAAAGGCACCCCACACCATCACACTATCAGGGTGCTTCACAGTTTTCACGGTATATTTCGGGTCATCCCGAGACACAGTGCTGGGACGACGCACGATCTTTGACTCTCCTCTGACCAGCCTAAAGGTGCTCTCATCACTGAACATGACCTTCTTCCAATGGGCAGCTGTCCAATGTTTATAGGTCTTGCAAAAATTGAGCCTTTCCATCTTCATAGCCTTGGTAAGAAGTGGCTTCTTGGCAGCGCGGCGAGACGGTAGGCCTAAGTCCTTCTGTTAGCGATGACTGATGGTCCTGAGGGCAACGTTCTGGAGGAGGTCTGAGTGTTTTTTCTTGATTGAAGCGGAGGTTACAGAAGGGTCTGACATCACTTTACGCCTTAGGATATTATCAGTCCTTGGAGATGTCTTCCTAGCTGCACCAATGCCCTCCTTCCTCTTTGGTATGGTACCTGGTGGCAATAACTCAGCTGCACGTTTTAGGCGATGAATCGTATTTTTGAGGTTACTAAATCTGCTGCTACATCAATAAAAGACTTTTCCTGCTCTAATAGGGTCAAGGCACGGCTTTTCTCTGTCATAGAAAGCTTTTTCCACCCCATTGTATCCACTTGCACAGAAGTTATAGCACGTCAAATGTAGGCACGAATGCAGATAATCAGCACGCTGGAGTGCCATATACTAAAACCTCGTTGTACGAGCTCAAACGAGACACTGAGTTCCAAAAGAGCGCAGTTCTGTTGTCTTAGCCCAGGAGAGTCGTCCACTTGCGGCATAAGCTCCGCACATTTTCATTGAATTGTTGGCAAGTAAAATAGTGAAAGCGATTTTGTGTATCGATTTCTGTTGCCAATATTCAATGTCACTTTTTTTGTTGCCGCCACTGTATATATATATATATATATATATATATATATATATATATATATATAATATATATATATATATATATATATATATATATATATATATATATATATATATATATATATATATATATATATATATATATATATATATATATATATATATATATATATATATATTTATACATTAGTGTAGATGGAGCAGTCTTTCTTGAATGCAAATTTTGTTTTAGACCATGGTGTATTTCGCCTTTGTTAATTTCCTTTGGCAACTTTCTATTCTTCTAACTGTCTTTTTATTACATCTTGTCCTGTATTCATTTCTCTAATAAATTAATGGGTTTGGTAAAAGAAACAAACTAAATTGCTGAGCTTTCGATCTTATTCGATCACCTTCGGAGTGTCTTAATATATTCTTTGCTCCTTTACCAATGAAATCTGGAGTCAGAATTGGACTTAATGAAAGAAAATGGTTTCTAGCGGATATTTATTTGGCTGGTGTATCGTAACGTTAGAGGAAACGAACCAATCCGCTGAGTGGAATTTCCTAACTTTACTGTTCGATTATAGCTTAACGCTTGACTATTGATGGCCGGCTAGAGTTCTCCGTTTGTAAAGCGCGGTTGGAGATGTGGAATTTCGAACTCTTAAAGCTGTGATAACGTTTGCCTTAAGAACCGTTTTCTTCCATTCAGTCCGATTCTGATTCCACATTTCATTGGTAAAGGAGGAAAGAATATATTAAGACGCTCCGAAGATGATCGCATAAGATCGAAAGCTCACCAATTTCGGTTAGTTTTTACCAAACCCATTCATTTAAAAGAGATGAATACAGGACAAGATGTATTTAAAAAGACAGTTAGAAGAATAGAAAGAAAGTTGCCAAAGGAAATTAACTAAGGCGAAATACACCATGGCCTTCACCAAAATTTGCATATATATACATATATATATATATATAAAATTTATTTTAATTTTAATAGCCCATCTCGCCAACCTGGGCATAAATCGCCGTACGTAACAAGACCTACTACTAAGTTATATTAAAAAACAAATAACAGGTAAATAATAAATAACCGATAAAAAGTCAAAAGCTAAAAAAAAGCAAAAAGGAATGAAGAACGCTCCGACGTCGGGAATCGGCCCACCTTCTCCCAGCGCCGGAATATGCGAGCTAAAGAAACAGTCAAATAAAGTGGAGAGCAGACTCCTCCAAAAAGTCGTATAGTACACAAGTCCCTAGTACATGGGACAAGTGGTAGCGATCCTGCTCGCCCCGGTATCGGAATAAGTAGTGTACGCGAAGATCACCCACACTGGACATTTACAATAAGGGGCAGGCGAGCTCTCCATCAAATAGAGGCACGTCCCGCGAGTGTGTCCAATTTGGAGACGACAGAAAGCAACCAGAAGCCGTCGCGGCAATGCGGGGTAAGTCTGTGGAAAAAGCCGCGGCGCAATAGCACGTATTTTTAGTTCTCGACCATCTCCCATTTTCTTTACCAAACACTCCGGAGAGATGGCCGTATTCCAGCCAGGTAATCGGTGTGAGGAAGTAAGAGACGCTGGTCTGGTCGCAAAGTCCTCAAGGATTCTCTGGCGCCCTCATTCCCCGCAATTCCCACATGTCCAGAAATAGAGCAGATGATAATCTCGATATCCGCCCTGCTCGCCACAACCGTGGCGTCACGGATATCGCGAACCAGGGAATGCTGAGATTCCAATGCTACGAGAGCATTCAGGGCACTATCTGAGTCGCTAGAAATCACAATCAGGTCTCTGAACCGGGCACGTCGGGTTTTCTCCAGTACAGAGCGGTGTATTGCAACCAGCTCGGCCGTGAAGACAGACGCAGCGCCCCGGTGACTTCAAATAGAAGGGACACAGTGTGGAAACCGACCCTATCTTAGGGTTTTGAGCCATCTGTATACACTGGCACGGTTGCAGCGTGACAGGAAGTGTGCTACCAAAAGGCAGAAAGTAATACTCCCCGCGCTGTAGAGGTATTGTGAGCAGAGGCGTGGCGACAAATAGCAAAAGGTGGTACCATCAAAGGTATCGTCATGGGCAAAACCATGGGCAACACCGGCCCGAGAGCTATACCGAGCTCTCGAAGGAGTTTCATAGCCATAAACCCAAAGGGCTTGGGGTATGACTGGAGTCTCTCGGTGGCATAGGCACTATCAAGATCAGCTGCGGATGCAGTGAGAGCTGTTGGCAACTGGAGCTGGCGCTGGGCGAGCGCTTCCATGTGAAGAATGCACTGTGCACGGCGAAGAGCGAGTGGCATCTACCAGCATCGACAAGTAGGCTCTCAATGGGGGACGGGCCGAAGGCATCGGTCACCACGCGAAGGTTGGTATGGTGGATCGAGACAACTTTTCGCAACACATGGTCGGCTGCAGATGCATAAAACTAGCATACATAGTCGAGCTTCGAACGAACAAAGGATCGATAAAAAAGTTAGACAATAGCTTTATCACGGAGCAAAAAATATCAATAGCGCGGGTATAAGAGACCCTAAGGTTGCAAATATGAGCTTCCCATGTGAGGCGTCGGTCAAATACAAGATCAAGGAAACGGTGCGAGTCCACCAACAACAGGCAAACCCCATTTAGGTACAAGATAGGGCGGAGTCGGGAAACGCGGCAGAAGTGCACCACTTTAGTCTTTGCAAAGGAAAACCGAATCATGCGCGCTTCGGGCGAGAGACGCTGTTCAATGCCTTTAAAATTCGATGCTCCAGACTTGGCATCTAGGCCGCTCCAAAAGAGATCGAAAGGTCGTCTAGGTATAACATAGCTAGAACATCCCGGGCAGCACCGAGGTGATGCCATTGATGCTCAAGGCAAAGAGTGACATTGAGGACAATTCCCTGCAGGACACACTCTTTTTTGCTCCTTTGGGTCTGAGAGGGACCCCCCAACCCGTAAACGGAATCGATGATCTCGCCAAAATTCAGATTTAACGATTGGGAGGCGTCCCCTCACCACCATCGTGTGGAGTCTCCATGATACCGTATCGCCATGCGGTATCATAAGCCTTCTCCAAATCGAAAAATACCGTAGCGTAGTGCTGTCTACGAAGGAAGGCCTCGCAGACGGCATATTCCAGTCGGAGCAGAGCATCCGATGTGGAGTGGAACTTTCGGAAGCCGCACTGTGCAAAAGACAAATGTCCTACGCCATTAACCGGCCGGGGTGGAGTGATCTCTCCCCGGTTTGCGAAAAGCGAGCAGAGTAGCGATTCGCCAGGAGTCTGGGAGGATACCTTATACCTAGATAATGTTGAAAAAATCTAACCGAAAGACCATGCCTCGCCCACTCAGGACCCGCGATGTCAGCGCAGGAAGTGAGAGCGGATGCAACTAACTCAAACTAAACATGCTTATTGATTGATGCGTTCGTTCTCTTCCTCTGGAAGTAAAGTCCATTATGCGGCATTATGCGACATCACACGGGCATTGAATGATAGCGGAGCAGTATCTAGGCTAGAGAATGCGGCAGTGGCGGCTCGTGTATAGGCACTGGGGAACTGAAGTACCCCGAATTATCGATAACATTCAATATAATGAGTCCTTTTTTTCTTCATACTTGTACATTATATAACCCTTAAGCTTAATATCAGTAGCCATCTGCTAGTTTATGAATAAAAAAAAGAAAAACCCTTGTATAGAACTGTGCGCTTCACAGCTCCAGCGACGCAGTGTTTGGCTGTTGTGCGCATGCTCACATGTCCGAGATACGAAGTTGCACGCTAAGAAGAAAGAACACTGTAGCTTACGTAGTGGCGATCCTGATGTGCTGGTAGAAGGAAGCGTTTCTTTTTGACTCTGCATTTGTTGTGCTTAAAAACGTGTTTATATTCTTGAATGTGATAAAGTGTAAAATTTAATTTATATTTAGGAAGGTTCTTTTATTAATTAATTAATTGAGTAGTTGAAATTTATTTTGGAAAATAATCTAGATGTTCTTAATGAAATTAGGAAACTGATAAAAATCTACTTGACAATTCTCATGACTACATTAGAGGCAGAACATTGTTTTTCAACACTGAAAAGAATAAAAAAAAATATAAGGAGCACTATGAATTCTGAAAGACTAAATGCACTTACAGTGCTTTCAATGGAGAAAAAACTTCTCAGTAGTCATTCAGAGATAAAGGAGAAAATAAGTAATATTTGCGCGCAAATTTTTGCTACGAGTCGCCACTGGAATGCGAAGAAAGCAGTCACGAAAGACTCCGCCATGGACGCGGTGTCAGAGATTGCCGTCCCATTGTTCCGAAGAACGAGTGTGTGTGTGTGTGTGTGTGTGTGTGTGTGGTGGTCGTGTGGGGGGGGGGGTGTCCTGCGAGAACTTGCCAAAAATACTTTTATCTCGCTTCCACACCTGTGCTAGAAGGGTCTACCAGTTAAGTAAAGACGCGTATGCCCGCCACGAAGAGGGCGGGAGTGCTTCGAAACATACTGGAACCTAGCCCTGGTTGATGAAATTCAACCACAGTGAAATCGTTCGGGCAGCGCTTATATGTTGGCATAACGCTTCTGTTTCCAGGCCGCCTCACACTCGGCGGACCACCACGAAAGCGGTCGGCGTCAAAATGTCTAGACGTTCTAGGAATCGTAGTCAGGCCTATGGCGATGGGGGGACACAGCTGCCTGGAAGCAGTGTCGGACCCCGTCTTCTGCCGAAGAATGATTTTCTCTCTCTCTCACTCGCATATAAATATATATATATATATATATATATATATATATATATATATATATATATATATATATATATATATATATATATATATATATATATATATATATATATATATATATTTATATAGGGGGACGAAAAATAATTGTATATACTTTGACAGTAGATATAAAAACCCCAAATAACGACTTTTACAGGAATAAGTAAATGTCCAAAAATCGATCATTTTCGAGATTTCGAATCATAAAGTTGAGTATGGTATAACTAACTCTGGTGGGGGCAGTCCCCAGAGTAGTAGGTGAGGGAAACAAATTTGAATACATACGTTATTATGGAATTGGAATTACAATAGGTGTTCGAAATATCCTCCTTGTACGTCAATGCAGGTCTGGTACCTACGTAGAAGTATTTCCCGAACACGATCAGACACTCGTGGATTATCCGCAATGAGTCCTGCAACGTCCATTATCCTTCCAACAAGATCCATCTCTGTCTCCACTGGGCTTTCATAAATTAAACTCTTTATGTGGCCCAACAGGTAGAAGTCCAAAAGTGTCATATCTGGAGACCTCGCTGGACATGGCACTGGCCCAAAGCGTCCTATCCATCTGTTGGGAAAAGTACGGTCTAGATATTGTCGCACATTCCTTGAGCCATGCGCTGGAGCGCCGTCATGTTGGAACCACATTTGACGTCGAATACCCAAAGGCACATCGTCCAGAAGGTCAGGCAATATTGCATAGTGATCTGTTAAATGCGTTGGAAGCACATAGGGCCCAAACCAAATTTGTACCAATACCAGCCCACACATTAACACTGAACCGATGTTGGTGGTGGCTCTGATGCACAGCGTGAGGGTTTTCATTCTGCCACATGTGTAAGTTGTGTGTTGATGCACAGCGTGAGGGTTATCATTCTGCCACATGTGTAAGTTATGTGTTAAACAACCAACCGCGCGTAAAAGTAGCTTTATCAGTGAAGAACACGTATTTTGGAAACTCATTATCTTCAATGGTCTTATTCATGAACCAACGTGCAAACCGTTCACCATGGTTAAAGTCGGCTGGAAGGAGCTCTTGCACTTGTAGGGGTGCGAAGATGTATCAGAGAAAATTCCTTCCAACGCGATAATATAAATAGCCCATTAAATTACCAACTCAAAACGGACTCGCCGTAGCGTGACGGCAGAGTGCTGGCATTCGGATTCAAAGACCTGCGATTGAAACTCAGTCCACAAAATTTTATGAAGAAATCTCCCAGAAGAAAACGGAAATAAAGGACTAACTCAAGAAATCGACTCAAGAGAAAACCGATGTCAAGGAAAACGGAAAAAAACCCGACTTCAAGGGCTAACTCACCAAGCATCAAAGAAGAACTCATCAAATCGTCAAGAAGCAAGAACTCATCACGTCATCAAGAATTAAGAAGAAATCATCACTTGATCAAGAAAGAAGGAATCATCACATCAAATGCAAGTTAATATGAAGATACATCAAGAAAAGAAAATCGAAGATCAAGAATTAACCCAGCCAAATTAAAGAAGAAGGAATCAAAGCCAATAAGTATACTAAGAGTCAGATAAATGGAAGACAAATGTTTCAAGGGGCAAGAAGAAAAAAATAGATTCGAATATATAAATCTTCAAGATGAATGATATTGATAATCAAATATAATAAAGAGCCCCGTCCCCTATAACTCGTGACCCTCAAAAGGCCAAACAATCTTCTGATCTTCGTTACAACTGCACCTGCTCTCCTACAAGAGATTAAGAAAAGGTGCTGCTGGGAACATTCAGGAGATCCGGGAAGGAGATGCTATATTACTCATTGATTAAGAGACTTCGTTCGTTCGCTCTCCTCAATCCCACTCAATTAACTCCACTCATCCCACAGACTCGGAGGCCGGGGAGGGAGAGGTACTACTCTCCTCAATTAAGAAATCCAAGACTAGTCTCTCCCCAATCCTCAAATTCGCTCCGCGTTCTAGAAAGGGACCTGTGTAGGGGTGCGAAGATGTATCAGAGAAAATTCCTTCCAACGCGATAATATAAATAGCCCATTAAGTTACCAACTCAAAACGGACTCGCTGTAGCGTGACGGCAGAGTGCTGGCATTTGGATTCAAATACCCGCGATCGAAACTCAAAAGTCCACAATTTTGACCAAGAAAATTCACGAAGAAAACGGAACAAAGGAAAACGCTTTAAGGACAACTCAAGATAAAATGGATCGTCTCAAGAAAGAAAAACGGAAGAAAACGACTTCAAGGGCAAACTCATCAAGAATCCAAGAAATCATCACGTCATCAAGAATCTAGGAGAAATCATCAAGAATTAAGAAGGAATCATCACATCGAGATAAATGCAATAAATGGAAGATCATGAACTAACCCAGCCAACTTAAAGAAGAAGGAATCTCAGCCAACAAGAATACCAAGAGTCAGATAAATGGAAGACAAATATTTCAAGGGGCAACTTCCGACAAGAAGAAATAAAAATAAATTCAAATATAGAAATCTCAAGATGGGCAATGATAAATAAGAAAAGTTATAATAAAATATGTCCCCATCCCCCCGACTCTCTGGAAATGGTACGGGTAGAGGCCGTTATCATGAAGTGTTTGCCATACTATTGAGTGATAACGCATTCCAACTGCATTTGCCGCGGTCCGAGTGCTTGTACGCGGGTTTGTATTAAAATGTTGTAGTATCCGCTCTTTGAAATCAGCGCTAACTCGCCCACGACGACCACCCACTTCTCTTCTGTTTACCTGAAAACTGCCAGTGTCTCGCAGCCGTTGATGCACCATGGTGGAAACGCGATGCTCAGGCAAATGACGGTTGGGAAAATGGTCTGCATACAATCGAGCAGCCAATCTAGCATTGCCATTCGTCGCACCATATGACATGTACATATCTACCATTTCAGAATTTATTAAGCGATTCATATTGACGGAGATATTTTACAATGTTCACTGATAGCAGACAACCATTAAAGTAAACAACTGTTGCCAGATTTGTGGATTTAGGATAATGCCGAGGGTAAGAAATATCTCTAGAGACCTCCAATCTTTACGATTCGATATCTCGAAAACGATGGATCTTTGGACTTTTACTTATTCTTGTAAAAGTCGTCCTGTTGGGCTTTTATACCTACAGCCAAAGTATGTACCATTAGTTTCCAACCATGTATATATATATATATATATACAGAATATTCATGCTCGACAAAAGTTTAGGCCGGGTGCGTGTCAGACAAGTTGCAGCATGATAAAAGTGTCCTAAAATATTAATCTTACCCTTAATACTTTGTTGGGCATCCTTTGCGTTTCTTGACATCCCTCAGGCGTCGTGGCATGGACATAGCAAGATCATGTAGCTTCTGGGTAGGTATAGCATCCCAACAAGCCCTAATTTTCTTCTCCAGCTTGGGGATAGTACTGACGTCCTTCCCTTGTAACCCATGTTTAACCACCTCCCAAAGGTTCTGAATCAGGTTTAAATCTGGACTGTTATCAGGCCAATCCTCAATGAACTTAATCTCACAGTCTTTAAGCCAGGTTATAACATATGTGGCAGGGGGCACCATCCTGTTGGAACACGCTTGCGCCTGTTAACTCAAAGCACTCCTCCAGATGTTCATTTAGCAGCTCATAATAAATGTACTGGTTGACTTTAATGTTGGCAGGCAACATAACAAGCTTCCCCAAGCCCCTGCCTGAGAAACAACCCCATACCATTAATGAACTGGGGTGTTTCACGGTTCCACAAAGGTAGTGTGGGTCAAGGGGGTCACTGATACGCTTCCGATACACGTTACCACCCCTCCCCTCAGTCATTGTAAAAGTTGCTTAATCAGACTAAAGCAGGTTAAGCCAGTCAGCATCATCCCACTGAAGATATTTCAGAGCATAAGCGACCCTACGAGCCTTCTGCACACAAGTGAGAATCGGTTTCTTGACGGGGCGGTAGCCTGTGTAACCAAGCTCATGCATACGTCGACTAATAGTGCGCACAGATACCTCTCTGAACAGACCACTATTATTTTTCTTAATTTTACGGGCTGAAATACGAGGACACTTCTCTAGGTCTCTCTTAACAACGTTATCAACACGCCTAGAGGTCTTACGAGGCCTGCCAGACCACTCTTGCCGGGTTGCTTTGGTGTCACACCCTCTCTCCCTCCACCTAGCAACGTAACGGCTCACAACACGATCAACGATTTTAATTTGGTCGGCTATTTCCTTAGTTTGCTTACCGGCCTCCTTATAAGACATAATCTGGGCAAGAGTTTCAGACGATAACTGCCTCGCTTTCCACATAATAAGGTCACACAGACTCCCAAACAGCAAAAAAAAACCAGTCAAAAAATGGCGTCGGTCAGAACACAACAGCACAGTCTTCATACTAACGCGGCCAAGCTGACACTGAGCACGTGCTGGCAGGCTGAGCGGGAAACTGAGGGATGTAGTGGCGTCATTCAACCGCCTCAAACTTCTAATTAAATTAAATCACCCTCATCTATACCATTTTTTAGACATAAGTTTAGTCCGCCCCCGCTAAACCGGCCTAAACTTTTGTCGAACACTATATATATATATATATATATATATATATATATATATATATATATATATATATATATATATATATATATATATATATATATATCTTGTGAATTCCGGAAAAATGCTGGTGGACAGCGACAAATGGAGCTCACTGTAATGCCAAGTGTGTATTGGTTGAAATATCGAACACCACCAAGGAGCGAGCAATTTTTTTTTTTTTTTTTAAGAGCTCATCTGGCGACTGCCTACTTGGGCATTAGTCGCCGTATTAAAACTGGCCTAGTTCTAGGCTACTTTAAAATAAAATTAAAGAGAGAAGAAAAAAAAAACACCCCAAAAGGGGGAAAGGAAGCAAGCTGGTGCGTCGGGGAGAGGTCCCCCATGCGCAGGAGCGTGCAACTAAAGGAAAAAAACAAACAAAAAACAAAAAAACAAAAGCAAAAAAAAACAACAAAACAAAACAAACAAACCTTGCTTAAATAATAGGGAGAAGGCCGGCCTCCCCCAAGAAGTCAATAAGTCCACAAGTCAATGTGCACGAATCTGTCCCGAGCACAAGGGACAGGCGGTAGCGACCCCGCCCATCCCGGTACTGAGACAGGTATCGTGCGCGAAGATCACCCAGACTGGGACATTCGACAAGAATGTGCCGAACAGTCTGGGGGACGACGCAGTCGTTGCAATAGGGCGCAGGCGAGCGCTCCATCAGATAGCGATGCGTCACACGAGTGTGTCCGATTCGGAGACGACAGAAAGCAACCTGAAGCCGCCGCGGCATTGGGGGATAGGTCCATGGGAACAGTCGCGGCGCAATGGCACGCAACTTTAAGTTCCCTTCGACCGTCTCCCATCTTCTTTGCCAAGCAGTCCGAAGAGCTGCCCGTATTCCTGCCATGTAGTCGGTGTGAGGAAGAGCGAAATGCTGGTCCGGTCGCAGAGTCCTCGCGGACTCTTTGGCGCCCTCATCGGCGCGCTCATTCCCCGCAATTCCTACATGTCCAGGAACCCAGCATAAGATAATCTCGACATCTGCCCGGCTCGCCAAAACCGTGGCGTCACGGATATCGCGAACCAGGGGATGCGGAGATTCCAATGCCCCGAGAGCACTCAGGGCGCTTTGTGAGTCGCTATAGATCACAATCCGGTCTCCGAACCGGGCACGTCGCGTAATCTCCCGTACCGAGTGGTGTATTGCCACCAGCTCGGCCGTGAAGACAGACGCAGCGCCTGGTAGAGCCCCGCTGACTTCAAACAGAGGGGATACGGCGTGGAAGCCGACCCCCTCTTGGGACTTGGAGCCATCCGTATACACTGGCACGGTACCAGCGTGACACGATGTGTGCTCCAAAAAGGTCGAACGCAATACTCCCGGCGCAGTACAAGCTTTGGGAGCAGAGGCGTATCGACAAATAGCCAAATGTGGTACCCTCCAGGGTGGCGTCCTGGGCAGAACCAGGGGCGCCACCGGCCCGAGAGCTATATCTACCTCTCGAAGAAGTTTCCTGGCCCTAAACTCAAAGGGCTTAGGGTATGACTGGCGTCTCTCGGCGGCATAGGCACCATCGAGATCAGCTGCGGATGCAGTGAGAGCTGTTGGTGACTGAGGGAGGCGCCGGGCTCACGCGTACAGGCGAGTGATGCACTGCACGCGGCGCAGAGCGAGTGGCATCTCCCCAGCATCGACCAACAGGCTCTCAATGGGGGAAGTGCGGAAGGCACCGGTCGCAAGGCGAAGGCCGGTGTGGTGGATCGGGTGTGGTGGATCGAATCCACCTTCCGCAATAAACGCTCGGCTGCGGATGCATAAAACTCGCATCCGTAGTCGAGCTTAGAGCGAACAAAGGATCGATAAAAAAGTAAGGCGGTAGTCCTATCAGCGCCCCAAGCGCTGAACGTCACGGAACGAAGAATGTCCATGGCGCGGGTACAAGAGACCCTAAGGCTGCGAATATGAGCCTCCCAGGTGAGGCGTCGGTCGAATACAAGACCAAGGAAACGGTGCGACTCAACCACATCCAGGCGCACCCCATTAAGAAACAAATCTGGGTCGGGGTGAAGCCGTGGATGGCGGCAGAAGTGCACCACCTTAGTCTTGGCCAAAGAAAACCGAAACCTGTGCGCTTCGGCATAGCGAGAGACGCGGTTCAATGCCTGTTGGAGTCGACGCTCCAGAGTTGGCATCTGGGCCGCGCCAAAAGAGATCCAAAGGTCGTCCACGTAGAGCGTAGCGAGAACATCTTCCGGCAGCACCGAGGTGATGCCGTTGATGCTCAGGGCAAAGAGTGCGACACTGAGGACACTTCCTTGCGGGACACCCTCTTCCTGCTCCTTTGGGCCGGAGAGGGCTCCCCCCACCCAAAGGAGCGAGCAAGGGGTATTTTTTTTTCCCCTCTTCCTATCTCTCAAGGTACAGCTGACTGCCCTCATTTCGGAATGAGGAAGGATTTGGGGTGTGTGGAAATGAGAGACCTCTGTGTGTCGCGCGATTTGGGGACACGGTTGTCCCCTTCTCTCTGTTCCGTCGTTAGCGGGAAAGAGAACACGAGGTAGAGACGAAATCTCAATATATATATATATATATATATATATATATATATATATATATATATATATATATATATATATATATATATGTATATATATATATATATATATATATATATATATATATATATAAAAGCCGTTAAAAGGCTATTTTTGGCAAACCAGTCTTCCTCGCAGCCTTCGGAAGGAGCTCTTCCGAAGGCTTTGAGGAAGACTGGTTTGCCAAAAATAGCCTTTTAACGGCATAATTAATTGCGTTACTGCAATAATTTTTCTTAATATATATATATCCCGTAAGGGGCGCGGCGATTTGCTTTCCTGGCCGCCGTGCTGACGGGACTCAGCGCCCCGTCCGGCCCCAGTTTAACCTCTTCTCCTTCCTTCTTTCTTTCACCACACTGAACCTAAATAAGGACCAGGCGTAAAAACTATTTAATATATATATATATATATATATATATATATATATATATATATATATATATATATATATATATATATATATATATGTGTGTTTTAAATAAAGTAAATTGAGATTCATGCTTCCTTGAGCCTCCTTCCTATCTAATAGGCATCTCACGAGCGAGTGAGCATACCCTTGTGGCGGGTGGTTTCGGGGAGCGTTCGCTACAATATGAATAGGAAAGAGATCAGTACCATGGAGGTCATCGACCACCTCCACACCCAAAATCAGGCTGTGCATTCGGAGAGCACAAAAATAGATCAAAACAGTAAGATGAAGCGGTTCTTGGGCACTAATGCGTAAACTCATCCACATTTAGGACACCTATCACTAGCTCGTCACTCAGGTCGGTAAAGACCTGACCCCTGGGATTAATAGAGTAGACTCCCCAAGAGGGGGTGTCTACTGTTCAGATCCCCGAGCAAGAGAAAGGGCCTCGGCAACCGTGCCCCGGCGCGGCGGAAGTGCCATGCATTGAAGTCGGCTGACGGTGACATGTACGCGCAAATAACAGTTTTACCTCCTATCAAGGTGCAGCCGCACAGCTACTGCCTGAAAGGAGGTATCTAAAGCGAAGAGGACGTAGACATCATGACGTGTGTAAATGGCGCATCCTCCTGCCCTGCCCACATCCCGCGGTGGTGGGGTCACAAAACCCTTATACCCCAGGATTGAGAGCAGGTGGCATGCGCCCAGCATGTATTGCCTCTTGTGAGTCTAACGAGTCGGTGGAGGCACGTGGCCCTTTCGCCTTATGGGAAACGGTCACGCTGTGGGAAGGGGGAGATCCTTGGTTTTAACAGGACTGGGTATGAATCCTTTGAGCCTACAGCTCTAACAGGGTAGCGCCCGGGGTGGGTAGAGCCCGTAGAATGGTTCCGAATGGTAGTGGAAACGGTCGTGCTCATAAGCCTGCTCATAGGTCACCAAATGGGAGACAACCAGGATTTCCTTTTTAAGGAGATACGCACCACATTGATTCGAAGAAACGAAGTGCGGCTCTCCGCAATTGATACACTAGGCCACACACGATTTCGACTTATAGTGTGCGGCCTTGGGCCAACTTATACAGAGTTCAGGTAACCCCTACTTTGCACGTCTACAGGAGCGATTCGTATGGCCGAAGCGGTGTCGGTAGTAGCATCTGCGGCACAAGCACAAATGGCTTCACGCAGTAGTGATATCAACCTGCAGGCACCTGATTAGGGAGCTTGTCAGTGTGTAGGGGAGGGGCTTGAGACCATTTCCTGTTTTCTCATCACACGCTCGATCTAGACCGCCCCATGGTCGGCCAACTCTAAGGTGATGTCATCTATGGAGTAGTAAACGAGTTCCCTCGCATAAACCACTCCATTTGCGAAGCTCATGGTAGAGAGCGGCGTCATAATAACGGCGTGCTATAAAGTGTCCGAAGGGCATTAATCATGGCATCGTCGGAGGGATTTACGCATTCGCCAAAAGGCTCCGGTCCGAGAAACGGGCCACTTTCGGCTCTCTACCAATCATGCTAGCTAGTGCTCTCCTCTGATGGATCATGTAGCCCTTGTCCAAGATGCTGCCATCAGTGGAGCGAATAATGAGGAAGCGTTTGAAGCCAGAAGACTTGAAAACGCCAGATACTCTCTGAATGAGGGGCCAGGACGTAATCGAGGCTCAGCTCTACGCACTTGCCATTTTGATCTCTGTCTGGGACTTCCTGCCTGGGAAGGCACCAGGGCCAGGCGGTCCGATCTTTGCTTGGTCGCTCGCTTAAACGGCAGCGGACCCGTCCGTCCCTGTGGTTCCCGCGGTGGCAGAGAATCCCTGGATCTTTTTTGTCTTTTTAGGAGAGGAAGGTGGGGAACCCCCAAGACATCACGGATCCCATTCGAGGTTCTTTTTTTATTGTCTAATGCCAGCGAATCGGCATCTGTCTGGGAAGAGAGGGAAAGGGGGGTAGGTGGGCCCCCTATAAACTCAGAATACATTACTGCAAGATGTTGGGGGCACGGACCGATGAGCCCTGCCATGCCTAGCCCCCGTAAGCGGATTAGACCTATCGAGCCGCTCACACTGCGGGCGGTCAATTATGGGAAGCCTGCCTGCTCTCTTGGCAGTCCCCTGTGAAAGTAGAGGGGACTGCCGCCGCTGGTAAGAGTGGGATGAGGGAGAGGCCCCTGCAATCATAGGAGTAGGAGATGAGTAAGCCTCCTCTCCGGTCAGAGGTTTGGAGAGTCTCCTAAGAAAGCACAGTTGGGGTGAGACCTCCATTGCTCTTGTGGAGCTGCTCGAGAGCGGCTCTGACGATGTTAGAGGAGAAGGCAGAGGGAAAGCATTGTGCTTTCTCAGTCCATCGGCATGGTGGCTCCACATTAAGCCTAGCGTAAAATTAATAGTCCATGAAAAGAAAGAGAAAGGGTGTGTGAGAAAGGTGAGGGTGAGGGTGCGTCAGGTTGTTAAAAATCCACCACCCCAAACTGGAGCTCAGAGGTGAAGAGGCATTGTCCCCTCCTCCCTCAGCCCCGGTCAGGGATGGTTAGTTGAGAGGAAGCTGGTCGGTCGGTGTCTACCCTGCGAAATTTTAGTCCAACCAGAGAAAGTTGTCGAGAAAGTGAGAAAGCAGGGTAGGAAGACAGGGTATAAGAAAAAAAAAGAGGCTAAGCTGCGGCCATGAAAGCAAATCGCCGTGACCTTTACGGGGTCATGGCACAATGTCACACTAATTTAAGCTCCCCTTGGTTGTCTCCTATCTTCTTTGCCAGCTAGCCCAGGGGTTGATGTGATTCAGGTGATGTATAAAGTGCAGAATGTCTTTTGTTTGCAATTTTCAACTGCTTTTTTTATGCAAATATTTGCAACCTTCCTTATAGGTCTTGACTTTTTAAAAAACAATAAGCAATTTTGCTTCTTTTTTTAAAAGAATAATTGACTGTAAAATAGCCGCCAGAATGCTGGAATACATTAATGGAATCCAGATCATCAACAATGATCCAAGAATGTTAATGCGTGCCATTGCAAGGGAGAAAAGAAGGGATGAAAAAACAAACCAGGTGATTTCATGCCTCCCCACTTCTCCCTGAGTGGCTCAGGCTGAACACCTATGGCTAAATTCATGTTCTGAGTGAGCTGGTGAAATCTTGAATCGAGAGGGTAGATGCAGGGAGGCCTTACGTGTGGCAGCAAGGCTCTACACCTTGCTAGACCACCTGGAAGACCCAGGTCTGGCTCTCAGAGAATTTCATGCAGAACCTAACATTTGACCTCCCAACTCGTCTGACTCTAACCCCCTCGACTTCTATGCGTGAGGTGTAGTGGAACAAGAGACTAACAAATCCAGCTGCAACAAAAAGAATGAGCTGAAGGCAGGATTACCAGGGCATTAAGGGACCTAAAATGGGAGATAGTGATGAAGGTCTATGGTCAGTTTCGAAGTTGCCTGGTGGGTTCATTGAGTAAGATCAGCCAAAAATGTCATCAAGATAAACTGACTAAAATTAAATGAATATATCTCAAAATATAGAATAATATATTTTTTGCCGATACAATCATCATGAGAATGAATACTGTTTACACCCTGTGGTTACTAGGAGGTAGGTAAATTTTTATTTTAACAGACACATCTGCCAAGTGGCACCAAGGGCACAAGTCACTGCAATTAAAATTTCAACCTAGTACCTTTAAAATCCCTGAAAACCAAACCACCCAAAAGAAAAAAACAAACAAAAATTTTAAAAATGCAAAGAGAAACATATAGGACAGACAAGAAGAAAGCAGCACATTCTGGCATCAGGGGGAGCCCACTACTCAAAAGTTTTTTTCTTCCCAACCCAAAAATGATATTAAAAACTTTTGAATCAATTCTAAGGAAATTAAGATTTTCTCTTATCCAAATTTCTGGTATTATTATGGGATGACTTGATATAATCTTTTCCCTAAATAGTTTATCTTTGTCAGTATTTTTCTTAAATTATAATAATCCATTCTAGCAAACACAAATGATGACACAACTAATCAAAATACAAAACAAAAGCAAAAAAAATGTAAAAAAAACAAAACAAATGTGAACTAGCAGGTAAGCTTACTTCAGGGACCTCAGCATGACAAAAATTATTTAAAAACTTAAAAACTATCAAAGCAGTGGAGGTATAAAATACCATTAACACAGATAGGGAAATAATTAAAAGATATATGTGAGTGAAATCCTACAAGGCCTCTGGTCCAGATGATATTCATTCTAGGTTATTTAAAGAAGAGATGGAAAGCATTCCAGTAGCTCTGGAGAAAATATATAATAGATCACTAGATTTTCGAAGGAGTACCAAAGGATTAGAAAATAGAAGGGAAGAAGACCTAAATAACTTTAGGCCAGTATGTTTAACTTTGCAAGTTTATAAGAGTGTAAGCCACGATGCTCAGCAAAGATTTTGAACAGGTCAATCATCTTTAGCAAACTTACTGGAAATTACGGATTGAGTAACAAAACAATTCCATAAAAGAGAGAAATTAATGTAATTTACTTACATTTTAGCAAAGCCTTTGACAATATTTCATATATTAATAAAATAAAAAGGCCTGGGATATATTGGAGAGCAGTGAATTGGATAGCTGAATGTCTAAAAGATTGGAAGCAGGGGATAGTGTTAAATGGAGTAAAGTCTGGGTGGAGGGATATTGTTTGCGGTATACCTCATTCAAGCAAGCATGATAAGTGTATAAACTCTACTATTATTATTTATTACTAAGAGATGGCAATCTTGAGTGATAAAATTGGTGTGAAGAAAATATGAAATAATGTTTACCATTATACATATAAATTCAGCAAGAAACTAAATATAACAAAGATTACCTTTTCTTGGTGGAAGTCTTGTTGCAAAAAATGACTGGTAGTGTGTGGTAGAGAATTTTCAGATTTTGCACATAGTACATCAAAAGTAACAGGAGAACTCATCTCTCTATGAAGGAATTCTTCACCAACTTCTTCCTTCAATGAAATCTCCTCAAAGTCCTGTTGAAGAAGTACAAAGTTTAATACCTTACAGAGCTTCTTGGGAGATTTAGATATGTTCACTTTCAGGTGAAAATAATGAGTGATGGATCAGATTGTAAAGATTAGTGTGTGCAACTAGCAGAAGCGTGCATGCTAATAAAAGCTAAATAGTGATGTCAAATATGGTGATGAGAGATTAATAAGGAATGACAACCTCATCAAGGGGTAAAACAGATAAAAAAATCTAGAAAAATTCTTTTCGAACACAAAAAATCTGTGCAGGGATGAGGATCAAAGCAAACACATTGAGGCAGCAAGCACTGATATGATCTTAGTTAAAGCAATGCCTTAGATCACTCAGCTACATCTGAGAAGAAAAATACTCACAAATAGTGAGGCTTTTAAGACTTGCTTCCCATGATAATCAGGACTATGAAAAAGAACTTAATTGGGAACTTAATGGATAGACAAGAAATAGAGTTAAACATGCAACAAACATATACAGCGGAACCTCAGTTGTCGAACAGCTCCCTTTTTCAACAAATCAGTTGTAAAACAAAATTTTGAACTCAAAATTGCCCAGGTTGTCCTACCATAACTCGAGTGGCGAACAAGCCAAGTTGGGTGATGGGCACCAGGTGATCACTGAGTGAGTGAAAGTGTGGTGTTAGTCTTTCCTCAGCCCATGCTGAGAATTTTTGTCTGATTTGGCCAATATTTCTTCTATTTTTTATTCCATAAGCCACCATGAGAGATAAGAAATCTAGTGAAAGTGGAAAGGCAAGACCTTTCTTTTAGATTTACAGTGTGGCTTAGCAGCCATTGATATGTACCATTCTTAAGAACAAGGACGCAATAAAAGAGTCTAAGGTTGCCATAGGAGTGACTGTGATCATCAAGCAAAGATCATAGACATTTATCTAAAGATAAATGAAAATCAGTTAGTTAGTCTGAGACAGTATTTAAAAGATAAATTGTGACAAAGTGAAGCATTTGCACCAGGATTTGCTAAAGAAAACCCCAGGTACAAGTTCAGAGACTGATGTGTTTAAGGCTAGTTGAGGCTGGTTTGGAAATTTTAAGAAGAGAAGTGGAATATACAATGTGGTTATTCATGGAAAAACTTCCATTGCAAACAAAAAAGATGCGGAAGAGTTTGTGAAAGAGCTTGGCGCATGAGTGCTGAGGGTTTTAACCCCCAGCTAGTGTGTTTAATTGTGATGAAACTGGACTCTTTTAGAAGAAAATGTCAAAAAGAACATACATAATCCAGGAGGAAAAGGTTTTGTCTGGACACAAGCCTATGAAGGACAGGCTAACTCTTTTGTTTTGTGGCAATGCTAGCTGTGATTTTAAGGTGAAGCCAATGTGTATCAGTCAGAGAATCCCCTATGTCTTTAAGAAAAACATCATTATGAAAAGCAGGTCACCTGTCATGTGAAGGGCTAACAGTGAAGCCCGGGTGACCAGTTTTTCCTGGAATGGATCATGAAGTTTTCGCTCAGTGTTAGGGATTACCTTAATAAAAACAACTTGCCAATGAAGTGGCTGCTTTATGGACAATTCTCCTGCCTACCCTACAGACATGGCAGCCAAGCTACTGGGAGAGTTCAAGTTCATCACCGTAAGGTTTCTGCCTCCTTATACGACTCCAGTGATTTAGCCAATGGATCAACAGGTCATTTCTATCTTTAAAGGTTGTATACCAAAGGTCTTTTTCAGAGGTGCTTCGAGGTTACCTCTGACACAGAGTTAACTTTCCTTGACTTTTGGAAGAACCACTGCATTGCTTAGGTATTATTGACAAGGCCTGGCAGCAAGTAACTTGCAAGACCATGAAATCTGCTTGGAGGAAACTCTGGGCTGATTGTGTTGCAGAAACACAATTCGAGGGATTTAAGACAGAGCTTACTGACATTGTGTCTCTGGGCAAAGGAATGGGTCTGGAAGTCAATGATGATGATGTACGTTGAAGACATAGTTGAGGAACATGGCATCAAGTTGTCTACCGACAAACTTAAACTCCTTCAGAAGGATGAGCAGAAGGAGGTGCTGGTGGATGTATCTTCAGAGGAAGAGGAGGGAAAGGAGGATGTGCCTAGTCCTCTTATTAATGAAATGTGTGCAAAATGTGGTGAAATGAAAAAGTTGTTGAAATGTATCACCCTGATAAGGCAGTTCAGCAAGCTGTGTCATTAACCCTCCCGATGAGAATGCTACGTCTCACATCTGTAACAAGGTAAAAAAAAGGCAAAGGCAAGTTTCAATAGAAAGGTTTTTAGTGAAAAAGAGGCCTAGTGAGTCCCAGGCAGAATCTGCTAGCAAGAAGCAGAAAATCCAGGAGTTGGAAAAACCTACTGAAGTTCTTATGGAGGGGGACTCCCCTTCCACCTCATTTCCACCATTTATTCACTTGTATTTATCTTTTTTTTGTGTTAGATGTAATGATTTTCATCGGTTTTATGTTTGAACTTGTACACAAAGTACTGTTGTACAAGTTTACAGAAGCAATCGTCTTGAGTCCAGGAATGGACAGATTAATAATCAATTTTACATTGATTCCTATGTGGATAATTGTTTCAGTTTTCAAACATTTCAGTTAAAAAAAGGCCTTCAGGAAGGAATTACATTGAAAAACTGAGGTTCCACTGTACTATATAATTCTCAAAAATGTGAAAGAAAGATGAAATAGAATGAGTCATATCATAAAATAAATAATTTTTTCTATATTTTTTTCCTCATTACAAAAATCCATGCATGGGTAATGATCAAACCAAGCACACGGAGAAGTGAGCACTGTTTTGATCTTGGTTATAGCAATGCCTTAGACTATTCAGCTATTTATTTGAACAAAAATTCTCATGAAATGGCTTCCAATAAAGGACTACATAAAATTTAAACCTCTTAACTTATTTTTCTTTAACCAATAATAGGTTTAGAGAGATTAAGTTACCATGGGAACATTGGTAAATATTATAACAAGCAACTCATTGTAACTACCTCTTTGACAGGGCATCCTTTTGATAGCAATTCATTAGAACCGTCAACAACTGCTCTTTCTTGATTTATGACCAATCTTACTTCGTTTCCATGATCTGAATCAGACAACTCTTCCTTCATTTCTTTGATGTGGGCTTCTTTATAAATATCCTAACATAAAATAGGAAATTTACTTTCTATAACTATGATTTACAAGTTAATTATTAGATAGGTAAAGTATATTAACTAAAATGAAGACTAAATAATGATGTTGAAGGTTAATATCAATAAGAAATCCTGATATACTTACATTTTTATCTTCTAGATCAAAATTAAGTGGATATTCAATAACTTCCTTTTTCATTTCTTCCATTTTTGTAACCTCTGAAGAAACCCTATAATAAATAAAAGCAAAGTTGCTTCAATCTCATCGAAAATTTAATTCATTGCATATTAGTTAATTAATATGTCTGTATTTTTGGAGAATAGTTGAGTGGCTAGACTTTAGTTGTGCTGTAGTTCTCTCTCTGACATGAGTGGTAATTTCTCTGAGTGGTCTATTCTGGGTGGTGGCTTATTTAGTCTTGATTGGTGGGAAGTTATTTAAGTGTCTGTGAGTAAAGGGTAAAGTGGATGTGTTTTAATAAGTTGTGAATTGGAGAAGGAAGAGCAAAGCTATTATGCTGCTATTGGTAGGCCTGGGCTTGTGATTAATCTTGAGGATGAGTAGAGGTAGTTTTCTTATAGGATAATGAGATTGATATAGAGTCAATCCATATTAAAATTAATGAATGTTTATTAGCATGAATTAGAAAAGATAAAGAGTACCTATTAGCTAAACTGGTTCCGGCGATGTTTTTTTTCATTTCTAGTATTTGACCTACCCCAAGAAACCAAATAATGGCAAGAATTGAGGGTCCAGTTTGTATATTATATTAAAGACTAAATAATTTTACAAGATACACAGCATTTTTAGCTTTAAGGTGAAAATAACTGTCCTTATACCCCTGCCTGAGTCAGTAATGCTGTCTTTAAGCCCCTCATCTGTCCCAACAACAAGGTTGGGGAAGGATTTAGAAATAGGAACAGTTCCAAAATGTTGAAAAACTTATATAAACTTATCAATACACAAAAATGGGGGGGGGGGGCTTGTGACGACTTAAAAGAAAGGGGTTGTGGGCTATATCCTGTGTCCAGCCACTCCTGTCTATCCTATTTTGGGTTTGGAGGCTATCAGTGGCCACTCTTTGAGTGGCAATGTTAGTGTTTGCGACTTGTACAGTGACCAGTAGTTACCCAGTGAACCAGTCTCCAACCAAAGGCTGCATCTCCCAACTAAGCAACCAGAGATGCAGGCCAACAGGATAGAATTCTGTAATAAGTGATCAGCCCATTACAAACAGATTGATTATGGGGATAAACTAATCTTCAAATTAATCATGCTCCACTGCCCAGCGTCCCTAAAGGCCTGGCCTTTGGGACCTGTGGGCATTGTTTATTGAGGTTCCAAAGCCTCTCTTCAGACACAGCATGAGATAGCTCATCAGATCTAGCCTAGACAGAAGATTGAGTGGATAGTTATACAAAAAAAAGAGTGTTTAGAGAGAATAAGGGGAGGCCCAACAACAGAAAGGCTTAGGGTATATAATCATGGTTTATAATTCGCACAGTCACTATTGAGTTTGGCCATGGAAAAAAAAATATGTTGGTGACTAAGGAAGATGCTGGAATCACATGTACAAATGCATAGTGCATGTCATAAAAAAAGTGGTAGCACCCTATCATCAACAAAGAATGTAGACATGCAGGGCATGTAAACAGTGATGATATGATATGTTACACACAATACACTGTGACGATTGCAGAGACTGGATACCATGATTACTGCAGCAATCTACTCCTTTACCAACTAATGTGCCTTGCCAAATCAAATAGAAGATACACCTGTGAAAAGTGCTGCATGGGGAAATTATGATAATGATGAGGAGGATTGGATTAAGGAAGCACAAGAGGCCCTAATAAGGTAAGGCCATGTTATACCAGAGATGCAGACTGGAAAGATTGCAATTGGACCTAGGCCTAAAAAAGTACTTCTGAAAATAAACAAGCAAATGAGGATGAAATAAAGGTAGGCCAAGGTAGCACTCCAGAGTACCTAGACTTAGAACTTATCCAGATCCCTGGTCCAATCCGACAATTTACCTATTTCAGTTCAATGTGAGGTTAAGAGACTTGTCTTGTAAGACTACCATCTCTCTAACAAAAACTAAGTGTGAAAGTAAATGAATTTTTTTAAATGTTTAGGTACAAATAAATTCACCATTTCACATGGTAGTGTACTCTTTAACTTTCAAACATTTCTAATGATCTTAATTGTTGCATACATTAATGTCTTTACTCACTCGTATTTTCAAAGTACAGTTACCCACTGTGTACTCACTACTCAGTTGCCCAGGGCCACTGGTCGAGTCTTGTCTTAAATTTACTAATGGTAGGGGCTGTGACTATCTCCTTGGGAAGGGCATTCCATAAGTTTACAACTCTCACACTAAATAAATTTGCACAGGCTAGAGTGTTCCAATGCACTTTTTTTCTTAGTTTACATGTATTAGTCCTTAAACTGCTTACATTTTGCTTGAAGAAGATGCTTTTAGCAATGTTCTCCATCCCTTTCAGGATTTTGTAATACGATCTCCTCTCTGCCTTCTTTTTTTTTAATGTTCTAAGTCCAAGTCTAGCACACCAAGCCAACAGCATCAACAACCAAAGCCAACAGCATCAGTAACAAATACTTTGATCCAAGCAAACGGAGATAACAACCAACCACGAAACTCAGGACAATCAGGACCTGAGAAAAGCCACAGAATACTTTCCTTAGACTCATTTTACAAGGTGGATGTATCACAGTTTTTCAAAGGTCAAAGGTATTCACTATCGCTTGGCTAATTAAATGGTCGCCTGCTGCACAATCTTCTTCCTTATACGCTATCTTTGCTGCATACACGTACTAATATTTGCCCTACTGCGGTGTATAAACCACTCTCTACCCGGGAGACCTAGACCATCACCTTGGTCACCATATGGACATTCCAATGGACATTTCCCTAACTCTACCCAAGTTCTCGCTCTTGTTTTGGCCTCAATGTTGCTAAGGGTAACACAACCAGACCATGTCATTTACCCACCATCTCAGCCTTGGCCCCCTCAGGATGACTCCAACTGGCAAAATGTTCTCCTAATAAAATCCAACTAGGGTAAGTCCATTTTCATCCATCCCTTTAAGGTCACATCCACTCTCAAAGCTTCACCATTCCACAATTTCATCAAAGAGAGCTCATGTCAAATCTTAGGCAAAGGTTCTGTGCTGAAAATAAAACTTAGTGACAAAGAAACTGGAGGTTGAATTAGAAGACGTGTCCACTCAGTGAATGGTCAGTAGAGTGCTGGCATCGTGATGATGCTACTCTAAGTAAATATAAATATGGAAGAATTTCTGGCCTCCCAGTCTACCTGAGAGAGAATCTCAGGATCTTGGATCTTAACAGCACTGCTAGCCTGCTTGAAATCTCCAGATTGCCAGTCCACCCTGATGCCACCACCTACTTGGTGTGTCATATATTTACAGGTGGTCTTCCTGAGAGATGGTACTAAGATTTATCTCATATAGTTATTCCTTACTATTTTTCCCCATTTAGGTACTACATATGTCAGCGTTTCAGCCATGGGATACTGACATGCAAATCATCACAGAGATGAAATAGATGTAGCGGATTCCATGAAGGCCAAAATTGCACTAATATCCCACACTGTTATTTTTGTGATGATCACCGCCCTTCCTCCAACAGCTGTCCTTACACAGAGAAGGCAAGGCTGATCCACCGTAAGGTATTGGATGATGGTACTTCCACATATATTATCCATTCACAGCTTCACTCCATATACGCTATTACCAAAAAGGCCAACACAACCTCTGCTACACAATCCCACCACCCACAACATCCTTGTTGGATGTCCACCCTCTTCCAAAAGCCACAGCAAATAATAAGCATCATCAAAGGCCTACATATGCCGAGGCTGCTGCTGGTCCTGTCCATAGTACACGTAAGGTAAAAATCCATAAAATAGTACCTCAATCCCCTACCTCCCCCTCTCATTATAGATTTGTCAGAAAGATGACTCCTAAGAAAACTGGCACCAGACAACACCATCACCCTGGGAACTTAGCTTCTCCAAGTGCTCCACCATATCCACTTTCCCCAATGATTTAGAATGTGCCAGTGAACTATCTCAAAGAAGCTCCCACAAAACAACCCCTCATAACCAAGATCATGCGTCTCCTAAAGGAATTTATTTCTTTATTACAATCCAGATCATCCTTTTAACAGGTCCTCCTCACTCTCCTTCCAAGCACCATCCAACTAATCTCATCATTCTTCGCATAATGGCAGCATCACAAAACCCCATAATTTTTGGAATTCCCATTCTCTACATCACAAAATTAAAGACCTCTCTCTCCCACACCTCAGTTGGGGTCTGTGAGACTTGGCTCACCCAAATTTTTCCAAGCAGCTACACAATACTGTGCAGAGACAGGTTAAACAGGGAAGGTGGTGGTCTTCTTCTGCTTATATGAAATGGGCTGACCTACCGCACCCGCACTCTTACATCATTTCCCCATGGTAAACTGGAGCTATTAGCTGTCCGGGTTGATATTGGCAGAACCTGGTGTGATATAATGATCTGCTACAACCCAGTAACTGAACAAGAATTCAGTCATTACTTTGCACAACTCTCCCCTTCAAGCCTTGTCATTGGACATTTCAATGCCTCCCACCCCCAGTGGGACCCAACTGCCACCATAAGCTGTCCAGGCCATGGCCTTTTGTAAGCTCTACTCCCATCAACCCATCTTATCCTCCTCAACTGCCAGGCCTCTGCATAAGAGTGGACCATGCAAGGACTCCACCCGCTACACTGGACCTTTGTATCGGTAGTGGATCCTTCGCATCCTCAGTGGTTGCTGCTGGCCAATAAATGGGTAGTGACTATCTACCAATAATCATTTCATCCAGGGCCTCACAAATCTCCCTCCCCAGTCAATCCGCCCTAGGTGGAAGCTAAACAAAGATGGATAGACCAAATTACAATCCATACTTCAACAACCTCCTAAAAATCTAGCCTAGTCACAAGAGAAAGCCAGCTGGCTCACAGAATCCCTTCATTCAGCTGGGGAAAAAGCATTCCTCTGTACTACTAGACATTTTAATGGCTGTCCCCATCGTCCATGGTGGACAGAAGAGTGCGCATCAGCTATCCATCTGAGATGATGGCTTTTGCAAGATGGAGGTATCTGCCCTCTCAAAGAAATAAAATTGAATTTCTCAAACAGGAAGCCAACTGCCAAAGAATCATACTCCATTCCAAAAGAGAATCTTGGCATAAATTCTGTAGTTCTTTCCTTTTCGACACCTTCTACCAAAGCTTGGACCCATCTTCAGATGCATGATTTCACCCCCCCTTGCCCCACTCTTATCCCCTCTGCATAGGGGACTTACCACTGAGGAATGAACTAAACAAGGCCGAAGCTTTTGACACAGAATACAGCATTGAACAACAACCTCTCATAACCAGATACCAAGCCAATTTTCTTAGAGACTCGATGTTTGATACTGCAGACAAATCACTTGCATTCCCCTTCCAACCCCCGAAATTGCTTGATGCACTTTCCTCCATGATGAAAGATAAGAACTGGGCCTTGATATGATCCCCCCTGACTTCCTAAGTCACATGCCAGAAGCCTAAACTTCTTACTAGAATTTCTGAATGACAGCTGGACACTAGGACAGTTTCCTTCCCTTTGGAAACTTGCACTTATTCTTTCAATCCTTAAGAAAGGAAAAACACCATCAGAACCATCTTCTTATCGACCAATAAGCCTCCTCTCATGTACCAGCAAGCTAATGGAAAAAAAGGTCCCAAAACGCCTAGCTTGGTGGTTAGAATCCCACCACTTTTTCTATCCAAACCAATATGGCTCCAATCAGGCCATAGCACAATAGGTGCTCTTACACATCTTGAACACTTGGTACAAACCACCTCCAGGAAATGGGCAGTGATGGAGGTTGTTTTCTTTGACCTATCAAATACATTTGACACAGTGAATCATGAGGCTTTGGTCTATAAATTATCCTCTTTGGGAATTCATGAAGCCCCCACTCTCTTGAATCATGACTTCCTTTCTAACTGACTATACAATGCTGATAGGTTCAACTCAAGCCTCCCCCCCAAAAGGTCCATTGTGGAGTTCCCCAAGGCTCTCCACTAAGCCCCCTCCTCTTTAAATATATATATATATATATTAGAATTGCCGATAAATGCCCATACAACACCACTAGTATATGCAGACGATCTCTCCATCATCTGTACTGCCCAAACGCCTCACCTGGTCCACCACAGACTCCAAGAAGCAGTCAATGAATTCACTGAATGGGCTAAAAGCTGGAACCTACACTTTAACACTTCAAAATGTAAATCAATGATGTTCACCTGCTGACATGTAGGACTCCTTCCTCCTTTATACATTTCAGGGTCACCAATTGAGCAGGAGCTCTCTCACACCACTATTCTCCCTGAATACTCCTCCGCCAAAATCTGAGAAATTTGTGTAACACAGTTCACACTTCCAGTCATTCTAAATGGAGTTGGCTACCCTTCCCCAAACTGCCAAGCAATTTCACACAGACTCTATTCCTTTCTGACCAAAACTGGCCAGCTACACAGAATATAACCTGTCTCCTCCCTTATATACTAACACAGCCCATTTCTTTTCAGATTGCTGAGTTGTGCAGGAACCACAGTCCTCTGACCCATCTCCTTCAAGCCCTAGGGCATAGAAACTAAACAGGCATTGACCATTTTCAGGGCCCTCACTTTACCAAATTACCAAAGCCACAGAATATGCAAGTACATTTGTAAATACTATATAAGTGGGAGAGGATGCAAATATACTCATCCTAAGGCATGTCTGAAACTATTGAAATACAGACTAGTCAAAGTGAAAGGTATGCTGATAATGAGTTATACCACCCAAAAGTAGTACTAGCATCAGTAGCGATCGGACATGTTCTTAGTGAGCTCTCTATTCAGTGACGTTTTTTGTTTTGTATTTTTCAGTATAATACATTTAAGTTCTCAAAGATAGTTAACATTAAGTGTTAGATAAAATATTCAAGGATTTTAAATTATATTTTAAAGTGAAACGTGAAATACCTCCCATTTGTTCATGTTTCCGTATGGCTTTATTTTCTTCCCCTTGTTGTTTACACTTTTCTTAATTGCTTAATTAAAGGGTTTGGAATAAATTTTCTCGGTATGGCAGTTGCTTTGGATAAAGTGATTATGCCTTGAATGTAAGTAGTGTGTATGTAGTTTGTGATTTTGTGGTGTTGAAAGAAGGGCAAATGTATCCAAACAACTCTTGTGTAGTGTGAGTCATGCAAATTTGGCTTTGGTAGAGGAGATGCGATGTGTAATGAATGCAAGAGATTAAGTGAGTTGGTGCATGAAGTGAAAAGGAATGCGAGTGTACACATGAAGAATGTGGCTGGGACTAAGAGGGTGAAAGATAGACCTAGAATAGGGAGTGGAGAGAAAGTGACTGATGTAAGTGGAGATGAATGATGGATGAATATGGATAGGTTAGACAGTTAGATATGTGAGCAAGAGGGACATAGAACCTGTTAGGTTAAGTAACAGATTCAATGCCCTGAGAGAGGAGGTGGTTGAAAGTGATATGTCTGATGTGGTTGTGGCTAAAAGTGGAATAAGTGGTAGTTTGAATGAGAACAGGAAGGAGGGTAATGCTAAGCCTAGGGGGACTAGGAGGATGACTGAGGTGCTTATGATGGGTGACTCTCAGATTAGATATTTAGATAGGAAGTTGAGTGCAAGCAAATGGAAGGGAGTGCAAGCAAATGGAAGGGAGTGCAAGTTTGTTTGCCGGGTGCTGGTATAAATGATGTGTCTGAGAGGTATGATAGTCTGTTATCTGCATGTGAGAGGGATGCATTTGTGACAATGCATATGGGAGTTAATGATGTGAAGAAGGTGGGTTCATGTGAGTTACGAGAGAGGTACAAAAGTTTGTTGAAAGGATGAGTGAAAGTAGAGTGAAAGGCTTTGTTTTGGATGTGAATCTGAGATTGGATGTGGGGATGGAATGGTTGTCTGGTGCAATTGGACTGAATGAGTATTTGAAAATACTGTGTGAGGGCTCGGGATTAGCATTTGTAGATGTTTGGAATGGGTTTATGGAAATAAGGCATTGGATGGACTCCATCAGAGCGGGGCTGGGGTTGATGTGTTGTGGCAGGAGTTAGATAGTGTCATTGGGTCTTTGCAGGCAGGAAACTAGGTACTGATAGTGGTCAGGGAAATATAAGAGTACAGGATGGGGAAGGGAAAGGAAAGAGATGCTGAGGAGATATACATTCTAAAAGAGGTGCTTCAGGGATAGATGCGCTGAGTTGTCTTTATACCAATGCTCGTAGCCTTAGAAATAAGAAAGATGAGTTATTTAGTTATATTATTGATGAAGATATAGATAAAATATGTGTAATAGAATCATGGTTTAATAAAAATAAATTTAATGACAAGTGCGTGAATTTGAACTACAGGGTTATGATATGTACATTAGTCAAAGGAGAGATAGGACGGGTGATGGGTTGATTATTTATATCCGAAATAGCCTTTCTTCAAATCTAAATAATTCTATAAGGCAAGAAGAAGTCGAGTCAATGTGGATAGATATTAGGGTTTGTAAAAATAGGATAATACACGTATGGGAGTCTTTTACAGACCACTAGTACAGAGTGATTGTATCGATGAGTTAATGATAATGGAAATAAGTAAAGGATGTAAAGTAGCTACATTTATTCTTGGTGGCTGGGAAAATATGATAGGAAGAGATAGAGCAATTTGTAAGTTTATAGAATGCTTTGAGGATAACTTTCTTACTCAATTTGTTAATAAACCAACAAGGGATGCTACTATATTAAATCAAGTTCTCTCAAATGATAAAAACTTGGTTCAAGAGTTGACATAACATAATTTCACGGATGACAAAAGCCACAAGGGCCTAACAAAGGTCATCGACATCTGTCAAAACCCAACCACATAGGACTATATCAGATCATGCAACTACTTTATAAACAATCCATAGGATTGTGTCAGATCATGCATCTACAGTATACAATTTAAACAATCCATAGTATTTTGTCAGATCACGCACCCACAATATACAATTTAAACCAGCCACACGAGCAGATAAAAAAAAAAAGCACTATCGCCAGGAGAAGAAAAAATCAAAGTCCCCCACAATATAATATAACAGATGACAAAAGACACAAGGGCCCATCATAGGTCATCCGTGTCAAACGGCCTGTTTTATAAGGCACCCAAACTCCCAAGAAAACTATATCCAGAGGATTGCGTCCAGAAACAAGGGGTATCACCGATCAAGGCTTGTCAAGAACTAAATCATGCAGCTATAGATATATACAAACAATATTAATATAGACAAAACTTAGCAACCATCACAATCTTTCCGCCCATAAACTCATACAACCTACTCTTAAATACATTTAAATTTTGACTACCTACTGCCCTCCGAAGCAATTTGTTCCAGAAGTCCACCACTCTATTAGGGAAAAAATATTTTCTTAAATCTAACCTATACCCTTGCTTTTTAATTTTCAAGTGGTGACCTCTAGTCCTATTTCCATCATCTAACTCAAAAAACTTGCTAACATCCAATTTATCTATTACCCGAAAAAATTTTAAAGAGCTCAACATATCCCCTCTCACACACCTCCTTTCGAACGAGAACATATTTAATACCTTCAGTCTATCTATATATTCAAGGTGCCTCAGGGAAGGAATAATCTTTGTTGCCCTCGATTGCACTGACTTCAGAAGGTTAATATGTTTAAAATGTAGGGAACATGCTTATATACAGTACTCTAGATGAGGCCTAACATAAGGGTTATAGAGTTTAAGAGTAACCTCCTTACTTTTGTAACTGACATTTCTCTTAATGAAACCCAGCACTCTATTTGCCCTATTTCTTGCTTAAATACACTGCTTAGAAAACCTTAATGACTTATCTATTATTACTCCTAGATCTTTCTCATCCTCTACTGAGCTCAGCCAATGTCCATCCATTTCATAGTCAAATTCTCAATTATTATTAACTGCCTCCCCAAGATCGTTTATATAGATGACAAATAATAATGGACCGAGAACTGATCCCTGAGGAACCCCACTGATAACATCGCTCCACTCTGACTTTACATCATTTAGCACTACTCTTTGCTTCCTATATTTCAGCCACTCAGCTATCCAATTTGAAATGCCCCCACATATCCCAATCATTATTAATTTATGAACTAGTCTCCTATGTGGTACCTTATTAAATGCTTCAATAAAATCCAAGTAAATTAGATCTACATTTTCTCCCTTATCTACTTGATTTGTTACAAACTCCAGAAAGTCTAGTAAATTAGTCAAACATGATCTACCTGATCATGCTGAGCATCGCTGATTAACCCCTCCCTCTCTAGATATTGGCAAATCCCTTTATTAACTATTTTCTTAAGAATTTTACAGACTACAGGAGTTAGGCTAACCAGTCTAAAGTTATTTGGATCCTCTTTACTACCCTTCATGAAAATGGGGACTATATTCACTCTCTTCCAATCATCGGGTATTTCTCCATATTCCAGTGACCTAGTATACAACTTCTCCAGAGCTATTAAGATACTTTCTACCCTTTCTTTAAGTATCCTAGAATGAATATTATCAGGGCCGGGGGCCTTGGTAGCATCTAACTCACCTATTAGTCCTTTTATCTTCCTCCAATCCAAACTAATGGTAGTAAACACCTCTTTCCCTGACCCATGAGTACTATACATAAGACTATTTAGTTTCTCCTTTCTAAATACTGATGCAAAATGACCATTTAGTACCTCAACTATTTCCTCATCAGTTTCTCTCACCACCCCTTGATATTTGATAGGTCCTATTTTAACTCTGCCAGACTTGTTATTAATTTTATAGTAACTAAAGAACTTTCTATGATCTTTGTTGCTATCCTGAGCTAATTTAATTTCTGACACCCCTTTGTTCTTCTTTATAATCTTATTTAACTCATTCCTAGCCATTCTATAATCACTTAAATTTTGAATATTATTTTGTACCTGTAATTTTTTGTATGCTCTTTTCTTCTCTGAAATTTTTCTAGCTATCTCCTGATACCACCATAATGATTTCCCCCTTTTGTTCCTAATGGACTTCATTGGGATACATTGCTCTTGTACTACATTTATTATATGCTTGAAAGTATCGCACATATTATAAGCATTTTTACCTCTGAATTCTACATCCCAGTCTACCAAATTTAGCAAGCTTCGAAGTTTTACATAATCTTCCTTATGAAAATTTGGAACTTTTACAGCATTCTCAGTTATTTTACCCTTCTCAATTCCCAAGTTAAAACAAACCCTCTGATGGTCACTATTTCCCAATGCTTTCCCAACAGTCAATTCTTGTACTAAATGATCACTGTTAGAAAGTACTAAATCTAATATATTGTTGCCCCTCATTGGCTCATTAACAAATTGATTCAAAAAATGATCCTCAAAGTATTCTATGAACTTGCCACTTGTTCAATCCCTACCTATCATATTTTCCCAGTCCACAGAGTTTAAGTTGAAGTCCCCAATAATAACTGCATCTGTTTCACATCCCTTACTTATTTCCCTTATCATTAGTTCATCCATATCATCAGTCTGCCCAGGTGGTCTGTAAAAAGCTCCCAAATGCACCATTCTATTTAAACTGAACCGAATATCTATCCAAAGTGACTCAACTCCATCCTGCTTTATTGAAGTATTTAAACTTGAAACAATGTTGTTTTTTATATAGATAATTATTCCTCCCCCAATCCTACCTGTCCTTTGACTAATGTACATATTATAACCCTGTAAATCAAATTCATCTATAGTGTCACTAAATTCTATTTCATTAACCCATGATTCAGTAACACATAATATATCTATATCCTCATCAAATGGTTCATCAAATGTTCATTTAACTTGGAAACAGTGAAAGGTAGAACATTAACAAACTATGAAAATTCCAAATTTTTATAGGAGGCATTATGATAAATTACACAATATACTAAATCAGATTAGGTGGGATATAGAGTTCAGCAGAAAGAATATTTGAGATGTGGGACACTTTTAAGACTATATTAAACATAGTCCAGGAGCATTGTATTCCAATGAAGGCTATTAGGAAGTAATGTAGGAAGCCATTGTGATAGAATCAAGAGATAGCTAAGAAAATTTCTGAGAAGAAGGGGCATGCCAGAGATTACAGAGCAAAAGTAGTTTTGATAATTTAAATCATTATAGGTCGACCAGAAATCAGCTAAATAAGAAGAGAAAAATGGCATTATAAATTAATTTAGCACTAAATAATAAAGATCCAAGAAAATTCCTTAGCTATTATAGAATCAAATAATAAATCTAACAGTGATAAAATGGAACCTATTAGATATGAGGGGGTTTTGAATGAATCTGATGAGGAAATAATAGAGCTTCTTAATAATAGTTTTACTTATTAGCTTGGGCTCAGGAGTGGCAGATGACTTATAACTTTATAAAATGTAAAGTTATTAACATGGGAAGGAATAATAGAGAATTTAGCTATCAAGTGAATGGACATTGGCTGAATTCAGTTGAGGATGAGAAGGACTTAGGCGTATTAGTAGATAGGTCACTGAAGTTTTCTAAGCAGTCTATTAAGGCAAAAATAGAGCAAATAGGATGCTAGAATACATTAACAGGAATGTTAGCTACAAGAGTAAAGAGGTCATCCTTAAACTCTACAACCCGTAAGGCCACATTTTGAGTACTATATACAAGCATGGTCACCACATTTTAGACATGATATCAACCTGCTAGAGTCAGTACATAGGAAGGCAACAAAAACAATAGCTTTCCTGAAGCACCTTGAATATGAAGATAGACTGAGGGTATTAAATATGTTCTCATTTGAAAGAAGATGTGTGAGGGGAGATATGATTAAGCTCTTTGAAAGCTGTTCTGGGATGGATAAGTTTGATTTTAGCAAGTTATTTGAGTTGGAAGGTAGTAATAGGACTAGGGGTCAGCACTTAAAAATTTTAAAAAAACGGAGGTGCAGGTTGGATGTTAGGAAATATTTTTTCACCAATAGAGTGGTACATTACTGGAATAGTTTGACATCTGAGACAGTAGACAGTCTAAACTTGAATGTTTTCAAATGCAGATTAGATTATTATATGGGAAGGGAGGGTTAACTTTGGAAGGGGGTTGCGTTACTCTGGACTCATTCCTGTGGATGCAATTTTTTGTTGTTGTATATTATGATTGATTTGTATTTTGATGAGCCTTGATGATGAGTTTTGTTTTTGACACATTCCTGTGGATGGTTCAAAGTCTACATTGTAGAAGCATGATCTGACACATTCCTATGGATGTATTTTTTGGGTGGGTTTTGACAGATGCGGATGACCTTTGATAGGCCCTTGTAGCTTTTATCATTTGTGAAATTATGTTATGTTAAAACTGTGCTATAAATCATAAAAGAAGGAGTATGCAGCAGAAAAAAATGCACATATATACACCTGCAAGGCACTAAAAAAGTACCAGAAATAGCAGTGATAGGAAACAGAGAAAACACAAAAGTAGTGCCATATAACACCAGGGGCCAGGCCCAAGTCCTAGTGACAAGTACGAATGGAAGTGAAAGTGAAAATAACCAAAGCATATTTTAGAGAATACCCAGAAACAAATACATGCTCTCCAGGTTCATATTGGGTAAATTCTTCAAATAATACAGTGCCCAAGCAGAACAACACATCAACCTCCTCCAGCACATCCAGTGATGCAAACAGTGACTCAGCCAGCCCAGTTGCAGCCCCACCATGTTCAGTAGTTAGCCCAAGCTCACACACTACAAGCTTCCTGCTAGAACAATTCCTTTTGTGCAATATACAGGGCTTATACCCTTCAAAAAAAACAAACAAAAGTACCATATATAGAAGAGTTATGTAAAGAAAACTGCTATTTTCTCTGCCTCACAGAGTCACACTTGAGTGAGAACATAAGGGATGAAGAAGTAAAGATTGAGAATTACACACTGTATTGCACAGATAAGAAAAACAGAACTCATGGTGGTGTGGTGATATATTTCCAAGAGGGTATAGCCTAAAGTGCTAAAGTGTTGTGCTCATACTTGGATGGGAAAAATGAATTAGGTACTAATAATAAATATGCCCAATGTAAGTATTACAATTATGCTAGTGCATCATCCCCCAGGTTCAGAAGCAGAAAAGTTTGCTATGTAATAGCCATGGTATCTCAACACATGCAGGAAAGTGATAACAAAATATAGTAATACTTGGGTTTATGGGCCCACATTAGGGAGCACTATTTCTGGGCTATAATTAATTTGAGTGGTTATGCACATTTATCAAAAGAATAGCCTACTTTAGGCTATTTCAGCCAAAGAGTAACATTTTTTTAGTTACTTTTAAAATGAGGGCTTCACCCCCATACCCCCCAATTGTGGCGGGTTGTTCCCTTCCTACAACTAAAAAAAAACTTGTAATGTTTCTAATTCAAAAGGCTAGCATCAGATTTGAATGCAAAAAGCAATTGCTAAATTTTGGCAGTGCTAGAACATTTCCACCTCTTACTATTATAATAGAGCTGTGCTCCTTTAACACACCTGTCACAAATCTTCACCTCTAAAATGAGGCCATGATCTAAACAAAAGTTTATTAAATTGGATGAGGAATTAATATGAGTCGCATTAAAGTCAAACACACTGAATGCACAAGACTTGTGTTCTTTTAACTGCTTGGCTCCAGGATTAGGGCGGGTCATACTCTAGAATTTTATGAAACTGGTGATGAGGAAAAGTTAAATTCTGATTGATTTAACCTACATCAATTTGAATTTGAAATATTGTTAGTTCTGGGGCATTTACTACATTTTACTATTATCTTAGTTACCCATAAAAGATCAAATTTACCGTTTTCTATCATCAATACATTTATGTAGTCTGAAAGATATTTGTCTAAAAAAATGTAAAAATGTATTAGAAATACATGAGAAGTATAAAACCTGTTAAAAATGACCCTTAATTTAGTATGGTCTAACTCCAAAATTGCAAGTAGCCAGTACTCATTGCTCAGTGGAAGGCAATATTCCAGTAGTGTTGCCAGTTCTGGTAACTGTTTATAGAGCATTTACATTTTATTTGAATTCTAGTAAAGGCTGTGGATCATTTTAGAATAACTATAATTATTTGGTAGAGATTATTTCTTAATCTAAGTGCCATCTTTTCATTTGCAGATATACCTGCGATTAGTGTGGCAATGGCAAAAATCAAGAAAAGGTCCAAATTAAGTTCTCATATGACTAATTTTGTTGGGACTGGACAAGGACTGATGGTTTCTGAGTTACCAACAATAATATATATTTTGAGGTACGGCATCTACCTGAGGGAGTAAAGTGAAGATGACCAGAGAAATTATGAAGTGGACCAGCTGGTAAAAAAACATGTATCAGGGCTTGATTAATCAGTGGACCAAAGCTAATGCTCTCTTCAAACCACCTGTTGTAAATCAAATAGTCACAATAATATCAAAGCTTAAGGAGGTGTGGAAGGAGGCAGTAAAAGTTTCCCTTGGTAAAGGAAAAATTAAGGAAAAAGAGAGGTTCATTGGAAAACTAGATAAGTTATTTGATATATTGACATGCAAATATCAAATTTCCAGTTGTGGGGAAGTAGGTTGTAATGGCTATGAGACTGAAGCTCACATTAACTGCTGTTTTAGTTTTAGAGAAAAAAAAAATACCTACTAGGGAATGGCATTTATTAAAGGACAAAAGGAGAAGGTTGGAAGTAAAGGTACCTTTCAATTTGGAAGTCCTGATATTCCAGAGCATAATAGACAATTATGAGCTTTAGAAAGGAAAGAACATGAAAGGATAGCAAAAAGAAAGATAAAAAGTAAGGAGGAAAGCACTGTTTTAGCAGGAAAAGCAGTAAGAAAAGAAATCAAGCATTTTTTTTGCAGAAAATTCTGATAGTGACAACAGTTTGCATAATGAAGTAACTTTTGAAGCTGTCCAAGAGCCAGAATCTTTGACCAGAAATAGAAAGAATTATTATGAAATTCACAATATTGCTCTTGCTAGTATAAGGTATAGTGTCAGATTGAGACCAATGGAGCTATAGCAACTGCAGCTTTAATAGATACTGGATTCATTACTGAAGAAGATACAAGTAACATAATTAATAAGAATAAAGTAAAGAGAGCACAGGAAAAGTTAATGACAGTTATTGAACATGAGTTTGAGGAAAGCTTAAGGAAGGATGGGGTCATTTCTTGTGTTCTCTTTGATGGACGAATTGATGTGACAAATTTTATGACGGAGGTAGAGGGAAGTGAAAAATTGTTTCCAGCAAAAACAAAAGAGGAGCATTACACTGTCATCAGTAAGCCTGGGAGCAATTACCTCTTCCACTTTGTCCCAGAAAAGGCTACAAAAGAAGAATCACATGCAGAGAAGATCACTAAGGCTATGTTTGGATGGCTGAAGTAAAAGGGTTTGGATAAAAGCTTAATGGTCATTGGAGGAGACTCCATGAATGTAAATGTTATACAACAACAAAAAACTGCATCCACAGGAATGAGTCCAGAATACCCCCCAAAGTTAACCCTCCCTCCCCATATAATCATCTAATGTGCATTGGAATAGATTCAAGTTTGGACTGTCTACTGTCTCAGATGACATACTATTCCAGAAATCTACCACTCTATTAGTGAAAAATATTTTCTAACATCCAAACTGCACCTCTGTTTTTTTAATTTTTGAGTGGTGGTCCCTATTCCTATTACTACCTTCAAACTCAAATAACTTGCTAAATTTAATCCAACTTATCCATCCCACAACAGATTTTAAAGAGCTTAATCATATATCCCCTCACACATCTCTTAAATGAGAACATATTTAGTACCCTCAGTCTATCTTCATATTCAAGGTGCTCCAGGAAAGGTATTATTTTTGGTAAATATTGCAAGTATGGGAGGATGCGATTCTAGCTTATTTTGAGGGTCAGCTCGTTGTTGGGAATGGCTCTACGATGATCCTGAGATTTCAATCATTTGGGGGCCTGGGTAGCACAACCGCCCAGTATATAATCAGAAATCGCCATAAACTTCGTTCACATAGATTTCAGCTCAGAAAAAGTAGCTAGGAAAAATAGCCCAAAATAGGCTATGACTCGTATCCGGCCATACTCTAAACAATTACCTTATTTTTGTTGCCCTCCTTTGTACTGACTCTAGCAGGTTGATGCCATATCTAAAATGTGGTGACCATGCTTGTATACAGTAGTCTAAATGTAGCCTAACATACGAGTTGTAGAGTTTAATGATAACGTTTTACTCTTGTAACTAACATTCCTGTTAATGTATCCAACTACCCTATTTGCTTTTTTTTTTACTTCAATACACTGGTTCGAAAACTTCAGTAAACTATCTACTACTACACTTAAGTCCTTCTCATCCTCAACTGAATTCAGCCAATGCCCATCCATTTCATAGCTAAATTCCCTATTATCCCTTCCCATGTTAAGAACTTTGCATTTTGTAAGGTTAAAAGTCATCTGCCACTTCTGAGCCCAAGCTAATAACTTTACTACAGCTGCCAATTTAGTGTCATCAGCAAAAAGTGACACTTTGCTATTTACAGCCTCCCCAAAATCATTTATATAACTATGAATAATAAAGGGCCTAAAACGGATCCCTGAGGTACACCACTGATAAAGTCCCTCTACTGTGACCTCACCTCATTCAGCACAACTCTCTGTTTCCTGTCTTTCAGCCATTCAGCTTATAACATAATTTCATGGATAACAAAAGCCACAAGGGCCTATCAAAGGTCATCCATATCTGTTAATACCCACTCATAAAATGCATCCATAGGATTGAGTCAGATCATGCATCTATAATTTAACCATCCATGGGATTGTGTCCGATCATGCATTTACAATATACAATTAACGACTGATTCAAGCTTGTGTTGTGCCTTAAGAACATAAGAACATAAGAAAAGAAGGAGACTGCAAAAGACCATTCATGGCCTACACTTGGCAGCTCCTGTTCCAGTCAACACACAAAAGATTTCTTACCAGAGTAAAGTCATCAACATTGTCACCCTTTACAGGAGTTCGTCAGATCTAATCTACAATATACATAAAATGCATCCAGAGGATTATGTCCATTCATGCAACCGCAAAATAATCTCCCCACTCCGCAGAAAAATATATACATATGTAATTAAAATCGCCCATTATACACACATGCTTACTTCTACATGCCCGTTCAATCTCCTGCCACAGAAGATTTGAAGCTTCCTTAAATCTCGTTTCGGTCTGTTGATTTATTTTCAGACTTTTCTACAGTCTTGTTCACCACAGAATAAGCGAAAGCTAAGTTGCTTTTTTTATTATTATTACTACTTAAGTTCATTCTTTGTTTGAATAAATGATGGAGTTCGGGGATGAAAGTGAGCATGAGTGTCGGAATGTATGCATTGATTGTGGTGTAGTTAGTGAGGGATGGGCATTGGCTGAGCTCAGTAGAGGATGAGAAAGATCTAGGAGTAGTAATAGATAAGTCATTAAGGTTTTCTAAGCAGTGTATTGAAGCAAGAAATAGGGCAAATGAGTGCTGGGTTTCATTAAGAGAAATGTCAGTTACAAAAGTAAGGAGGTTATTTTTAAACTCTATAACTCTTATGTTAGGCCACATCTAAAGTACTGTATACAGGCATGGTCCCCACATTTTAGACATCATATTAACCTTTTCGAGTCAGTGCAACGGAGGGCAACAAAGATTATTGCTTCCCTGAGGCACCTTGAATATATAGATAGACTGAGGGTATTAAATATGTTCTCGTTCGAAAGGAGGTGTGTGAGAGGGGATATGATTGAGCTCTTGAAAAAATTTTCTGGGATAGATAAATTGGATGTTAGCAAGTTTTATGAGTTAGATGATGGAAATCGGACTAGAGGTCACCACTTGAAAATTAAAAAGCAAGGGTGTAGGTTGGATTTAAGAAAATATTTTTTCACCAATAGAGTGGTAGACTTCTGGAACAAATTGCCGCGAAGGGTAGTAGGTAGTTCAAATTTAAATATATTTAAGAGTAGGTTGGATGAGTATATGGGGAGGGAAGATTGTGATGGTTGCTAAGTTTTGTATATATTAATATTGTTTGTATATATCTATATACAAACTTGGGAATTGAGAAGGACGTGTTTATTTCGGTGCTCTTGCTTTCGTCAGATTTATTTGCGAAATTCTTGATACTTTACTATATTTATATATATTTTCTCTTGTTTGTATAGAGAGAAGATCAAAGTATTACAAATAGCGAGTGCATTAATACTAAATAATAATAATTAAATCAAAAAGATCGATTAATACTTAAGATCAACAGTCGGTGACCTAACTCTTTCCAACTCGCGGCCATATTAGGCCAAGCAAAACAACCGAGAAAACGTTTAAAACCAATTTTACTCGGTTAAAAAAAAAAAAAAAAAAAAAAAAAAAAAAAAAAAAAAACCCATCCAAAAAACAACAATTAATTATTGGTAAACTGTGCCCTTATATTATATATATCTATTCGAATAGAGAACGAGAGGCTGTCGGTGACCTAACTCTTCCCGACTCGCGGCAAAACAAATCAAACAAACGAAAAACGATTAAAACAAATTTTATTCGGTTCAAATTACCTTTAATATTGTATCTATATACATATATATATATATATAAAAAAAAAAAGTTAACAATGAGTTTTGACTCTGATTGCAAAATCTGCAAAAAAGAAGTAATCAAGGTGACTGAATATATTGCTTGTGATTCATGCCATGACTGGTACCATGCAGATTGCCTAAACTTCACTAAAACTGAAATTAGTTGTCTGACTACCTTGAAGTCAAAGGGAAATAATATCTATTGGATATGCTCACAATGTAATAAAGAAGTACAGAATAGGCTTCTTACTAAAACCACAATACACACTACTTCTGGTTTATCTCAAGTTAAAAAAACAAATGAAAATTTGACTATATATAAAAATGAAACTCAGCCTTGTATGAGTGACAAGCCTAATGAATGGAAAATTGTAAAAAGTAAAGGTTCAAAACTTAAACTTGTGAAAAATCCTCCACCAGTACTTGTTGAGAATGGGTTCAGCCTATTGGATGATTTTGAAAGGTTTCTAGAGCCATATGAACAACTTATTGCCGAGTCGCAGCAGCAAAATAAATCCCCACACCAGTCTGTCAAGCCTATACCAGCAGCCTATCTTAATAATAACACTAAAAGAAAAAGAAAAAATGGTAGTAGAAGGATAGATACCAGTAACTTAATTACAATAGTCCCAAGGTACAATGGAACAAGAGAAACCCCTTCAGGCATCCGAAAATGTAATGGATCCAATTCCAACCAGTCAATTTCCATTATTGGTGATTCACAAGTCAGAGGATTAGGACCTAAACTAAACTGTGGCAGTATCTCTCACTGCTACCCGGGTGCAGATACCCAGCGAGTACTAAATATTCTTAAAGAGCCTAGTAGTGTACTGAATGGTCATAGGGAGGCCAATATAGTACATGTCGGAGGAAATGATATTGGGCATAAGCCTCCAGAGACTATTATTAAAAATTATAAAGAAATAGTAGCGATGTTAAAAAGAAGTGGAAAGCCTCCATATATCACAGGCATTATCCCAAGATTATGGGAGACCAAAAAATGGTATTCAATTGCGTGTGGCATAAATAAGGAACTAAAGCAAATCTGTAAGGATGTTGGGGTGACATTCATAGATCTATGGAATAGTTTCTATGCAAAACGCGCATTTTGCAACAAAGATGGTATACATCTAAATCAAAGAGGTATAGAAATTCTGAGTAAAATATTAAACAAGGCTGTTAGTTCCGTTGCAAAAAGTTGACTAAATTATAATGAATGCCAGGCCATTAGGAACCCTATTTTAAAACAGCCAAATATTCATGTGAAGGGTACTGGCCTTAAATGTTTTTATACCAATGCAAGGAGTCTCAGAAATAAAAAGGATGAACTATTAGCCTATATATATTCAGTAAATCTAGATATAATCTGTATCACTGAGACCTGGTTTAATGAGAAAATCTATAAGGATGATGAAGCTGAATATATTATAAATGGCTATAATCTTTATTTTTATCACAGAAAGGAAAGACTAGGGGGAGGTATTTCAATATATGTTAAAAGTAGCTTGATATCATCTGAGGTTAATGCTATCAAAGAAGAGTATGCTTTAGTGGAATCTCTTTGGATTGATATCAGCATTAAACCCCATGAAAAGTTAAGAGTTGGTGTATTCTACAGACCCCCTGATTCCAATTCAGAATCTGATAAAGAGATTATACAAGAGATCACTACTCTATGTTCTGGAAATAATAATGTCCTAGTAATGGGAGATTTTAACTTACCAACAGTCGATTGGGCAAAAATGTATGGCCGAACAAAAGTTGATAATCAATTTGTTGATTGTTTTGAAACTAACTTTCTATCTCAACTGGTGATTGAACCTACCAGGGGAAGTGCAATCCTAGACCTTATCCTCAGTAGTCGTAAGGAAACGATTAATAACCTCAAAGTTGCTGAACCGCTAGGAGAAAGCGATCATAGCATAATAATGTTTGATCTCAATACGAATATAGTCTCAAGCAGAGACAACTTATCATTGATCCCAGACTTTTCCAAAGCTAACTTTGATAGGTTTAGAGGAATGCTGGGTAATGTCTTATGGGAGGATGAATTTCATGGTCTCAGTGCTCTTGAAATGTGGGATAGATTCAAATGTATCCTAGATTCAGCTCAAAAATGCTGCATACCCCTAAAGAGTAGAAGAAAAAATGCTTGTAAAAAACCTCCATGGTTTAAAGACAGTGTAAAGTCCAAAATGAAGACAAAGAAAAAGTCTGCTAAAAAGTATAAGCAAAATAAAACTGAATTAAATAAGGAAAACTTGAAATGCTCCACAAAGGAGTTAAAGAAAGAAATTAGGAAATGTAAAAGATTGTCAGAAATTAACCTTGCAAATAGTAGTAAGGGCAATGTCAAAAAGTTCTTCAGTTATTATAAAATAAATTCTAAGCAGGGTTCCACAATTGGACCATTAGAATATAATGGAGAGTGCTATCAAGGAGATAAAGATATTGCTGATGCACTAAATTCCTACTTTACCTCAGTTTTCACTCAGGAAAGTGAAATGGATTGGGACCCCGATATGAAATTTGAAAGTGGGCCAGTTCTTGAGAATGTGAAACTTTCAAAGAGCGATATAAAAGCTGTTATTAACAAAATGTTGCCTAATAAATCTCCTGGACCAGATGGTATCTTTGCTAGAGTTTTAAAAGAAGGTGTGGAAAGTCTTGCAACTGCACTCAAAATCATATTTGATCGCTCACTCAAATATTCTGAGATTCCCGAAGACTGGAAAGAGGCCAATGTTGTACCTATTCATAAGCAGGGTTGCAAGAAGAAAGTAGAAAACTATAGACCCATAAGCCTTACATCATTACCTGGTAAGATACTAGAAAGATTAATTAGTACCCAGATTAAAAAATTCTTGGAGGTGAACAAATATATTAGTGATTCACAGCATGGTTTTCAAAATGGGAAGTCATGCCTTACCAACCTTCTAGAATTTATGAACTTTGTTACTGAGCAGTCTGACAAAGGTAACAAAGACATAGATGTATTATATATAAATTTTAGTAAAGCCTTTGACAGGGTCCCTCATGGGAAACTTTGTCATAAGTTGGAATCTTATGGCATCTCTGGAAGGGTCTTGAAGTGGATCAAACTTTGGTTAACAAAAAGAAAACAAAGAGTTGTATTAAATGGGACTAAGTCTACATGGAAACTGGTTGAGAGCGGTGTTCCCCAGGGATCTGTGATGGGACCCCTGCTTTTCATCCTATATATTAACGATATAGATACTGGGTTTGGCTGCAAAACTCAAATGTTTGCTGATGATGTTAAACTATACTTTCCAGTAGGTAATGTGGATGGAAACATAACACTCCAGAGAAGCTTAAACAGAATTGTTGCATGGGCCCACAAATGGCAGATGAAGCTAAACCATAATAAATGTAAATCACTACATATTGGTAAAAATAATAGAAACTTCTCCTATGAAATTGAAGGTCATTGGTTGCAAAAAGTAAAGGAAGAAAAGGACTTGGGAGTAATTATAACAAATGACCTAAAATGCAAAACAAATTGCATAGAATCAAAGAACAAGGCAAATCGAATGTTGGGGCTAATTAAGAGAAATGTTGCTTATAAAAGCAAGGAGGTCATTAAAAAATTGTATACCTCATATGTTCGTCCACATATAGAATATTGCATTCAGGCATGGTCACCGCACTATGAGCGTGACCTTGATATGTTGGAGGGTGTACAGCGTAGAGCAACCAAATTGATACCTAGTTTGCATAAACTCCCTTACTTTGTAAGACTGCAGAAACTGGGAATGTTCTCAGTGAGAAGGCGGATCGTAAGAGGTGATTTAATAGAGGTTTACAAAATGATAACAGGTATGGATAAAGTAAGATTATCCAACTTTTTCAATTTTGATAATGACAATAGAACTCGAGGCCACTACTTCAAATTAAAGAAAATCCACTGTAATAGCGACATTGGTAAACACTCGTTCAGGAATCGTATTGTAAATCTTTGGAACGAGTTGCCAGAAACAATTGTAGATTCAGCAACCTTGAAGTCCTTTAAATTGAAGCTGGATAAATATATGGACAGTAAAGGCCTTGTATAATAAGGACCACTTATATATGTGTGGGTATATATATGAATTTGTATAATTTATGTATAGTTAGTACTTATTTTGACGATATATACTATTTGTATTGATAATAATTATTCATATAACAAGGAAGTGCCAATTCTTTGGCTATACTTCTGATATTCCTGACTTGCTCGCATATTTAATATGACATGCATAAAAAATCAGATGTAAATTGATCTAAGTACTATTGTTCGCAGTGACATCACTTGGAAGGGCCCTGGAGGCCTCTGTGATCTCACTTTAAATCATCTTATGATCTTATGATCTTATAGCTGCATGATTTAGTTCTTGACAAGCCTTGATTGGTGATACCCTCGTTTCCGGATGCAATCCTCTGGATATAGTTTTCTTGGTAGTTTGGGTGCCTTAAAAAAGAGGGCGTTTGACTCGGATGACCTATGATGGGCCCTTGTGGCTTAGGTCATCTGTTATATTATATTGTGGGAGACTTTGATTTTGTCTTTCCCTGGCGATGGTGCTTTTTGTGGGTGGGTTTTGACGGATGCGGATGGCCTTTCATAGGCCCTTGTGGCTTTTGTCATCCATGAAATTATGTTATGTTATGATCACTATTTCCCAATGCTTCCCCAAAAGTCAATTCATGAACCAAGTGATCATCGTTTGAATGAACCAGATGTAAGATATTGGTACCCCTTGTTGGTTTATTAACAAATTGTTTTAAAATATTATCCTCAAAGCATTCTATAAACTTACAACTTACTCTATCCCTTTCTATCATATTTTCCCAGTCCACAGAATTTAAATTAAAGTCACCAAAAATAACTGTATCTACTTCACATCCTTTCCTTATTTTCCTGATCTTTAGCTCATCAATACAGTCTATCTGTCTGGGTGGTCTATAAAAGGCTCCAAAGTGTATTATCCTATTTTACTGACCCTAATATCTATCCACAGTGACTCAACTTCTTCTTGCTTTATAGAATTATTTAGATTTAAAAAAATCTATTTCTGATATAAATAATCACCCCACCACCTATCCTATCTCTCAGGAATAGATTCAATGATATCAGTTAGTGGAGACAATAATCACCAGGAGGAAGAGATTACAATTGAAGAGGAGTATGAAAGAATAATTGAGCAATTAATTACAGGTCAGATGATTAACATTCCATATAAGGAGATTAGGACTAAAAATAATGACCCAAAATGGATGACAGATAAAATTAAGCATTATATTGGCATTAAAAAGGGCATTTATAGGAAAATAAAAAATGGGGAGGATCACTTAAGGCAGAGATATAATGAACTAGCAAGAGATGTTAAAAAGTTAGTTAGAGTAGCAAGGAGAAATTATGAAATTAAAGTGGCAAATAGGGCAAAGGAAGATCCTAAAAGTTTTTATCAATTATACAAAACTAAGGTTAGAGATAAAATAGGCCCACTTATAGATTCCAATGGAGAATTAGTGAGTGATAGGGATTCAATGGCTGGAATGATAAATGAATTTTTTCTCTCAGTATTTACACAGGAGGATACTCTAAATATACCTGAGGTGTCAATGATCTTTCGGGGTAATGATGAAGAGAAATTAAAGGATATATTGATCACAAAGGAGATAGTGACAAAGGAAATTGATAAAATCAAAAGTAGTAAAGCACCTGGTCCTGATGAGCTCTTTCCTAGAATTTTGAAAGAATGTAAGGATGTGTTAAGTGAGCCCCTAGCATGCATCTTTAGAAAATCATTGGAGAGTGGCATTGTGCCAGTGGCATGGAAGAAAGCCAATGTGATACCTATATTTAAGAAAGGGGATAAAACAAATATGTCTAATTACAGACCAGTAAGTTTGACATCAGTGGTAGGGAAAATGATGGAATCTATTATAGCAAGGAATATTAGAGATCACTTGGATAAGCATAAGTTGATAAAAGAATCACAGCATGGCTTTAGTAAGGGTAAATCCTGTCTGACTAATTTGCTGTCTTTTTATAGTAAGGTGTATGAAGCAGCAGATAATGATGAAAACTATGATATTTTATACTTGGACTTTAGTAAGGCTTTTGATCGAGTGCCACACTTACGACTTCTGAGCAAAGTTAAAGCACACAGGATCGATGGCAGTATATTTAGGTGGATTCAGTCATGGCTTGGTGACAGACAGCAAAGAGTTAGTATAGATGGAGTTAAATCTGAGTGGGGGTGTGTTAGCAGTGGAGTTCCTCAAGGATCTGTTTTGGGTCCCTTGCTATTCTTAATTTATATTAATGATCTTGACATAGGTATAAGTAGTGACCTGAGTAAATTTGCTGATGATACTAAGCTAGGTAGGGCCATTAGGGCTGATTCTGATGCTGTTGTAATGCAGGAGGAATTGACCATTCTGTCCAATTGGGCCGAGAAATGGCAAATGAAGTTTAACATAGACAAATGTAGTGTACTTAGTATAGGTAGAAATAATCCATTGAATAGTTATAAATTAAATGGCAGAATTTTAGGGAGGACTGATTGTGAGAGAGACTTGGGTATTTTGGTAAGTTCAGACCTTCGTCCTAGAAAGCAATGTCTAAATGCTAAGAATATAGCTAATAGGATATTGGGATTCATTAGGAGGAGTGTAAGCAATAAGAGTGCTGAAGTCATTCTAAAACTGTATCTGGCGCTAGTTAGGCCTCATCTAGACTATGCAGTACAATTTTGGTCACTATATTATAGGAAGGATATTGATTTGATTGAGTCTGTGCAGAGAAGGATGACAAAGATGATTGGTGGGCTAAGGAACTTACCTTATGGTGAAAGGCTCAGAAAACTAAATCTACATACATTGGAAAGGAGAAGAGTCAGAGGGGAATTGATTAAAGTCTTCAAATGGGTAAAAGGATATAATAAAGGGGATCTGGGTAAGGTTCTTATACTTAGTGAACATGACAGGACACGTAGCAATGGGTTTAAGCTTGATAAGTATAGGTTTAGGAAGGAGATTGGGAGGAATTGGTTTACAAATCGTGTGGTAGATGAATGGAATCGGCTCACTAGGCATGTGATAGAAGCCTCCTCTCTGGGTAGTTTTAAGAATAGATTAGATAAATATATGGATGAAGCTGCTAGATGGGACTGACTTTTTTTTTATGTACATATGTATATATTTTTCTAAGGAGTGGGAAGATTATATTTTGCGGTTGCATGAATGGACATAATCCTCTGGATGCATTTTATGTATATTGTAGATTAGATCTGACGAACTCCTGTTAAGGGTGACAATGTTGATGACTTTTCTCTGGTAAGAAATCTTTTGTGTGTTGAATGGAACAGGAGCTGCCAAGTGTAGGCCATGAATGGTCTTTTGCAGTCTCCTTCTTTTCTTATGTTCCTTTGACTAATGTACATATCATAACCCTGTAGTTCAAATTCACTCACATTGTCATTAAATTTACTTAATCAACCCATGATTCTATTACACATTGTATCTTCATCAATAATATAACTAAATAACTCATCTTTCTTATTTCAAGACTACGAGCATTGGTATAAAGACAACTCAGCCCTCCTATCCTTGAAGCACCTGTTTTAGAATGTATACCTTCCACTCTATCTCCTCTGCAGCTCTTTCCTTTTCCTGCCCCACCCTGTACTCTTATATTTCCCTGACCACTATCAGTAACTAGTTTCCCGCCTGCAAAGACCCAACGACACTATCTAACTCCTGCCACATGTCAACCCCAGCCCTGCTGAGATGGAGTCCATCCAATGCATACAATGCTTTATTCCCATAAACCCATTCCGAACATTTACAAACACTAATCCCGATTCCTCACACAGGCCTTTCACATACTCATTCAGTCCAATTGCACGAGACAACCATTCACACCTCACATCCAATCTCGGAAGCACACCTGAAACAATGCCTTTCACTCATCCTTTCACTAATCTTTTATACCTCTCTCATAAATCACATGAACCCAACTTCTTTACATCATTTACTCCCACATGCGTAATCACAACTGCATCCCTCTTACACCCAGACAATCATATCTGTCAGACACATCATTTACACCAGCACCTTGCAAACAAACTCTCACTCCCTTCCATTCGCTTGCACTCAACTTCCTATCTAAATATCTAATCTGATAGTCACCCATCACAAGCACCTCAGTGATCCACCTAGTCTCCCTAGGCATGCATTACCCTCCCTCCTGTTCTCATTCAAACTACCACTTATATCACTTTTTGCCATGACCACATCAGAAAAATCACTTTCAACCTGTTCCTCTCTCATGGCATCAAATCTGTTAGTCAACCTAACAGGTTCCATGTCCCTCTTACACACAGATCTAACCTGTCATAACTTATCAATTCTATCCATATTCACCCACCATTCATCTTCACTCACATCAGTCAATTCTTTCTCTCTAGTCCCTAGTCTAGGCTTATCTTCCACCCTCCTGGTCCCAGCCACATTCTTCATGCGTACTCACATCCCTTCTCACTTCATTCACCAACTTACTTAATCTCTTGCACTCATCATGCAACTGACCCAGCTCCTCTACCAAAGCCAGATTTGCACTAGTCACATAACAAACCGGGCATTCAGATACATTTGCTCTTCTTTCAACACCACAAAAATCACAAACTACATACATGTTATGTTACACACTCCTTACATCAAAAGGCACACTCACATCTTCAAAATATAATTAAAAATTCCTTTAGTAATATATCTAATACTGAAAGTTAACTATCTTCCCAAACTTAAATATATTACACATGAAAAATCAAAGGTGAAAAAACTTCACTGACTAGGGAGAGCTCACAGTAATACTTCAGATTCGAGGCGCACGGTAGTTGGCGTTGTTAGTCGGCTACAATTTTGGGCTACAGCATATCTCTTATGACGTTAGACGGTAGCGTCAGATGTGACAATCAATGCGTTATATTTTTTTGTTGTTTTGGGGTTTGTAACTTTTAGTCTATTATTTACTAAATATCTACGCCTCTGCTCGTTTATAGTTTTTTCTAAGTTAGGTAAGGTTTCTTGATGTCTTTTGTTTTTTGTTTTGTTTTCGTATTTTTTGTTTACTGCGAACGATAACAGCTTCTTACTGGCAACATCGTAGCTTATAAATAGGACCCGTTTTGCAAATGTTTTTCTTTCGTTATTGTGTTTTCGTGCTCTCCATGTGCTTCTTTGTTATTCGAATTCGGCTTTACTTTGTATGATCGCGAAAAACTTTTAGATTATTTAGAGGCGCATAAACTAATCAAGAAACCTATAAAAGTAGGAATTATTTGTTATTAGTTTAGGTTTTTCTGCCAGTAAAAAGTTGTTGGGAAGGAAAAAACCCCAGTAAATTCAAGGGGACTGCTCGTGGGGGAGATATCACTACAGGGGGACCACCCTGCGATGATCCTGAGTTTCAATCAATTGGGGGTTCTAGGGGGTGCAGCCCCCCAGTATATACTCATAAACAAAAAAATATTACGCCGATATTGTTCACAGCTGACGCTACCGTCTGACGTCATAAGAGATATGCTGTAGCCCAAAATTGTAGCCGACTAACAGCGCCATCTACCGTGCGCCCCGAATCTGAAGTGTTACCGAGCTCACTATACCCTCTTCAGTTGTATACTGAAAATGCAATTGTTACAAAAGTCTATAAATAATGTACAAATCATAAAAAACACAAAGAAACACACACGGGGGAAAAAGGTCATTAATCAAGGGGTGTGAGTCTAAGATCGTCAACTAAGCTGTTTACTATGAGGTTATGGGAATGGAGGCTGTATTTCAATTGCCCATGTGAAGATTAAAATTTGGAATTTCTCCATTAATATAGATTCTACTATTTTTATTTTACGGAAATCTTTACGATTATATATCATTTGTTCCTTTGAATTGTCAATTTGGTGGTTGAAGTTGCTAATATGATTAAAAATACTGGATGTCTAACGAGACAGTTCCTACATCTATTATATTAGGCTACATTTAGAGTACTCTCCCTCTGAGGAGACTACTCTATTAATCACCGGGGTCAACTCTTTGCCGACTTGATCGACGAGGTGGTGATAGGTTTCCTAAATGTAGATGAGTTTAACCATTTACAAGAAAATGAACTACTTCATTTTCTTGTCTTGATCTATCTTTCTGCTTTTCAGGCTGTAGCTCTTCCACTTTATTGACACTCATTGTTGTAAGCCGCCCTAGTGCGCTTCTTTCTTTTTGCCTGTTTGCTTATCTTGCTTTTTTTGTTGTTCATTTTTTAAGCTTTATTCTTAGACTTTGATCCTGTTTAATCTTTCTTATTAGTTTTTTTCCCCATGTTAGTCTTTTTTTAGTCTAGCGTAATAAAAGGTTGTATAGAGATTACAGAGACTTTTGCTCTAGTATGCAGGAGTTAGATGGCCTCTAAAAAAATCTTCGACCTTCTGGATCTCTTCGAAGGTTATGTTTGATGTTTTTTCGACAGTCTTGACCCTCTTTGGGGTATTGGTAGAAACGTGTTCTCCCCTAAATAGGGAAAGAGCAATTATTTTTTTAGGGAGAGAGGGCCCATCTGGCGACTGCCGGACTTGCACCACAGCCTACACTAGGCTAGATTTAAAAACAATATGTAAATGGTAAATAAAAGGAAAGAGCATGGGCTAGATAACACAAACCAAAACGAACACAAAAAAAAGGAAAGCAAAAAGGCGACTGAAAGGAAGCGCGCTCAGGCGTCAGAGGTGGCCAGCCTCCTCCTGGCGCAGGAAACAATGACCTAAAAAAAACCCAGTTAATAAAATGAATCTAGCCCCCTCCAAAAGGTCCTATAGTCCATAAGTGTGTGTATGAACCAGTCCCGAGTACAAGGGACAAGAGGTAGATCCCTCAGACTTGGACATTCAACAAGAATGTGCATAACCGTCTGGTGGACAATGCAGTCAGCACAATAAGGCGTAGGTGAGAATTTCATTAAATGGCGGTACATCTCGCAAGTGTGTCAAATTCAGAGACGACAGAAAGCAACCTGAAGCAAGCACGGCATTGAGGAGTAGGTCCAAGGTAACAGTCGCGGCGCAATGGCACGCAACTTTAACTTCCCCTTGATCTGCGCTATTTTCCTGCCATGTAATCGCTGTGAGGAAGAGCGAAACGCTGGTCTGGTCTCCCAGTCCTCGTGGGCTCTTTGGCGCCCTAATCGGCGCGCTCATTCCTCGCAATTCCTACATGTCCAGGAACCCAGCGGAAGATAATCTCGACATTTGCCCGGCTCGCCAAAACCGTGCCGTCACGGATATCGCGAAACAGAGGATGCGGAGATTCCAATGCCCCGAGAGCACTCAGAGCGTTTTATGAATTGCTATAAATCACAATCCTCTCTCCAAACCGGGCATAGAGCGTTATCTCCGGTACCAAGCGGTATATTGTAACCAGCTCGTCGTGGAGATAGATGCAGTGGCTGTCAGAACCCTGTTGACGTCAAATAGGAGATACCAGGTGGAAACCCACCCCCTCTCTGGACGGAGCCATCGATATACACTGGCACGGTTGTAGCGTGACACGAAGTATGTTCTAAAAAGGCCAAACACAATACTCCCCGTGCTGTTGAAGCTTTGGGAGCACAGAAGTTGTGACAAATTGTCAAAGATGGTACCCTCCCTGGTGAAGTCTTAGGCACAACCAGAGGCTGCATCGGCCCAAGAACTACACCGAGCTCTCGAGGGAGTTTCCTTAGCTCTAAACCAAAAGGGGTTAAGGTATGACTGGCAACTCACGGCGGTATAGGCACTGTCGAGTTCTGCTGCGGATGAAATGAAGAGACTTTTACGCTTGCAGGATACGCCAGCCCCACTCCTAATGCATTGTGGAAGCCGCAAAGTGAGATTCATCTTACCAGCGTCGCCCTCTAGGCTCTCAATGGGGACGTGCAGAAGGCACCGGTAGCCAGGCTGATACTGATTTGGTGTATTAAATTCTTCGTCCGCACTAGTTGCTCGGCTGCGAATAAATAAAACCCGCATCCGTAGTCAAGCTTCGAACGAACAAAGGATCGATGGAAATGTAAGTTAGTAGTCCTATCACCACCCCAGGTGCTGAAGGTCACATAACGAAGAAAGTCCATAACCCTTTTGTACAAGAAACCCTAAGGCTGGGAATATGTGCCTCTATGGTATTTGGTTACTAATGGGATTTATTTTGGGTTAATAAATCGGCCTACATAGCTATTAGAAAACCATTACCATAAATTCTGAGTTTATATGGAATCGTCGTCTGCTAATGTTAAGGCATACGACTAAAGTGAAATCATTTTTGAACTTCTGAACTAGGATTGTAAGAAAAACAATTAAACAAATATAAATATATTCACAGAATTAACGAAGGCACAATGAGAATCGAATTAGGAATGCAATGTAAGATGCAGTAAAGTAAATATAATAAAGTAACTGATTTAAAGTAACCAGATGTAAAGTAACTGGTATATGAAATGAATATGTTGTAAGGTAATATGTGGATTGAAAGTGAAAAAGAAAGGAGACTATAATGGACTGAATTGAGGTCTACAATGCGAGAATTAAGTAGAATTAGGACCTACTCTCGAATGGCAGTTTGCAGAGAATAAGTGTCAGAAAATTTATGACTGACCTTGATTGGAAGTAAAGTTGTACCGGAATGGATGGGGACACGAAAACAAATGAGAGAGAGAATTCGCGTTATTTCAAAAGTGGGGAAATGCGTATGTTTGTATGTTTGTGAAATTATAAGAGAGGTTGTTTGAACCAGTAGTACATTAAATGAAATCAGTATTTCGTCACAGGTTATTTGAATTATTAAACGTTACATAAAATAATTGAATTGCAAAGAGTTATGGATAAATTAATTGAATGATTGTATTGGCAAACCATTAATTAAAATAAATTAATTAATTGATTATTAAGTTGTAGATAATTTGCATAAATGATTTAATTGACAAAAGTTAAGTAAGAAGAATTGAATGATTTGAATTTTATACATAATAAATGATGATATATATATTTAAGTTTTCCAGGAGGATTTTATTATAGGAATGCCCAGAGGGCATTGCTATACCTCCCAAGTCAGCGTCGGTCAGAATAATACCAAGGGAAAGTTACAGATGAAAGGTGACCTCTGCTGTCTTGAAAAAAGGGCTAGTCTAACATTTACCAATTACTCCACCAACTTGCACACGCAGGACACTAGAGAAATTGGGTAAAAAGTCTCGTGTTGAGGAGATTTTCCCCGGTTTGCAAAAAACAAGAAAGAAAATAGACGCTCGCCGAAAGTGGATCGTCGCCTTGGCTGCCAACTCGGGAGTGTCAACTCCATCAGACATTGAACCTCGTCTCTCGCTATGCCAAAGCGCACAGGCATAGGTTTCCTTTGGCCAAGACCAAGGTGGCGCACTTCTGCTGCCATGGCTGTGATTGAATAATTGACTGACCCTGCCCGCAGTCGCCTTACTTTGACCTTAACAAAGGATCGCCAATTGAGACCTCTTGGGTGCCTTGGCAGATGACGCTGTGAGGGGCAGTACTACACCTCCTTGGAAACCCCATATTAAAATCTACCGATGTTCTAGGCAGGTTGAACTGGCGGATGCACCTTGGTGACATGCCTCGAAGAGGTCGGAGTCACCATGCCCAAAATAAAATTGAAGAGTAGCCAGAGCAGTATTCAGTGAAGGAGGGGGGGAAGGAGGGCCCGGGGAAAGGTCAGGAAGATGTAGTAGTGGAAGAGGCGCAGGAAAGGGCCAAGGCGTGTAGTATTTTTCCATAGACCTGTGCCCAAAGTGAAGGTGTCCTCTGTGTTTGGTCATCCTCAGGGGCATTTATGAGTTTGTGGTGGTCAATTGTGCCCATATGGGAAGGAGCAGGGTCCATGAAAGGTGCTCCAGAAAACAAAGGAGACCTGCCACATAAGGAGAGTCGCAAATCTACAAAAAGGAATAAAAGGGAACCCCTGAATCAGTATCAATTAGAGAGGCTCAAACCTTTTTCCATTTTTTTAAAAAGTAGATCTGGTTGATTTTAAAAATTAATAAGGTCTGCGCCAAGCTGTGCCATTCCACCCAAGGCGTGATAGGTGAGCGTAAGAGGTGTCCGAGCTCCATACCCCGCCCTCTCTTATACCCCCTCGCTCCTAGGAGAGAGGGAGGAGGGATCGGTAGGCTCGCAAAGCCTATTCTTTTACTCTTTCCTAAATTTTTCTTCCATCTAAGTAATTTTCCCGTATGGATTTGCGATAGGCGATTGGGAGGCGCCAGGATTGGGTGGAGTTTGGAGCTCATCGAAGATAGTCGGCGACTATCAAAATTTCGCTTTATTATCTGACTACCATCAGATTTCCCAAGGGGAAGGGGGGGATCAACCATAGTGGCCAAAATAATGAGAGCTTTCTGTTAGCCTATTTTCCCTTTCTATGAGGAGAAAGGGGAGAGAAGAATGGACCTAGTAAATACAGAAGATCAGCAAACACACGGGGAACGAGGAAATAACAAATAGAAGAAACAACAAAGCAGAGGAAACTCATAACCCTCCGGAATTAACGGATGATGGACGGGATAGATAGCGTCATCTACAATTGGAAATATTACTCAGAACATGACTTCAACAAGATCGAAACGCAATTAGCCGATGAAGGCATAAAGGCATTTTACTTTTTCCTGAACTAATCAACATTTAAGGATGGATGCCAAGACCATTTTATTTTAGAATGTTTAACACCATCTTTCCCCCTCTATTGGGTCTATGCAGGCGCGGAAAATAAAGTGGGAGATTTAAAATAGGTGAAAAAGACGACCAGAGAGGGAAACGCACATGGTACTTTCGGGCCACTGGGGTGGGGAGGACGTGCCACCCCTCGGGGTTTTAGTCGTAGCCGGGGTTTGGGACAGCACCCAAATATCTTTTTTTGTTATTGACAAATTACGGCTGTTTAAAAGACCTATTTTCATTTACCAAAATTAAAAGAATTTATTTTGTAGAGATTTATAAAGGGAGAAACCCTCGAAAGTTATTTTATAAATAAACAAATAAATATGATCTCAGTTTAAAGGTTTAAAGAAACAAAATTATACTCTCATTATTACTTTATTTATTTATGCGTGCCAACTTTCACTCCCTCTATTCTACGAGTTTATCACATATATCTATTATTATATTCTTATATTTTCATCCTTTTTCTTCATTCATTTCTCTCTTTCTTTCGTAAACCAAGATGCGAAGATTTTTCTAATTCTCTTCTTTTGGGGGCCATTCGAAAGGAACTAAATTTTGAAAAAGAGGAGTTTTATATCCGCATGGGGAAGGGGGCGTGAAGGGGGGACGAGTATGCCCTTGCAACAACGGAAATTCGGAGGAGCGGCACAATATCACATCTGGCCCAGTGAGCAAGATAAAAAAAAAAAAAAAACGGTCTTCACTAACTCTATAATTTTATAACGGGATTTTTGAAGATGAGTCAAAAATTAATAAATGTTTTTTTTCTCGTTGGTGGACAAATGACTTATGTTGTTTTTATCAAAGTTATCACTTCATCATCATCATCACTAACTCTATAATTTAAGAAGGGGATTTTTTTGAGTCTTTGAATAATAATTTCATCTTAGTTTGGTTTGGACATACGTTTTTTTATTAAAGTTATTTCTAATAATTCTTTTATAATATCAAAAAACAAAATGATGAAGTTCAGAAATAAATATAAGTATCGAAATTTTTCACTAACTATAATTTAAGAGGGGATTCGTTGAGCATTTTGATAATAATTTCATCTTAGTTTGGTCATGATTTATGTTTTCTTTATCAAAGTTATTTCTATTAATTCTTTTATAATATCAAAAAACAAAATCGTGAAGTTCAGAAATAAATATAAATATCAAAATTTTGTGAACTTTTTATAACCCAAAGAATTACAAATGGTGAAGTTCAGAAAATTTATTTTTATATATCTTCTATAACTCTATATTTTGAAAATTTAGTTTAGAGTTCCTTTGTAAAATTATTAAAATTGGCGAAGCCATTGTCGGATTTTTCTAATATTTTAAATCTCTCGGTATCGTTTTCGGGTATGTATAGACCCAATGCCAGGTCTTTATAGGGCAACATCAGGTAATTAATCCATATATTTTTCTTCCTTCTTTTGTCTATGTATATATTTAATGGATTAAATCTTTTAGTTTGTTCTGTTATTATTTCTTTTTTAACTTTTCTCTTCTGTTTTTTGTATTTTTTTTAATATTTTACTTCCTGATTTCTTTTCCGTTGTGGAGGTTTATAAGTTTAGCTGTACTTAAAATGCTGCTGCAGCTCTGTTGTATTTTTATGACATATTCGTCTAATGCAGTTTTGATCGGGTCGAAGTATATTTGCATTTGTAGATGTCGCTATCTATCCCGTCCATCATCCGTTAGTTATGGAGGGTTATGAGATTCCGCTGCTTCTGTTGTTTCTTCTATTTGGGTTATTTCCTCGTTCTCGGGTGTTCGCTGATCCTCTGTATTTACTTGGTCCATTTTTCTCGCTCCATTCGCCCCTTAGAAATGTGAAGGAGCGAGGCAGACTAAAAGGTCTCATTATTTGGGCCATTATGGGTGCCTTCCTCAACCTCCATAGGAAATCTGAAGGTAGTCAGATAATAAAGCGAAATTTTACTTTTTTTTCTTTTACAAAATTGCACGAAAAATATACTTAATATATAAATGAGGCATATTGAATGCATATTAGAATATTGCTATTGTTATATATACATAGCTTGCCAAGCTAAACCTTCTTAATGCGTGAAACTATATAAACAACTAAGTGTTGGAAATTTATTAAGCATCTCGCAATTTTAAAACTAGTAATATGTAAAGGAAAAATAATAATTAATATCTCTACACAGACTTATTTTTGGTATACATATACGACGCTAATTGAACGCATACGAGGGGCGGTCAATAAGTTTTGCGAATCGGTAGGGCAAAACAGATGAAGGGGGATAACTGTTTGTAGGGGTGTTAGGACAAGTTATGACAAGTCAGGACCTGCAGCCACATGCTCCTGCCTCGTCTATTTAAGAAGCAGTAGAAGATCGCAGATCGTCAATCATAAATTTTTCAACAATGGAAAAGGTTGAGTAATCAAATTTTTGACCAAGGAAGGCAAAAAGGCAAAAGAGATCCATGAACGCATGGTTGCAATGTACACCGACACCGCCCCTTTCTATGCAACCATTGCTCGCTGGAATAGGGAGTTCTGCCATGGTGGTGAGTCCCTTTAAGATGACCCCCGTCCAGGACTTTATTTTGTATCCCTTTATGGTATCAGAGATGATTCATGGTTGTTTTTTACTACTTCAGAGTGTTCTTCAAAGATGAAGAAAAGAAAGTATGTAAAACTGCCCAGAAGATAAACTTAATGCAAAACGTTTCTGTAAGTGAAACTTAAACTTGATTGTATTGCAATAGTTTATGGAGACAAGGTGTTTTCGTTGGTGAGCTCAACTGTTTCTTTTTACTTTCATTTGTTGCACCCAAGAGGAAGTAAAAGAACACACATTGTCATCCAAAATGACTTTTTGTGATGTAAATGTGCCTTATCATTGGAGGGAAATGTGCTTCCCTTCTGTGCGGGAAGCATGACTCCTGTTTTTTGTTCGTTTGTTTTTTAAGTTTATTTTCCTTGTTATTTACTATAGCTTAGCCATAGGTTGTTGAAAAAATAGCTATTTTGGGTATGGGTTTATTCTGATAAGAAAGATCGCTTTAACATTAAATATACCTGGAGTATTTCTAAAATTTTACTGTCAATTTAGTTATGCCCAACCCTCACTTTAACATTTAAGGGTTGGTGATTATTACTAGAACATTTTTTATTTCTAAACTTCTACTAATATTTGCAGATCTCTCTTATTTCTTTGTCTGCCACAGCAATGCCTTCCATACACACTTTTTTCATAAGCCTGGTTTTACCACTGATAGTTAACTCGTTCAAAATTTCATACCTGGTTAGACTAAAGGTAAAAGCGTTGAATCTCTGAAAATATTCTAATTATCTTTAGGTCATGGGCCAACTAACAAATTTTTTTCAAGATTTTAATTACTCATTTTTTTATATTCCAGATGAGGTTCTTGTAATTGAGCGCAAGGTAATAAAAAAGAAAAGGCCAACATGACTTTGTTAATTCTGAAAAAAATTTAACATAGATTTGCCAAGCCACCACCCAAGATTTCACCCAAAAGAACCAGAAGTACAACTTATTATGAACCTAAGCAGGAAGGGAATATATATATATATATATATATATATATATATATATATATATATATATATATATATATATATATATATAGAATTACCTTATCAATCACAGAGAATTCACATTCATTCATCAACATACCATGCATTCGAACAGCTGACCTTATCATTCTAATCACAGGCACTCTCCTATTACCAATACCTACCAAACTACCCTTGCACTCAGACAGGAGGGCTTTCTCGCTAACCTTGTCATACACATCTTTATACACCAAGCTCGCCTTGCATCCAGAATCTATTAAAGCCAAACACTCAATTCCATTCAATTCCACCTTCACACTCAGACACTCATACTTCCTACCAGACATCACTTTCACACTAGACAGACTTACCATACATTACTCACACTCATGCACCCAGAGGATACTTCAGCAGGTACCCTCTTACAATTCAGTTTCCCGCTTCAGACTTTCCATTCACACCTTGCGCTCTCAGTCTAATCCAACACTTTTCACTCGAATGTCCTTCCGTCGCACAATAGCTACATACATTCCTCTGGTGACGACACATCCTCGCATAATGACCAGCCTTTCCATAATTACCACAAGCATACCTTACACTCCCCCCAGCAGTTGCTCCACCATTCAACCTCAGACAATCTTTCTTCAAATGGCCTATTTCTTTACACTCGAAGCACTCTTTCACACTTTCCTGGCAATCCTTTATCATATGCCCTTTGTTACCACACCCAAAACATGCACCAGACGTCCACCTACATTCTGCCAACATATGACCTTTCCTTCCACACCGACGACATTCCACAATCTTTCTCCCACCATTCGGTCTCTCGTTTGCTGGGACATACCTCGGTTTCTCTCTCATATACCCGTTCCCACGCTTGAAATTCATCTGTCCCCTTTCATTCGACCACCCTCCATTTACCCATCCATTCTGCCGGCCCCGGAAGTTTGACATCACTCCAGCTGGCGCAGCCTTCAGGGCGTCCCTGTAGCTGACAAACTGCGGGGGTGGATGAAAGCTCCTAGGCTTCTTACCCCCAACATTCACACTGTACCATCCATCCTCTTCTAGATCGCTTTCATCATCAAATCGTCCATCTTCTAATAGTTCCAACACATCTTCCCACATCAACCGTTCCAACGCATCTTTCCACATCAACCGTTCACCTATCAGTCTCATTCTCTCCTTTCTCTTTCCACTCAGCCACTCAGCCATTCACTCACCTTTCTCGGGATAGTGTCCCAAAACTTCCTCATCAGTGGTTTACATTCATTTACATCATCATCACTATACTTCGTTCTTGCCATACTCTCAATCCTATGTTCATACATATTCACCCCTTCGTTCTTATCCATACGCGCCTTCTCAAATTCATTCACTCTATTTAATTCGTTTCACCTGTCCAATCATCCGCTTCTTCACTACATCGTACTTTGGCTCTCCCACACTCGTTATCACTCGAAAGAACTCAAACACTTTCCCATCCAAACAATCTCCCAGAACACTCACCCAGTGACCCTTGTTCTGCGGGTACTTGAGCTTGCAGTACCGCTCAAAATCCCCGAAGAACTCATCCATACTCTCTTCCCCATGCAATCTAAACTTATCAATCCTTGGCACTTCCCTAATCAAAATTTCTTACCCCAAATTCACTTCACTCTCCGAAGAGCTACTCTCGGTCTCACTCATTCCAATCATATCGTCACTCTCTCCCTCATCTCAGTATAGCGAATCCACACTCTTCCCTCTCACCTTCCTATCCTTAACATTAGAACCATGCTTCCTTCCTCTCTTACTTTCCACTCTCTTCCATTCACCCTCTTTCCTACCACTCACAGTATCTTCCTTAGACTTAATCACACTGCCATACATTCCATTTAGCGGAGTCCCTTCAGTAGAAGCAGGGGTCGGGGGCGTAGGTCCTGGGGCTGGTCCAGCCCCTGTCATCATATTATATAGATCCTGCATCCGTCGGTCAGTCTGATGCTGTCGGTCTCCCATTTCCTTCTTCATCCTATCAGTCTTTTCATACATCCCTTCATCTCATTCTTCATCCCCTCAATCATTCCCCGCAACATTTCGCACTCCTCTTCTTTCTTCCTCAACTCCAGTCTCAATCGCATTACTTCTTCACTCAAAGTTTCAGCTACAGCCATTGTTCCCAAGTTAGTAACAAAGGATAGGAGGAGGGAAAAATCAATCAAACTACTTTACCAATATACAAATGAACTGCATTCAAATCAAATTCCTCCGGTTTCGAGATCTCAAGCTCCCTATTCGGACGCCAAATGTAGCGGGCCGAAAGCAACACTAAACCCGCGTTCCAACCTTATCCTAGGATTTATGGACCTTGAGAACCCCGAGGAAGAATTGATACGATTTGATATACAGTCCTTTACTTTACAAAAAAAAGTACAGTTATAATTACAGTTTATATTTACAAACAAAATAAATAAACACCGGTGCACGTTCAAAATAAATACTCTTTACAAATTAATCTTCTCCAACCGAAAACAAAATAAGACAGGCTATACAACAAGGTCCCACTATACAACAAGGTCCACACGAAAAATCAAAACAACAACACCCGAACAAGAAGAGGCATATGAATATCACTTGAAGGCTGAGGTGGTGGTGGAAGTAGTTGGCGTCCAATAAGAAGAAGCAAAGATTCGTCAGCCAATGCAGGTAATACCCTCCATTTCAAGGCAGGGCAGGGCTGGGCGGTGCACTTGCCTCGAGGATTTCTCTCGCAGTCCGCTGAAGCTTCACTCTTTGAAGATACCGGATGCAATACTACAAAGAGCCAGAGAAATTTTGGTATAGCGTTTTCCAAGACAAATCGGGTGATGGACTTTGCTATCTCTCGTTAAAATTAATTTTGAGCCTATTAGTACTTTAACAAGGAAACAATCTTACCTAGGGTAATATCGCAATGCGCTGGACAAACAATTATTTAGATATATTTTAACTATCTAAATATTTATAAAAATTATATCTCTGAAAAGAAAGTAACATAACATAACATAATTACACGGATGACAAAAGCCACAAGGGCCTATGAAAGGTCATCCGCCTCCGTCAAAACCCACCCACAAAAAAGCACCATCACCAGGGGAAGACATAATCAAAGTCCCCCACAATATAATATAACAGATGAAAAGAGCCACAAGGGCTCATCATAGGTCATCCGAGTCAAACGGCCTCTTTTTTAAGGCACCCAAACTCCCAGGAAAACTACATCCAGAGGATTGCATCAGAAACAAGGGTATCACCAATCAAGGCTTGTCAAGAACTAAATCATGCAGCTATAGATATATACAAACAATATTAATATATGCAAAACTTAGGAACCATCACAACCTTCCCTTCCCATAAACTCATCCAACCTACTCTTAAATACATTTAGATTTGGACTACCTACTACCCTCTGCGGCAATTTGTTCCAGAAGTCTACCACTCTATTGGTGAAAAAATATTTTCTTAAATCCAACCTACACCCTTGCTTTTTAATTTTCAAGTGGTGACCTCTAGTCCGATTTCCATCATCTAACTCAAAAAACTTGCTAACATCCAATTTATCTATCCCGGAAAATTTTTTAAAGAGCTCAATCATATCTCCTCTCACACACCTCCTTTCGAATGAGAACATATTTAATACCCTCAGTCTATCTATATATTCAAGGTGCCTCAGGGAAGGAATAATCTTTGTTGCCCTCCGTTGCACTGACTCAAGAAGGTTAATATCATGTCTAAAATGTGGGGACCATGTCTGTATACAGTACTCTAGATGTGGCATAACATAAGAGTTATAGAGTTTAAGAATAACCTCCTTACTTTTGTAACTGACATTTCTCTTAATAAAACCCAGCACTCTATTTGCCCTATTTCTTGCTTCAATACACTGCTTAGAAAACCTTAATGACTTATCTATTACTACTCCTAGATCTTTCTCATCCTCTACTGAGCTCAGCCAATGCCCATCCATTTCATAGTTAAATTCTCTATTATCTTTTCCCATGTTAATACCTTTGCACTTTTCAACGTTGAAAGTCATTTGTCACTTATTTGTTGGGATAACAATTTATTTAAATCCCCTGCACTTTAAAATTATCATCAATATCTTTAACTACAGCTGCTAATTTGGTATCATCCGCAAAAATTGACACTTTATTATTAACTGCCTCCCCAAGATCGTTTATATAGATGACAAATAATAATGGACCGAGAACTGATCCCTGAGGAACCCCACTGATAACATCCCTCCACTCTGACTTTACACCATTTAGCACTACCCTTTGCTTCCTGTCTTTCAGCCACTCAGCTATCCAATTTGAAACACCCCCACATATCCCAATCATTTTTAATTTATGAACTAGTCTCCTATGTGGTACCTTATCAAATGCTTTACTAAAATCTAAGTAAATTATATCTACATTTTCTCCCTTATCTACTTGATCTGTTACAAACTCCAGAAAGTCTAGTAAATTAGTCAAACATGATTTGTTACAAACTCCAGAAAGTCTAGTAAATTAGTCAAACATGATCTACCTGATCTAAACCCATGCTGAGCATCGCTGATTAACCCCTCCCTCTCTAGATGTTGGCAAATCCCTTTTTTAACTATTTTCTCAAGAATTTTACAGACTACAGGAGTTAGGCTAACCGGTCTAAAGTTATTTGGATCCTCTTTACTACCCTTCTTGAAAATGGGGACTACATTCGCTCTCTTCCAATCATCTGGTATTTCTCCATATTCCAGTGACCTAGTATAAAACTTTTCCAGAGCTATTGAAATACTTTCTACACCTTCTTTAAGTATCCTAGAATGAATATTATCAGGGCCAGAGGCCTTGGTAGCATCTAACTCACCTATTAGTCCTTTTATCTTCCTCCAATCCAAACTAATGGTAGTAAACACCTCTTTCCCTGACCCATGAGTACTATACATAAGACTATTTAGTTTCTCCTTTCTAAATACTGATGCAAAATGACCATTTAGTACCTCAACTATTTCCTCATCAGTTTCTCTCACAACCCCTTGATATTTGATAGGTCCTATTTTAACTCTGCCAGACTTGTTATTAATTTTATAGTAACTAAAGAATTTTCTATGATCTTTGTTGTATCCTGAGCTAATTTAATTTCTGACACCCTTTTGTTCTTCTTTATAATCTTATTTAACTCATTCCTAGCCATTCTATAATCACTTAAATTTTGAATATTATTTTGTACCTGTAATTTTTTGTATGCCCTTTTCTTCTCTGAAATTTTTCTAGCTATCTCCTCATTCCACCATAATGGTTTCGTACTTTTGTTCCTAATGGCCTTCATTGGGATACATTGTTCTTGGACTACATTTATTATATGCTTGAAAGTATCCCACATCCCATAAGCATTTTTACCTCTGAATTCCACATCCCAGTCTACCAAATTTAGCAAGCTTCGAAGTCTTACATAATCTCCCTTATGAAAATTTTGAACTTTTTCAGCATTCTCGGTTATTTTACCCTTCTCAATTCCCAAGTTAAAACGAACTATCTGATGGTCACTATTTCCCAATGCTTCCTCAACCGTCAATTCTTGAACTAAATGATCACTGTTAGAAAGTACTAAATCTAATATAGTGTTGCCCCTCGTTGGCTCATTAACAAATTGATTAAAAAAATTATCCTCAAAGCATTCTATGAACCTGCCACTTGTTCTATCCATACCTATCATATTTTCCCAGTCCACAGAGTTTAAGTGTAAGTTCCCAATAATAACTGCATCTGTTTCACATCCCTTACTTATTTCCCTTATCATTAGTTCATCCATATCATCAGTCTGCCCAGGTGGCCTGTAAAAAGCTCTCAAATGCACCATTCTATTTTTACTGAACCTAATATCTATCCAAAGTGACTCAACTCCATCCTGCTTTATTGAAGTATTTAAACTAGAAACAATGTTGTTTTTTATATAGATAATTATTCCTCCACTAATCCTACCTGTCCTTTGACTAATGTACATATTATAGCCCTGTAAATCAAATTCACTTATAGTGTCACTAAATTCTATTTCATTAACCCATGATTCAGTAACGCATAATATATCTATATCCTCATTGCTAATATAACTAAATAGCTCATCTTTCTTGTTTCTAAGACTACGAGCATTTGTATAGAAACAATTTAACCCCCCTATCCTTGAAGCACCTCTTGAAACTTGAATGACCTCACCTCTATCGCCTTGGAACCTATTTCTGTTATCTGCCAAGTCCATTCTACTTTCAGTACTATAATGTCCTCTCATAATTCCCTGACCACTATTAGTATCTAGTTTCACGCCCGCAAAGACCTAATAAAACGATCATACTCCTCCCACAACACATCTACCCCCCTCCTACTCAAATGCAGTCCATCCATCGCATACATTTCTTTCATTCCAACAAACTTTCCCCACACATCCACAAAGGGAACTTTAAGTTCCCTTTGACCATCTCCCATCTTCTTTGCCAAGCAGCCCGAAGAGCTGCCAGTATTCCTGCCATGTAGTCAGTGTGAGGAAGATCGAAACACTGGTCTGGGCGCAGAGTCCTTGTGCCCTCATTGGCGCGCTCGTTCCCCGCAATTCCTACATGTCCAGGAACCCAGCAGAAGATAATCTCGACATCCGCCCAGCTCGCCAAAACCTTGGTGTCACAGATATCGCGAACCAGGGAATGCAGAGATTCCAGTGCCCCTGTGGTGGAGCGAATGTGAGTGTATGTGTGATGAGCCATTTTTCCACCCTTTTTCCCAATACTCTCTCCCTCCATCTGTGCAAACGGGTGTGTGTGAATAACTGGAATTTAAATTTTTTTTCTTTTTTTTCAATTTTGATTGATGTTTGTATTCTCTTTTCAGAGATTATATTTTGTTAAAAAATCTTTTAGAAAATATAAATATAAGAATAAATATTTAAATAATTGTTAAAGCTGTAAATTAGAATTGGTCGTGCGCACTTGGATGTACACTTAGAGGTAAGATAGTTAATGAATTTTCTTGGATCGAGTGCCCACTTATTGGTTTCCCTTCCCTCTATAGTAAATGGATTGTAAATGGGGGATATCATCTCTTCTGCAGAGTGGAAGCTTGGATGGACTGCGAGAGGGGTTCTCTAGGCGAGTGCTCCGCCCAGCCCTGAGACGGAGGGCTTTCAAACCTTGCTTGCCACCTGCACTGCCCACCTTCATTGGCTGACGAGTGTGCCCTGCTTTTATTAGCCTACTACCACCCCCCACAGCACACAAGTGATAATCCCGTACCCTTTTTCATTCGTTTTATTTTATTTTATTGCGTGGACATTGTTTGGTAAAGTACCGATTGATTGGTGGTTTTGCTACAGATTTGTTCTCTGCGCCCGTCAGTTTTTTTTTGTTTTCGGTTGGGAGAATTGAAATTTGTATAGGTTATTTATTTTGAGTGTGCACCTGTATTTATAGTACAATCGGTTATTATTTGTATTCATAATAAAAAAAAATCGGAAGGCAAATTATACCCACACACTCACACAGGGGTAGGGAAAGATATATGTAAAGGGGGGTGGGAGAATGGACCTACAGACACACACACACACACTCACCGCTCCCCCACATGGGGAGAGCCGAAAGGGATCCATTTCTCGGACAGGAGCGTTCTGGCGAAAGCGTGAAATTCCTCAGAGGCGGTCATGATTGGTGTACTTCTGACACGTTATGGCACCCCGGTGATTGTGACGCCGCACTCTACCATGAACTTCGTAAAAGGGTTTCACAAGGAAAACGGCCGCACACCTACACAGAGTCATTTGACTCACAGAAGGCAATACCAGGGGCGGTTTTGGGTTGTGCGAGGTCCTCAAATCAATGGGGAGCGAATCGTTAAAATAATTTATTTTTTAACAATATCTAATTTATTGATAATTAATTAGCCAAATAATTATTTCACAATTAAATATTACATATTTTTATTTTTAGAAGCTTAACACCACAAAATAACTAAATAATAATGAAAAATAAAAATTATGCAATGAGTGCGTTGCAAAAGAATTCGTTCAGTTACTCGATTATATCTTAGTAAAAAAAATTCTAGCCTTCATACTTGAAAATTCTTTGATGATATCAGTAAAATTAAGCTCTCCTAATTTCTCATGCTCAAAAGGGTGAGTGAGGACAGACGGTTCTAATCCATGGTGTTAGATAATTATTGATTAGCTTTATCTTCGAGAATGATCGTTCACCAGTGCAATTTGTGACAAACATAGAGAGATAGATTCGTGATACGAGTTCAACATTATAAAATGTTTCTAGAATGTCATGTTTATGTATTATCACATACATTTCTAATTCATGACTTTTTGAAGCCTTTGCGCCACTTGATGAAATAGCCCTTTAGGTGAATTTCTTGGATTTAATAACATGTGCAAATTGCAAAAGTTCCGACTCTAACCTAGCCTCCGTGTCCTTAGGATATAAAAATACAAGCTCTTTAGCTGATGATTTTAGGTCGGTGTTTGATTTGTTTGAGATTTCTGATAAAAAAAAACATTTCTCTCGAAGAACGCTGTAAGTAGCAATGCGTTGTTGTAGGGCAGCACAAAGCTTGTCAATGATAGCTCAAAATGGGGTCACTCTAAACTTTTCTCTCCCTGTCAGCCTAACATCCTCCGCGGAGACTAGTTCATCATGGTGTCGCTTGCGCTTCCTAATGCGCTGCTTGTCGCGCAGTATGCGTGATTACTCGTGTAGATTTAGGGGAGTAAGAAAAGGTGCAAAGAAAAAATAATAGCGTAGGCGAGTTGCGCACAGCTTCCCCCGTCGCTGGACACTGTTAGCTAGCGGCGATTTCCCTCGGCCATCCTAAGGTCTCAAAAAAAAACTCATTCAAACGAAGCTTTTAAGCCGCCTGCCTGCACTTCTCGTACGGTATACTCGTCATGTCACTGAAATCACATTTAGTCATAGCTTTTGCTTCCAAGTCATCGAACTGGGATCTCAGATCCTTAGTAAATTGCAAAAGAGACGCTAGCAGTGTAACAGCTACATTGAGGGAGAGCACAAATTTTTGCAACTGTATATTGTTGCTCTGAAAACTTGCTAATGTGGTATCGCAAACTTCAAGGAGAAGCACTGTTTCAATTTTGTTCAAACCTTTCAAAACACCACTTGCTCTAGCTGTCGTTTCAGCTGGTTTATTCTGATCTAAGAAAATCTTCTAGAGCAATGATATTTTCTTTGTATACTCTATTGAGAGCAACTACAGCATCTGCTCGTACTAACCAACGGGTGTCTGATAGTATTTTGACAACTTGCAACGTCTTTATTAGTCTGTAGTACCTCACGATCTCTCATCAAACGATAAGCTGATGCCACAAGACAGGAGTACATATTTTGTATCAGAGCAAACGATGACACTGCAGCAAGACAGCTTTCTGCAGCGCACATTATTACCAAGTTTCAGGAATGAGCCATACATGATATGTACTCTGTTTAACTACACTCGTTTTTTATTAACTGTTGGGTACCATGATATTTACAGAACATGCTGCTGGCGTTGTCATAGGACTGTCCTCGGCAGTCAACAACTGGAATGTTCTCTCTGAGGAAATCCAAAACAGTCGTAGCAATATCTCTGCCAGTGCAGGTTAGAATGGGAATGAACTGCAAAAACCTTTCAAATGGACCTGGCAGTACATAACGTATTGTAAAAGTAAATTGATCCATGTGAAATATATTGTGTAGAATTATAGGGACGTAACCTGTTTATAGGTGAATGGGGGATCGGTTTATGAAGGATAAAAAGGAATGCTAAAAGGTGGTTTATCTAATAGGGAAATGAAGGTAAATGTTACCCGGTTAGTGGGAGCTTGGTCAGTAGTCACAATGGCGAGTGTATTGAAGAGTCTTCGTTGCTATTGCGCACGACGGATGGTGAGGACCTTTGGTAATCGGCTTACTTTATACCTCCGCCGAATTATTTCTGAGTCCTTAATAATTCTCCCCGATAGTTTGAATTAGGCTGGGCCTACCGAAGGCTTCTCGGTAATCGGAGTAAAGAAGGACTTCGAAAAGGACGTAGCAAAAAACATATAATTTTATTCTTCTACTGGCCTATTAAAAGGGCAAGCGGCACGTCACGATTACTTTGCGGTCAATAAGTAGGCTTTCTATTCTACGCTAAATATTGGGTTGAAAGGCGACAGGACTTAGCCGAATTAAACGTTTCCATAACGTTTCCAAGGGATTGACCGCTATTAACTTCCTGATGAGGAAGTTTTGGGACACTATCCCGCGAAAGGGGAGTGAATGGCTGAGTGGAAAGAGAAAGGAGAGAATGAGACTGACAGGTGAACGCTTGATGTTGAAAGATGCGTTGGAACGGTTGATGTGGGAAGATGTGTTGGAACTTTGAGAAGATGGACGATTTGATGATGAAAGCAATCTAGAAGAGGATGGATGGTACAGTGTGAATGTTGGGAGTAAGAAGCACAGGAGCTTTCATCCACCCCCGCAGTTTGTCAGCTACAGGGATGCCCTGAAGGCTGCGCCAGCTGGAGTGATGTCGAACTTCCGGGGCCGGCAGAATGGATGGGTAAATGGAGGGTGGTCGAATGGAAGGGGACAGATAAATTTCAATCGTGGGAACGGGTATATGAGAGAGAAACCGAGGTATGTCCCAGCAAACGAGAGACCGAATGGTGGGAGAAAGATTGTGGAATGTCGTCGGTGTGGAAGGAAAGGTCATATGTTGGCAGAATGTAGGTGGACGTCTGGTGCATGTTTTGGGTGTGGTAACAAAGGGCATATGATAAAGGATTGCCAGGAAAGTGTGAAAGAGTGCTTCGAGTGTAAAGAAATAGGCCATTTGAAGAAAGATTGTCTGAGGTTGAATGGTGGAGCAACTGCTGGGGGGAGTGTAAAGTATGCTTGTGGTAATTATGGAAAGGCTGGTCATTATGCGAGGATGTGTCGCCACCAGAGGAATGTATGTAGCTATTGTACGATGGAAGGACATTTGAGTGAAAAGTGTTGGATTAGACTGAGGGCGCAAGGTGTGAATGGAAAGTCTGAAGCGGGAAACTGAATTGTAAGATGGTACCTGCTGAAGTATCCTCTGGATGCATGAGTGTGAGTAATGTATGGTAAGTCTGTCTGGTGTGAAAGTGATGTCTGGTAGGAAGTATGAGTGTCTGAGTGTGAAGGTGGAATTGAATGGAATTGAGTGTTTGGCTTTAATAGATTCTGGATGCAAGGCGAGCTTGGTGTATAAAGATGTGTATGACAAGGTTAGCGAGAAAGCCCTCCTGTCTGAGTGCAAGGGTAGTTTGGTAGGTATTGGTAATAGGAGAGTGCCTGTGATTGGAATGGTAAGGTCAGCTGTTCGAATGCATGGTATGTTGATGAATGAATGTGAATTCTCTGTGATTGATAAGGTAAGTAGTGAGTATGGTGTGATTTTGGGGTATGATTTTATGAAAATGAATCATATGGTTGTGCATCCTGCGAGTGATCAGATTGAGAGAAAGATTGGTAAAAATGGGTAGTATAAGTTATATGTAGGGAAAAATGGTAGCGTTTTGAGGAGTGTGTTTACTGGTATTGAGGTGACTGCTATGGAGAATGTAATGCTTGTGAAGGGTGAAAGGGTGTCTGTTAGAGTGAGTTGGAGTAAGGATGTTAGTTTGAATGTGGGTGAGAACACTGTGATATTGGATGAAAAGGATGCGTGTTAATAGGTAAGGCGTGTTGCTGCTGTGTTTGATGGCTTAATGAGAATGCATGATCCTTTTGTATGTGTGCAGGTGGACCCCAGGCTGAAAGGATAGGAGAGGGGTATCCAAGTCGGAGATGTACTGGGTCACCTCTCCACTGTCAATGAGGTAGGTATGGATGATAGTACGGCTGTCAGGGTGAATGTTGCAGGTGAAAAGACGTGTGAATGGACGTATAATGAAGTGAAGAGCATGGTGGAATTGGATGGATGTTTAACTGAATATGAAAGGGAGGATGTGTATCGAATGATATTTGAACGAAAGGGAGCCCTCAGTAATGGTGATCTTCCCACGTCCGGTAGTTGGTGAGATTGAGGAGCAGTGTGTAGAATTAGAGCAATTGGGGGTGATTGAAGAGAGCGAGAGTGCATGGAATAGTCCAATTGTGCCTGTACGTAAGCTGGATGGAAGATTGCGTCTGTGTGTGGATTATCGAAAGGTGAATGAAAGGACTGTGACAGAAAGGTTTCCGATGTGTGTGGTATCTGAGTGTGTGTATAGTATGCATGGAATGGAGTGGTTTACGAAGCTGCATCTGGTACGGGGGTATTACCAGATGCCCATTGCTGACGAGAGCCGGCCGGTAACTGCCTTCTCTACCACAAAGAGGCATTACCAGTTCCGGAACCTCGGCTTTAGGTTGGCTAATGCTCCCGGAGCCTTCCAGCGGGCAATGAATGTTGTGTTGAGTAAGTTTGCGAGTAAGAATGTGATTGCATTTATAAATGATATTTTGATTATGACTGAGACTTTTGAGGAGCATATGAGATTGGTGAATGATGTGTTGAGAACATTGGAGAGTGTTGGTGTGAAAGTGAAAGTGGCGAAGTGTGAATGGTTTGCGAAAGAAGTGGAATTCCTTGAGCATATGGTGAGTGAGAATGAGTTACGAAAGTCACCGAAGTATGTTGAGAAGGTGCGAATGTTTCCGAAACCGTTGACTGTGAAGCAACTGAAGTCGTTTTGGGGTTTGATTGAGTTCCAGTGAAAGTTTATACGTGATTGTTCTGGTGTGAGTAAGCCTCTGACTGAGTGGATGGGCAAGAAAAGTAGTACGGTTGTCAGGTAGAATGATAAGATGAATGAGGCAAATGAGGAACTGAAAGAGGCAGCAGCTGAAGATGTTGAATTGGCGTATCCAGATTATAGTGTCAATGCTAAAATGCTTGAATTGTATACAGATGCGAGTGGGTATTGTATGGGAGGTTTTCTGATGCAAGAGCAGCGTTTGAATGGAAAGAGGCTATGAATGCGGCAGAATAAAAGAATTCGACTGTGGAGCGAGAGTTGGCTGCGATAAGGTATTGTTTGAAAGTGTTGCGTCCGTTTTTGTATGCTGTGAGGTTTGTGATCAAAACAGATCATCAACCTCTTGTGTATCTGCAGCGTATGAAGTGGGCTGACAGTAGCATTGCGTGGACTTTTTCGAAGATTTGAGTGACTTTGAATATGTGATTGAGTATGTGCCTGGTGAACGGAATGGAGTGGCTGATTTGATGTCAAGGTATCCTGGTGCGAATGATGAAGATGTGTGTGGAGTGAGTGATCCTGAGTATTTGCCGAAAGGAATTATGAATGGAAAGGAGAGTAAGGGTGGTATTGATTCCTTGTTTGAGAGTGTATGGAATGGTTTGCAAGATTAGAAGAGTGATGGAGTAGATGTGAGAGTGCCCGATAGTGTGGATGACTGTAGGAAGGAGGTAATGAGTGAAGTATGTAGGAAGCCTGAAAGCATTGGTATGGCAAGGGTGCGAAACTTCATAAAAGAATTGAGAGCGATGTGTATGCAAGGGGTCCCGCCATTTCAGGAAGTGTTGATTGTAGTGAGTCATTTGTATGGAGTGATTGTTTATGAGCACTTTGGTGGTGAGAGGCCAATTGTGTACAAAGATGAGAAGATGAAGGGTTTGAATGCTAATGTGGTACATCTACAATGTTTGAGCGGTGTGCACTACAATTAGGTGATTGAAAAGTGTTCATATATGAGAGAGAAGAAGAATTGTCTGGATGAAGATGAGTGTGCGGTGAGTGATGATGTGGGAGTTGAAGATGGTGCGGATGTCAGTGCTCATGTCGGGGTGCTTGTTCCTTCTGTGTATTGCGAACATGGTGGACCTGATGTGATGGAAGCATGAGTGAAAGTTGGTGAAAGGTTCTTCTGTGCTTTGATTGATACTGGAGCGCAAGTGTCTTTAGTGAATGAGAGGATTCTGAGTAAGTATGATGAGTTTAGATGTTGCGAGCATAAACCTGTGAAGTTACGGATAAGTGGATTAGGGAATGGCATGATATTGGCATGGGAACAGGTTAGTCTGAAAGTGAGTTTGGGTAATGTTGTGAATGTGAAGCATGACTTTGTAATTGTGAAAGATGAGCAAATGCCGTGTTGTTTCTTGCTTGGTGTAGACTTTATGAGTCTGAATGATTTGTCTTTGGATGCTGATAAGGATTGTCTTATGAAAGGTGAATGTGAGGTGATGAAGTTGAATGAGTGTGCGAAGAATGTTGTCAAATTTTGTGGTATGATTGAGTTGGTCATGGATGATGAGAATGAGATTTTAAGTGATGATGATATTCTAGAGATGAAAGTGCTGTGTCCTTTTGTTAGTGAGTTGAAGAGGTGTGTAATGACGTGTGTTGATTTGAATGAATGTCCAGAGTGTTTAAGTGATTTTAAAAGGTATGCTAAGTATTTTGTTGCTTGTATAGATGTTGTATATTTTGTGAGGCATGTGAAGGGTGGTGATGATATGTATGTACCTGTGATGTCCTTAGTTGGTATGATTGCTCTGGTGAAGGTTATGCATGATAATAATGGTCATATGGGTAATTTTAAGCTGTGGGAGTGTATAAATGAGCGTGTGTTCCATCCGTTTCTGAGAACTGTTGTGAATGATATTGCAACTACGTGGGAAAGGTGTCAGAAGCGAAAGGTGCAAGGTGTGCAAGTGAAACCACCGATGTTGAAAGTTGATGCGAAAGAACCGTTTGAATTGGTAGTGATTGATTGTGTGTCTTTGCCACGTACGAGTGCTGGGAATGTTCGTATGCTTGTGATGGTTGATCATAAAAGAAAGTTTCTGAATGCAGCGCCTGTGAGAGTTAAAAGGAGTGTGACTGGTGCGCGTGTGGTTGAGCAGTTGTTTTTCCCTATGTGTGTATGGAAGCCTAGAAGATGTCTGAGTGATATTGGGCCTGAATTTGTAGGAGAAGTGTTTGAACAAATGTTGAGAGAGAATGGTGTGGAGCATGTGAGAACGACTCCGTATGTACCGTTTAAAATGGTCTGGCTGAACGTACGATAAGAACCTTGTGTGACATGTTGAGAATGATGAGTATGTCAGTGAATGCCTGGGATGTATGTCTGGGAAGAGTGTTGTGGGCGTATAATTCAACTGTGCATAGTGCAACTGGAATGTCCCCGTGTCAGTTTGTAATGAATTTTGAAAGGCGAGTGAAAGATAGGTTTCGTTTGAGTGAAAGTGAGCAGAGTGTATGGCGTGAGGCGCATGAAAGGTTCCATTCATTTGAATTAGGTGCAAAAGTATTGAAGGTGAAAGAAGTGAAGGGTAGGTTGAATGTGTCAAAGATGAGTGACAAGTTTGATGGACCTTATAGAGTTGTGAGAGTTTGGGAAAATGGGGTGACATATGTTTTGGAGAGTTTGAATGAGGGTATGACTGAGAGAGTGCGGGCTCATCAGAGTCAGTTAAGGAGATGGAGAGAACCTGCTGACTACCTGGTGAGCCATCCGGTGTATGAATTGTGCAAAGAGAAGGGTAAAGTGCATGATGATGAGATTGAATGTGGTAGTATGGATATGGCTTGGAAAGAGCTTGTCTTGGTCTCGAGGAGTAGAAAGCGTACAAAGAAGAGTGTAAGGAAGAATGCAAGTACGAATGAAAGTAAGTCTGAGCAGTCTTTCTGGTATGGGGGATCTTGAAAGAGAGATTGAGTGTTTGCGTAAACAGGTGAGTGATTTGGCTGGTATAGGTAGACGAGTGAGCGAGCTGCCTGTGCCTGATTTTTCTGGTTTTGGGAACAGTATGAATGATAGTGTGTTTGGGCAGAATGAATCTATTGTGGCTGATTTTTCGGGTTTTACGAATGGTAACAGTAGGGGTGAGTTTGATGTAGTGAATGATGAAGTGGTTGATTTTTCAGGTTTCTGGTGGGAACCAGTCGAAAGGGTTTCTGGTATGCCTGTTGAGAATACTGGGAATGTGAGTTATCTGTCTGTTTCGCAAGTATATACCTTGAGTTGGATGAGAGCTGTTAGTGAGGAGCTGATGAATGGGGGTATGAAGAGTGAAGCTTCTGAACGGAAGAGTATGAAAGAATTCTGTCGTGAGATGGGAGAACTGGTAATGAGGGCTAAGAGTATGGTTGATGAGATGATCAATAGTGACGATGAGACTGACAGGACGACTGACGAACAACCCCGACCGATTGCTACACGTAGCAATCGGTTGAATGGTTGCAGAAGGGTGCGATTGAGCATAAGTGGTACCGTGAAGAGTGATTGAAAAGGTTTTGCGTGTGACTGTGATCGAATGGCTTAAGGAAGGAGGGGTGTGGGTGATCGGTGTGTGTGTGTGTGTGTGTCTGTAGGGCCATTCTCCCGCCCCCCCTTTACATATATCTTTCCCTACCCCTGTGTGAGTGTGTGGGTATAATTTGCCTTCCGATTCTTTTATTCTGAATACAAATAATAACCGATTGTACTCTCTTTCAGAGATATAATTTTTCTAAATATTTAGATAATTAAAATATATCTAAATTATTGTTTGTCCAGCGCATTGCGATATTACCCTAGGTAAGATTGTTTCCTTGTTAAAGTACTAATAGGCTCAAAATTAATTTTAACGAGAGATAGCAAAGTCCATCACCCGATTTGTCTTGGAAAACGCTATACCAAAATTTCTCTGGCTCTTTTTAGTATTGCATCCGGTATCTTCAAAGAGTGAAGCTTCAGCGGACTGCGAGAGAAATCCTCGAGGCAAGTGCACCGCTCAGCTCTGCCTTTCTCTGCCCTGAAACGGAGGGCATTACCTGCATTGGCTGACGAGCCTTTGCCCCTTCTTATTGGACGCCAACTACTTCCACCACCACCCTAGCCTTCAAGTGATATTCATATGCCTCTTCTATTTCGGGTGTTGTTGTTTTGATTTGTCGTGTGGACCTTGTTGTATAGCCTGTCTTATTTTTGTTTTCGGTTGGAGAAGATTAATTTGTAAAGAGTATTTATTTTGTTTGTAAATATAAACTGCAATTATAACTGTACTTTTTCAAAGTAAAGGACTGTATATCAAATCGCATCAATTCTTCCTCGGGGTTCTCAAGGTCCATAAATCCTAGGATAAGGTTGGAACGCAGGTTTAGTGTTGATTTCTGCCCGCTACACCCATACGGATCATGTTCCCATTGGCTCACATGTATCCATTAGTGGAGCGAAAAACTAGAAAGCCTTTGAAGCCGGCGGGCTCGGATACGCTAGGTAATCATTGAAATAGGGCCCTCAACTTAATTGATGATCCGATCTGCGCACTTGCAATTTTGGTCTCGGACTCCCCACCCGGGACAGACGTGACTTGGTGGCTTACCGAAACGGCAGCATACCCATCCGTCCTCGTGGCTCCCGCGGAGGGAGAGGAGCTTTGAGTCTTTTTCGTAGTTTTCCTGCTTCTTTTCTTTTTAGGAGATGGAGGAAGGGGAGGATGAACATGCTTCTCTCCTCAGCCGGAAGGAGCCCTTGGGCCAGATTGACCGTCCTCAGCAAGATGCTTATTTGAAATGGATGTCTTGGCTTTCACAGAAGCGTATAGAGATATCCCTCCTGTCGTTTTGATAAATCGAGGGGGTCCCGAGCCGTCTGAGAAGATAGACTCATTGAAAGTTCCTACCGTTTGGGGTTGGGTCACGTCAGGACCATATTCATCTCAGGGGGACGGTGCACCATGTGCCTTCCTCCCCCAAGATATCAGGTATTCAATTCGATGTTCCCCTTTATCGTCTAGTGACGGAGACCAGGCATATTCGTCGAGGAAGACAGTGGGGCAGGTACACTGACCCGTGTAAACTCGTCCTGCATTAGGGCATGACATTAGTGGGCACGGCCTGATGGAACCTGTTAACCCTTGCTCGCCTAAGGGGGTTGACCTTATCCAGCCGCTCCCGGTGGTCAATTATGGTCCGCCTGTCTGTTCTTTTGACAGTCTCTGTGAAAGCAAAGGAGTGACTGCCACTGTACAAGAGATAGGGGCGGTGAGGGAGTACCCTGCACCCATAGGCTCAGGAGAGGAGTAAGCCTCCTCTCCGATAGAACGTGAAAGAAGAGAGAAAGGCTATGAGGAATGTGAGGGTGCGGGGTAAGGCAGGTTGTTAAAAACCGACCACCCTAAACCAGAGCTAAAGATTGAGGGGCGTTCTCTCCTCCCCTCCCAGCCCAGATATTGGATGGTTGGGTGAGAGGAAGCTAGTCGGTGTCTACCCAGTGTAATTAGAGGCCGATCAGAGAAAGTTGTGGGAGAGGTTGTACGGAAATTAAAGATGTTGGTTAAAAAGACAGATTGTCAGAAAGAGACTAAGCTGGCTCCGGACAAATTGTCGTGCCACTTATGGAATGGTCGTAGGAATGACTATGGAAAGCTTGCACTGGGGTGGCACCTCTCATGACCGAACATATGGCAATTGAAGCAGCTTATCGGATTGGATAGATAGGGTTTGATTGGTTTTCGTAGGTAACCCGCCTTAATATGCGATGCGAGATGCCGACGATCAAACGTTCGGAACATCGATGATGTGTTCACCCGAATCGCAACACTTCGCTGTTGTCTATTAAAGTCAATAATCCGCTGTCTATCTATCTTTGACTGAAGCATCTTGAGGTCATAGTCCATTGGAACGGATACCATCCTTCATAGTGCTGAAGGTTGTGGGGGATAAGCAGCAATCTCAGAGCAGGCAAGGGTCTTGAGTGCTTGTACAGAATCATCATTTATTTGTTTATTTTTCTCCATATACTGATATGTTACTTAGGGAGGGAGGGGCGCAGTACGGAGCTGACTTACGCAGCCAAATTACCCCCGAAAAGAGGGAAAGGAAGGGTTGCTCGTGCACTTTTAATCAGTACAGTCGTTTTTAAAAAGGGAGACTGCCTTCGGAATCTTCCGATCGAAGGCACATAAACCATAGCGCTAGGCAACCTCGGTGCGGGCACCTACTAAATCCAACACAGCGCGGTTCAGCCACGGAACGACACAAACCGGTGAGGCAGGATCGGTGCACCAAAACTGCAAAAACACCTTAAACTTAAAACACGCATTAGCACCTACATCCATTCAGCCACACACTACAACCGACCACACATACATTCGGACGCAATTAAACACACTTGAGGACAGGAAAAAGGGGAAAAGAGATAGAGCGGATCAGGAGGAAATCATAATAAAGGTCGAGGAGGAAGGAGAGGTATAGTAAAACTCCACTTCGCAGTCCTCTCTTATGAGCTGGCGGAGCCCCCTCTCCAACGACAAGGCAAGAGCACCCCCCTGCGGTGATCCTCTTCAAACACCGTGAGCGTGTAAGAGTGGGTGCTCTTGATAACACTAAATCTCCTCCCTCACCTACCACCCCATATATGCCCTATTACGCAAAAAGAAAACCGATAGTTTTGCCTATAATAAAATACGGTTACCGAGTTACGATAGAGAATCCCGATTTTGTGAACTTTATCTTTCTTAAAGCCCTAATCGCAATGGGCTTCTTAAAAGGATATGGCGTGAGCTTGAATTGCCATTTTGAGATCAAAACAATGACAGGAAAAAAGAAAATGATGCTATAATTTTTAGAATGGATCCCATGGAGTTTATCATCGAGTTTGTTGTTTGAGAAGCAAGTTTAGTAAGGTATATATTTCTTCTCCTTGTATGTGGGGCACGAGGACTACTCATATAGTCTTCCAGAGTGTGTCTAAAAAGGCAGCTAAAGCCAGAAAGAGGCTTCTTGCTTGGAAAGACACCCACTACAATTATCGCTCCTGCGAGCGATGTACGTGATTGGCAGGGAGGCCGCGGACACCAGCCACCATTCATTACAGTAGTGGCGATGATGGCACCGGCACTATCTATTGGGAAAGTGATTTCAATAACTTGCTTGTGTACGTTTTGTCATCCTTTGTGTTTTAGGGATAATATTTTTATTCAAATTTCTTAGAGCCCCACATAGTGTCCTCTTTAATCAACTTTGCGATTTCTTTTCAAAACATCTTTAGCAAAGATACAAAATGTCAAATAAAATGGCGTTGTGCAGCATCCTTCTGTTTGCGGGCCGTCCCTTAGTGTTCATATACCATTGCGAGGCTGGGGTTCAAGGAACTCCTCGGGTACTGTCCGATGCTCACGATGGTGGCTCTATGCTCGTGGTTAATCTCAGACAGCCCTAGTTCTCATTCTCCACTGGGAAGGTACAGCCTTGGCAGAGACTGGTTTCTATAGATGACCCTGTGAAGTGTTAAAAGTTTCCGTGTCTTTACATCTAGCCTATTGATATTTAACTGTGGCTAGTCTATGATGCCAAAGCTGTAGTTTATTACTGGTATTGCAAGCTGGTTGATGGCAGTTATTTTGTTCTTATTCGTAAGCTGTGTTTTACAGATCTTCCTCACACGGCGGACGTATTCTCTGCCAATCTTGGCATGCTGTATGGTGTCATTTTCTTCAATGCCAAGGTATTTGTATGGCTCCTGCTCCTCTAGGTCCCGAATTTATTGGCCTCATCTTGGCTCTTTTTACCAGCCCTCAGGCAGCACTTGGCACATTTATCCAAGCAAAACTTCATTTCGATGTCGTTGGAGAAGGTATGTACGACCTGCGGGAGATGGTGCAGCTCGGTGTCAGAGCTTGCATAGAGCTTAAGGTCGTCCAAGATGAACAGGTGGTTGACTCTTTGGCTTGGGTCTTGCTGGCAGCGCTGGCTCAAGTTGTAAGCGCACCGGCAGTTGTTCAGGAGCTTGCTGAGTGGGTCTATCGCCAGGCAAAAGAGTAAGGGAGATAGGCTGTCACCTTGGAAGATTCATCTACAAATTCTAAAATCGGGGATGGTGATCTTCGCTTTGCTGTGGCTTAGTGTGATGGTAGTTTGCCACAGCTGTATGTGAGCAGCCAATGTTTCCTTGACTACCAAGTGGATGTTATACAACTCAAGACACTTTAGTAACCATGAGTGAGGCACGCTGTCAAATGCTTTTTAGTACTCAATCCATGCAATGCTTAAGTTCCTCTGCCTCTTCCTACAGTCTTCAAGGATGGTTTTGTTTATCAGTAGCTGGTCTTTGGTACCGAAGCATCTCCTTCTGCTTCCAGCCTGTCCTTTCTCTAGGTACGTGCCAGAAGATGGTCATATGTGCTGTCGGCTACCAGGCCAATGAAGAGCTTGTAGGTGGTCTGAGACAGAAAATGGGTCGATATTTATTTGGACGCTGTATCTCTTTTTTTTGGTATTAGGCTTATGTCCCCTCTGGTCAGCCATTATGGTGTGGCCTCTTCCTCACTGAACAGCCTGGTGGAGCAGTCGCTATAGTGGCGATGGAGAGCAGTCAACCGCTTCAACCAGAAATTTGGAACACTGTCAATGCCAGGTTTCTTATGGTTGGCAAACCATGCCAGTTTTTTCTGACTTTCTTAGGTGTTATTACTGGTCTTGGCATTGCGGGCTTAGTCTCATTTAAGCTCTGAATTCTCTCAATCCACTGGACCTCTTGGTTATATGTTCCCTCGTTTTCAAATAGAGGTCTCCAGTGGTTCTCCAGGTCCTGTTTTTCAGGAGGTTTCTCTACAGTGATGGTATCTCTTACGAGATTTTTGTAGAACGTTCTAGGGATTGATTTGAACTGTCTCTTCTGTATCTGCAACTTCTTCTTTTCCTCCTGATGTCTTATCCTCTTTGCAATTGCTGGTATTTTGCCTTCAACCAGTGTGCGTTCTTAAATGTGCCACAAGATTGTCCATTCTCTGATCCTGATAAGGGCAAATACTGCTTTTGAAAGACTGCTCGTCTGTGTGAGTACATGAATGGGTTTTAAGCTGACGTTTGGTTACAGCTTGATAAAGGCAAAGACTACATTTGAAAGGCCTCTCGCAAGGGGTGAGTAAATGAATGGCGTTTAAGATGACTTTTCGTTGTAGCCCGATAAGGGCAACGGCTGCATTTGAACGGCTTCTCTCCAGTGTGAGTGAAGGAATGTTTCTTAATATCAGATTTTTGTGCAGTCTGATAAGGGCAAAGACTGCATTTAAACGGCTTCTCGCCAGTGTGAGTGAAGGAATGTTTCTTGATATCATCTTTTCTTGCAGCCTGATAAGGGCAAAGGCTGCACTTGAACGGCTTCTCGCCAGTATGAGTATATGAGTGGTTTTTAAGCTGACATTTCGTTGCAGCCTGATAAGGGCAAAGACTGCATCTGAAGGGCTTCTCGACAGTGTGAGTATATGAGTGTTTTTTAAGCTGACATTTCGTTGCAGCCTGATAAGGGCAAAGATTGCATCTGAAGGGCTTCTCGGCAGTGTGAGTAATGCAATGTTTCTTGATTTCATCTTTTCTTGCAGCCTGATAAGGGCAAACGCTGCATTTGAATGGCTTCTCATCAGTGTGAGTATATGAATGGCTTTTAAGATGATGTTTCGTTGTACTCTGATAAGAGCAAAGGCTGCAATTGAAAGGTTTATCGCCAGTGTGAGTAATGGAATGTTTCTTAATATCTCCTTTTCTGGCAGCCTGATACGGGCAAAGGTTGCATTTGAAAGGCTTCTCGCCACTATGAGTATATGAATGTCTTTTAATCTCCATTTTTGTTGCAGCCTGATAAGGGCAAAGGCTGCATTTGAACGGCTTTTCGCCAGTGTGAGTATATAAATGGTTTTTAAGCTGACATTTCGTTGCAGCCTGATAAGGGCAAAGGCTGCATCTGAAGGGCTTCTCACCAGTGTGAGTAATGGAATGTTTCTTGATATCATCTTTTCTGGCAGCCTGATAAGGGCAAAGACTGCATTTCAACGGCTTCTCGCCCGTGTGAGTATATGAATGTCTTTTAATCTCCATTTTTGTTGCAGCCTGATAAGGGCAAATGCTGCATTTGAACGGCTTTTCGCCAGTGTGAGTAATGGAATGTTTCTTAATATCTCCTTTTCTGGCAGACTGATACGGGCAAAGGCTGCATTTGAAAGGCTTCTCGCCAGTGTGAGTAATGGAATGGTTCTTAATATCTCCTTTTCTGGCAGACTGATACGGGCAAAGGCTGCATTTGAATGGCTTCTCACCAGTATGAGTATATGAATGAGTGCAAAGCCCACCTTTCCTTGCGGCCTGATAAGGGCAAAGGCTGCATTTGAACGGCTTCTCGCCAGTGTGGATTCTTAAATGTATGGTTAAAACTCCCTTCTGTGTAGTCTTATAAGGACAAAAGCAGCATTTATAGTTGTTCTTCTTCATTCTTGAATAATGCAGCGAATGTGAATTAGTGGGTGTCAACTGGGAAGGTATGGAGTTGTTTTCGGCGCATTTTCCTGGGCTTTCATATACACCAGTATTCCAATTTGGCTCATAATCAAGGGTTCGAGGTGGCGATTGTATAGCACTAAATTGTGGAATAACCTTAAGGCTACTGGACGAACGCAATTTCATATCCTGAAAAAGAAAGAACTAGTTATTTTACAATCTCTCGTTTGCAATCTTTCTGGTGTACAACAAGAGAGCATTCTTGCAATAACTTGAAAGAGTAAGGACCCAAACCATCCCAAATTCATTCTTTAGGACTCCCACTTAACAAAAAGTGATATATCTTAACGCATTCCACAATCAGACATCAACAAATTTCTTGGAGAAAGGGATAAGCAGGGCCGAAAGAACTAAGGAATTCCAACATTTCTAGAATCACTATAAATAATAAAATTGTGAAAAAGAAGAATAAGGCGGAAATTTAAAAGAATATGCAATGATTCTACATTTAAATAGAGGATATCATAGGCAAGGTCAGCTGCAGAGATGCTCATGATACACCACCTCTGCACCCAAATTGCAGCTCGACTTTGATCCTTCTGTATGGATTGAGCACGAGGAGCATGCGATCCTTTATTTGAAGGTTTAAGGTAAGGAACCAGTGGTCTGCTGTGTAATCAAAGTGGATTATATATGGCAGCTCGAATAAAACGAGGCAAAGTATCTATAAAAGGTGGAGGAGACCCCTTTGCGACAAAAAATTAAAAAACCACGGGTTAAAAGATTCCTCCGCATATATGAATTAAAGAAGGGTGTGTTGAGGAATAGTTAAAAGGGTCGGGAAACAAGACAACCGGAGAATGGCGAAATGGCTACAATCCAATATAAGGTGGGCAACTGATTGGTCCCCACCGCAAAAACGACAGCAAGGGCTGATATAAACATCACCTGGAACAAGATGGCCGTGAGTAAGTCTCCTCGTGTTGTCAATGTAAACTCGGCAAAGGGCCACCTCCAACGACGGCATTCTATGACGGCTCGAGGGCCAGGAGTAAATAGAATTTTTATTTTTGTATAGTTTGGATGATGAACAGTAATCCCATTCATTCTGCCACAGTTCAAAAATATATTTTCTTATTGAAGGAAAGTAGTCCCTAAAAGGCAGAGCCGAGTTCTCAGGGGACACAGAATGTGTTGAGCGGGCCAGCCGATCAACCCTCTCGTTGCCCAGGACCTCCACATACCCAGGGACCCAGCAAAAAATAATTCTATATCGGAAGGCATTTTGGATCAGCCAGTTACAAATTTTTGTGACTAAGGGATGGGACGAATTAAAAGATCTAAATGACTGTAAAACACTCTTTGAGTCAGAAAAAATGACAAAATCACTAAAAGGTAAAATTTGGATGAGTCTAAAAGCTAAAAGGATTGCTGAAAGTTCAGCGGTAAAAATGGATGCTGCTGGCGGCAAAGATAAAGGTAAGAATTCTCCTCCTGGTTAGATGGCTGCGGCGCCCATGCCACCTTGCGACTTAGAGCCATCCGTGTATAGTGGGCAGCATTGTTTGTGTGAGATCGAACGCTCTAAGAACAGGCTCTTAATGATCTGAGGGTCCATGGAGGACTTCTCCACGCTCCACATGTTGCTACATACTGTGGGGAGAGGAGCACGCCAACTAGGGGTCAGTAAGGATGGAAGGGTAAGGACCCTTAGAGCAGCCAGGTTAGAAAGATGATCTCTTATGCCAAGGTTCAGGGGGCGGGGTAAAGATGGCAACTTATCATATGCCGCCGTTGATTCGGCAGCATACAAGCATCTGTATGCCTGGAGAATGGATACGGATCACAACAACATCTTTAGAAACCTAAAAGAGTGCCCGAGTTCTCCTACGCTCAGAGAAAAGGGGCCAACGATGGGTTTCTCCTTGGGCATTCGGTAGACAAAGGCGGTGGAGATGCCCAGCCTCTTCCACCTTCATGAAAGAACAATTCGGAATCAATCCATAAGACGAGCATAGGTCGGGTATCCATAAGGTCCACTAGATAGGTGAAGGAAGAGGGTTATGTTAAAAGTCTTGTTGGCAGCACCATAGGACCCCCATGGGGCCCAGGGCTGAACCCCCTCGCCACGAGAAGTGCAGATCCTCTCTGGGAACAACAACTGAAGAAAAGATCGCAGAGGAAGGGGTCTGTAAGAATGTTTGTGAATGGGAATGTTTTTTTTGTTTTTTTTTATATGACTGTCGTCTCTCGGCGGCATAGGCACCGTCGAAATCAGCTGCGGATGCAGTGAGAGCTGTTGGCAATTGAGGAATGCGCCGGGCTTGCGCGTACAGGTGAATAATGCACTGTACACGGTTTAGAGCGAGTGGTATCTCCCCAGCATCGACTAGTAGGCTCTCGTCGGGGAAAGGGAAGAAAGAACGGCGCCAGACGAAGGCCGGTGTGGTGGGTCGAGTCCACCTTCCGCAATACACGCTCGGCTGCGGATGCATAAAACTCGCAACCGTAGTCGAGCTTCGAACGAACAAAGGATCGAGAAAAAAGTAAGGCAGTAGCCCTATCAGCGCCCAAAGCGCTGAACGTCACGGAACGGAGAATATCCATGGCGCGGGTACAAAAGACCCTAAGACTGCGAATATGAGCCTCCCTGGTGAACCGTCGGTCAAATACAAGACCAAGGAAACGGTGCGATTCAACCAGTTGCAGGCGTACCCCATTAAGAAACAAGTCTGGGTCAGGGTGGAGTCGTGGAAGACGGCAGAAGTGCACCACCTTAGGTGTGGCCAAGGAAAACCGAAACCTGTGCGCTTCGGCATAGCGAGAGACGCGGTTTAACGCCTGTTGGAGTCGACGCTCCAGAATTGGCATCTGGGCCGCGCGAAAAGAGATCGAAAGGTCCACGTAGAGCGTAGCGAGAACATCTTCCGGCAGCACCGAGGTGATGCCGTTAATGCTCAGGGCAAAGAGTGTGACACTGAGGATACTTCCCTACGATAAACCTTCTTCCTGCTCCATTATGGCAGAGAGGGCACCCCCGACCAATACGCGGAATCGACGATCTCGCAGAACTTCTGATATAAAGATTGGGAGGCGTTCCCTCGTCCCCATCGTGTGGTCTCCATGATATCGTATCGCCATGCGGTATCATAGGCCTATCGAAAAACACCGTGTCGTAGTGCTGTCTACGAAGGAAGGCCTCGAAGACGGCATTTTCCAGTCGGAGCAGAGCATCCGACATTGAGTGGAACTTGCGGAAGATGCACTGTGCATAAGACAGATGGCTTCTACTGTCCAGAAAAAAGGATAATCTAACATTTACCAATTTCTCCATGAACTTGTATACGCAACAGGTTAGAGAGATTGAGCGGAAACTGGCAGGAGTAGAGTTATCTCTCACCGGTTTGCGAAAGGCGAGCACAGTAGCGATTCGCCAGGAATCTGGGGAGAACCTCCACCCAGATCCTGTTGAACAAATCTAACAGAAAGGCCATGCCTCGCTCACCCAGGTGTCGAAGCATGGCGTACGGGACATCGTCCGGACGATGGGCGGTGTCCGCAGACGAAGCAAGAGCGGAACGCAACTCACTCAGAGTAAACTTGTCGTTGAAAGGTTCTCCGCTTCTGAAGGTAAAGTCCGGTCGGCGGCCTTTCGCGACATGACGACGTGTATTGAATGCTGGCAGAGCAGCATCCCGGCTAGAATACGGAGAAAGCGGTCGCGAAGGATTCCGCCACGGACGCGGGGTCCGAGTTTGCGGTTCCATTCTCCTGGACAACGGGAGGGGAGTCCTGCGAGAACTTGCCCCGAATCCTTTTGACTCGCTTCCACACCTCTGCTAGAGGGGTCTTTCCGTTAAGTGCAGACACGCCATGCGAGTATTTTCCTCTCTCCGCCTCGAAACTTTAGGCAGGCGTTGCTGCTTCGTAGGCGAGGACCCTCTTTTCGAGGTTCCACTGTCTCCGTGCAACCCAGTCCACCACTAGGCGTGGGCGAAGGAGCCGAAGCTCCTTTCTTGCTATTCTCCTTTCGGGGGGCAGCTTTAGGAACCCTGGAAGATGGCCTGGTGACGAACTTCAGGAGTGTTGCCTCCTGTGAGTCTAACGACTCCGTGGAGGCGCGTGGCCGTTTCGCCTTACGGGAAACGGTCAGGCTGGGGAAAGGGGGGGTAGCCTTGGTTTTAGCCGGGGCTGGGTGTGAACAGTTTGTGCCGCTAGCTTTACCGGGGTAGCGTCCGGATTGAGTAGACCCTGCAGAAGGGCTCAGAATGGGCGCGGAAACAACCGTGCTCGTGTGCCTGGATAGGCCAGGAGCAGAAGGTGCCTTTCTTAGCATTGAATCGTAAGACGTCCCAGGCAGAGCTTGGCGCGCCAGGACCAAGTCCTTAGCTTCGCAGAATGAGAGACGATCATTGGCCTGAAGGGCCAGGATTTCTTTCTCAAGGAGATATGCACCACATTGCTTCGAAGAATGGGTGCGGCTCTCCGCAATTGACACACATTGCCACACACAACATAGACTTATCGTGTGCGGTCTTGTAGCAATTTACACAGACTTCGGGTGAAACCGACTTTGCACGTCTACATGAGCGACTCGTATGGCCCAAGCGGTGACAGTAATAGCACCTCCGTGGCAGTGGCACGAATGCCTTCATGCGGTAGCGATACCAACCAGCACGCACCGAATCGGGGAGCTTGTCAGAGTCGAACGTGACGAAGAGTGTAGGGGTGAGTCACGAGGCCCCTCCCTGTTTTCTCATCACACGTTCGACCTTGACCACCCCATGGTCGGCCAGCTCTAAGGTGATGTCCTCTATGGAGTAGTCCATGAGTTCCCTCGCATATACTACTCCTTTCACGAAGTTTATTGTAGAGCGCGGCGTCTCACTCACAGGCGTGCCATCAAGTGTCCGAAGGGCACTAATCATGGCCGCCTCCAAGGGATTCAACGCATTTGCCAAAAGGCTCCCGTCCGAGAAACGGGTGACTTTCGGCTCTCTACAAATCACACTAGCTAAAGCTCTCCTCTGATGGATCATGTTTCCCTTAGCCAACATGGTGCCATCAGTTGAGCGAATAACGAGGAAGGATTTGAAGCCAGCGGGATCGAAAACGCCGGGTAATCTCTGAATGAGGGGCCCCGATGTAATCGTGACTCCGCTCTGCGCACTAGCACTTTTGGTCTTAGTCAGGGGCCGGATGTGCCGATCTTGGCTTGGTCGCTTACCGAATTGGCAGCAGACCCATCTGTCCCCCTGTCCCCGCAGCCCCCGCTGATGGAGAGGAGCCCCATGTCTTTTTAGTCTTTTTCTGTTTTTTTTTCTTTTTAGGAGAGGAGGGCGGGGAATGAACCCGCTTCTGCCCTCCACCGGCAGGAGCCCCCATGCCAGATGGATCGGCCTCAGCAAGGTCCTTCGCCGAGATGGAGAAGGTCCTGGCAGTCGCAGGGGCACCGGTTGGAGGAGATCCCTCCTCTCCTCTTACTGCCTTGGAAACCCTAGCCGTTTGAGGAGGACCTTGTATAGAAGCGGACTCGGGTTCGGTGCTTGGCGCCGAGCCCGGATTTGCTCCATTGGAAGGCCCTCCCATCAGAGGCTGGGTTGCCTCAACGACCATGTCTATCTCAGGGCGGCCCTCCAGTTGGCCATACCCCCCCAGGACATCGCAGGTAACATTGGCAACGCTGTCACAAGTCGAGTCTGGGGAGGCACAAGCCTTGGCCCCGGCAAGGTTCAATATTTTCGCCAGCAGGTCTTTTGAGGGAAACGACCGAAGGGGCCTGCTTCCCTCTCCCCCGAAAGGGGGTTTGCCCTACCCGCAAACCCCTGCTGGCTTTCTTGGAAGTCCCTTTAGAAAGTAAAAGGGGGACTGCCGCTGGGAAGAGGGAGGTGCCTGAAAGCATCTCCAAACAAGGGGGTGAGGGGGAGTTCCCTACACCCGTAAGCGAATGAGTTCTGTAAGCCTTCTCTCCGGTTAGAGAGATTTGAATGGTCCCCTGCGAGAGCACAGGGAGGGGGGGGCTCTATTTTATCTGTGGACCTGCCCGAGGGCGGTTCCGACGATGGAAAAGTGGGGAAACCCACCAGCTTCTCGAGACCTGGATTTAGCGTGTAGGTTCCTTCTGTAGTTGGGTCAATCCTTGCAGTCAGTTGAGTCGAGAAGATGCAGCTGTTCTTCCAGGTACAAGGGTACAACAGTCTACATTGAAGTGGAGGGGCTGTGTTTCTCCTCTAGCTTTCAGTTGTAGCTTGGGGTTTCTCCCCGAGCTACACAATCCCCCTTCTTGCGGGTAGACAAAGAATTGAGGGGATAGTCATAGAAGGAAAAATAGGTATCAGAGAGACAAAGGGGGAGAATGCACCAGTGTCCTCAGGCCTCATCAAAGGGTTCAAGTTAATCAAGTGAGTGGGGTCTTCCCTATTTGCACTTAGACCAGGAGGACATGCTGCTGCTCCTCCCAGTACAAAGTATAGCATTTATTTAGTGCTTATCTGGCATCTGTGCCAAGTGTATCAGTCTATACCCACTAGGTACCCCACTTAGGGAGCTTCTTAATATGAGCGCAGATGAGTGATAAATCTCTTACCATTAAAAATCAAAGATGGAAATATGAAATCTTTGCTTTTATAAATTAGAATTACCTTTTCTTGGAGGGAGTCTTGTTGCAACAACTTAGTAGGTGAGTTTACAGATTTTGCACATAGTCCATCAACATCAAGAAGAGAACTTGTCTCTGCATGAATGAATTCTTCACTAACTTCTTCCTTCAATGAAATCTCTCCAAAGTCCTGCTTAAAGAAGAACAAAAATAAATTCCACACAGAGCAACCAGGATAACCAATGGGACCAATATTTTTCATATCTCTAATGTACATTTATCTTATGGAAATCAGTTTGTGCTCTTTTCATAATTTAAAGTCACACTATTAATTGCTTATTTGGATAATTTAGATATGTTCACTTTTAATATGAAAAGAATGAGTGATCCACCAAATTGGAAAGATTAGTGGGTGCAACTAGCATAAGTGTGCAGGTTGCTGATGGCTAAATAGCAGCATCCAAAGTAATGAGGGGAGACTGACTAAATAAGGAATGCCAACTGCCTCAAGGGGCAAAATTAGATAAAATGACAATGAACAGATGAGCATCATTAGCCATAACAGTGTTATGAACCAAGATAAGCAAGAATAAACATCTTTCTTACCCAGTGCCTATTTGCAACAGAACCTGGAACATGCTTTAATTTATGATAGTTATTCTGAATACTTATGTGAGATCTAAACCAGCAGAGTATAAAATAAAAACGTGATGAAACCATAAAAGGTCACACAGTCCTCATTTTCATTCTCTCATGCTTGAGGCTACTTATATACATGGAGAAAGAATGGGAAAGGCTATTATACAAACAGCTTGGTTCCTAATGGAGAAATATTGCAGCTAAATAAGGTTATTTGTAAGTAAAATATAAATAATCATTCAAAGGAATAGTGATGCTGCAAAATAAGTTTACTATCAGTTTGTGTAAATTGATTATATCCTATGATGCATTTCATTTTTAAAGCACCCATCTGGCTACTAGCACCGAAGCCATAAGTCACCATTTCCTATGCATCAATTGGGGTAAAATCTTATAAAAAAGATGCTGTTTTTGTGTACACTCTATGAATTATTACAAATTAGTTATGAATTTAAGCCTTTATGGTCACAAAGGTAGATTCAAGTAGAAACAAGTTGTCATACCCAATGTTAATTTGAGGAACTGGATGACATCTTTGGTTAAATGGTAGAAAATCCAAATAGCAATAATTGAGGGTGATGTGGATCAATTGTTTGTATGGAGTGGTGAGAGGCTCCTTTTGATGTGCAAATTTAATGTTTGATAGTGCATTGATTGACGAGCCTGCCTACAAATTCTGCTCATATGGCCAAACTGGTGGCAATTAAAACAACGTTGGGGAGCTCGACATAACGGGACACAGGGACACGAAGATAACAGCACGAACATACAGGGGCAGATCCTGACCCTTAAAGGTAACGATGAGCGTACTCGTAGGAACCTTAGCGGGACCAACAGACTTAGAAACCCTAAAAACGTCCGTAACTCTCTCGGACGAAAGTTTATTCTTTAGTCTCGAGAAATCATACTTCAGTAATTCGTTTGAGCGAATCACTCCCTTAACAAAATTAAGGCGATGTGAGGCACAACCGAAACTGGGACCTCAGAAGGGGGGGACAAATCCCGCACGGCGCCACACTGCTCTCGCGAAGATACATCAACCACTAAATCGCCACTACCACGGGCACACATACGGCGGGGCGCACCACAACGGGACTCAAATTCCTCATTCAAATCAAACACGTCCAATTTAGAAAGTGGGGACGCGGAACTGGAATTCAGGACCGGGAAACGAGGATAATCGAAATCAGGATCCATCTCTTCTGCGAAGGGATCTAACAAGAGCGGAAAAGAGGACTTATTGACAGGCGTAGTACGAGAACCAGAAGCATTTTTTTAATATTACCCATATGAAGTAGAGTATAAAAGGGGGTGTGAACTCGCGCAGCGCAGTCACGGTCTACCGTCGAGACACCTATTCGGAGCGCCGGCCCAACCAGGAGGGTAAGCCCGTCGACCCCTGACACAACCATCGTTTTAAAAATGGCCGACCAGCCTCAGAAGTTAACCGGTTGGTGAAGCAAAGACCCCCAAGGGCGCCACGACAGCTCAGGCACCCACCTACCAACACAGGCAGGACCAGCTAAAGGGTTTGGACACCTGAACGACAGCTTTGATACACCAAGATCGACAAACAAACGTAGATGTAAGGACGATGCAGGGGGAAAGAAAATTAGTACAGAAGACGAAGTAGAGCTTAGTCGAAGGAGAAAAAGGATGCCAAGCTGGGGCCGGACGGGATACTGAGTCCCGTCAGCACGGCAGCCAGGAGAGCAAATCGCCGTACCCCTTATGGATATTTTAGGATTATTTAAGTTCACGCCCAATAAACAACTTTCTTTTGCATTTAGAAACAAAATTAATTGTGAATTCTGATAGAAAACGTTTTAGTTTAAAAGACGAATTAGGACGATGTTTAGATCGAATATTCGATGCGTTGAAGACCATCAAGCCTACAAGCTGCGAAGCTGAACGAGCATTTTCTTCAACAGGATTTTTCATAACAAAGATTCGATCCAGTCTCTCTCCTGTCGCTATTAATGGCTTATGTTTCTTCCGATGTTACTTCTTAAATGAACATAATCAACAAAACTAAGCATCACTGCCATATTCATAATTTCAAAAGATGTCATTTAAATTTTTGGCGTAAGTTTTGAAATTTTGCTTTTTAGATAAGGATGTAATTAACATCTTATGTTTGAAAAGTTATGCTTCCTATATAATTTTTTAATAAGAATCAAAAACAAAAGTAAATAATGTCTTATGTTTTCGTAATATGATTTTTTTAATGAGGAGAATATTACTGTCTTATGCTATACATTATAAATAAAGATAAAACACTTTTATTGGTAATAAAAACTCATAATTGCAAAGGATCTCATTAAAAAGTTCTATATACATATGATTTTTTTATTTCTAATTGTTAATTTAACTAGAAATTTATCGGGAATTTACCGGTAATCAAAAATTTTCTCAAGAATTTATCGCTAAAAATATTGTGGGCAATTTGCGACCCCTAATGAAGGCCTGTAGCCAGTTTCCAAGTTGCCTGGAGGCTGTCATTGAGGCCGCAGGCAGGTTCATTGAGTAAGATTGGCAGAACATGAATGAATACTGTTTAAACCCTGTGGTCACTATGAAGTAGGTAGATATTTTCATCTACCAGATACATCGGCTGACTGACACTGAGGGTACAAACGACTGCAATTAAAATTTCAGCCTAGTAATAGGTTACTTAAAAATTCCGGAAAACCAAACCGAACCCCAAAAGGGAAAAATCAAACAAAAAATAAAAAAATGCAAAAAAGAATATATAGAACAAAGACAAGAAGAATTAAGAAGCATGTTCTAGAATCAGGGAGAGGCCCACGTACCTCCTCTCTAAATCATTTTCCTCCCAACCAAAAATTATATTAAAAAGCTTTGGAATCAATGATAATGATGGGGATTACATTAATGAATCACTGATAATGATGGGGATTACATTAATGAATCAATGATAATGATGGGGATTACATTAATGAATCAATGATAATGATGGGGATTACATTAATGAATCAATGATAATGATGGGGATTACATTAATGAATCACTGATAATGATGGGGATTACATAAATGAATCAATGATAATGATGGGGATTACATTAATGAATCAATGATAATGATGGGGATTACATTAATGAATCAATGATAATGATGGGGATTACATTAATGAATCAATGATAATGATGGGGATTACATTAATGAATCAATGATAATGATGGGGATTACATTAATGAATCACTGATAATGATGGGGGTTACATTAATGAATCAATGATAATGATGGGGATTACATTAATGACTCAATGTTAATGATAGAGATTACATTAAAAAACGATGGGTTAAAAGATTCCTCTGCCAAAATGAATCGAAGACGGGTGTGTTGAGGGATAGTTAAAAGGGCCGGGAAACAGGAAAACCGGAGAATGGCGAAATGCCTACAATCCAATAAAAGGTGGGCAACCGATTGATCTCCACCGCAAAAACGACATCAAGGGCTGATATAAACATCACCTGGAACAAGATGGCCGTGAGTAAGTCTCGTGTTGCCAATGAGAACTCGGCAAAGGGCCACTTCGAACGATCGCATTCTATGACGGCTCGAGGGCCAAGAGTGAATAGAATTTTTAATTTCTTATAGTTTGGATAATGAACAGTCATCCCATTCATTTTGCCACAGTGGGAAAATATATTTTCTTATTGAAGGAAAGTAGTCCCTAAAAGGCAGAGCCGAGTTCTTAGGGGACACAGAATGTGCTGAGTGGGCTAGGCGATCAGCCCTCTCGTTGCCAAGGACCCCACATGCCCAGGGACCCAGCAAAAAATAATTCTATATCGGGACGCATTTTGGAGCAGCCAGTTACAAATTTCTGTGACTAAGGGATGGGACAAATTTAAAGATCTAAATGACTGTAAAACACTCTTTGAGTCAGAAAAAATGACAAAATCACTAAAAGGTAAAATTTGGATTAGTCTAAAGGCTAAAAGGATTGCTGAAAGTTCAGCGGTAAAAATGGATGCTGCTGGCGGCAAAGATAGAGTTCGGAATTCTCCTCCTGGGTAGATGGTTGCAGCGCCCACGCCACCGTCCGCTTTAGAGCCGTTGATTCGGCAGCATACAGGCATCCGTGTATAGTGGGCAGCATTGTTTGTGTGAGATCGAATGCTCAAAGAACAGGCTCTTAATGATGCGAGGGTCCATGGAAGCCTTCTCCAGGCTCCACATGTTGCTACATACTGTGGGGAGAGGAGCACGCCAACTAGGGGCCAGTAAGGATGGAAGGGTAAGGACCCTTAGAGCAGCCAGGTTAGAGAGATAATCTCCTATGCGAAGGTTCAAGGGGCGGGCTCAAGATGGCAACTTATTAGATGCCACCGTTGATTCGGCAGCATACAGGCATCTGTAGACCTCTGATATAGGGGCTTGCTGTACTCGGCAGAGGTATCGCATGCAGATTTGAAGTCTATGGTAGGGCAAAGGGAGTACCCCACTCTCGCAATAAAGGCTATTGACAGGAGAAGTACGGAAGGCCCCACTGGAAAGGCGAACTCAGAGGTTTCGAATGAGGTTCAGAATTTTAAGGGCTGAAGGGGAAGCCGATGAGTAAATTTGACAGCCATAATCTAATTTGGATTGGACGGGGGCTCTGTATAATGTCCACAATGTTTGTCAGTCGCTGCACCACGAAGTGTATCAGAGGACTTTAAAAATGTCTAGAGCCCGAAGACAGCCCGTTCGAAGTCGGCGTAGGTGTGGTAACCAGGATAACTTTGTATCGATCGAGAGTTACGCCAGGCAACCGAAACTCGAAGACAAACTCTATATCTTCGCCTTGTAAGGAGAAAGATGGCGGAAAAAGAACCCCTCTGCCTCGGTGGAAATACATTGCTTTGGTTTTGTTCGTGGAAAAGCGGAATCCCTTAAGTTGTGTTCTTTTGTTTACAGCATCGCCTGCCAGTTGTAGCCGACGCGCTGCTGATGGAAGGCGAGGTGAGGAGCAGTATAGTGCTAAATCATCGATAAACAGGGTTGCCGATACACCCTCTTGGAGAGACGAAATAATATCAATGATGGCAATATAAAACATAAGACACTTAAAACACTGCCCTGAGGAACTCCCTCCTCTTGGGGTTGCAGGTCAGGCTTTCTGAATAACGAAAAATATGGCCAGGACTCGGTGCTTTATGAGAAAACTTTCCGGACCGATTCCTCGAAACGTACTAGTAGGTCAAGGGTACTATGACCTTTGCAGAAGCCACATTGAAATGGAGAGAGGAGGTGATTGGTTTCTAGGAACCAGTTTAGGCAATCCAACACCATTTTTTCCAGCAACTTACTCAAACAGCTGGTGAGAGCTATAAGGCGGTAGTGATTTGCGTCCAACCCGTCCCTTCCCGGTTTGACAAAGGAAAGGATGATCCCAATGCGCCATGATGACGGGTAAAAACCCTTCACCCATATAAGGTTGTACAAATCAAGTAAGAAGAGAGTAGAGTGTGGATGTAGGTGCCGAATCATATCGAAATGGATCTCGTCAAGGCCAGGGGAAGTAGATCTTCAAAGGGACAAAGCGCTACGCAGCTCATGGATGCTGAATAGAGGCTTATATGGAAGGTTAGATTTTGTTGTGAAGTTGAGAGAATGAGACTCTTCCTTGGATTTGTAGGATAGAAACGCCTTATCGTAACGGCTGACACTGCTGACGGCGCGGAAATGGTCAGCAAAAGCATTGCTGACCGCCAGGCTGTCATTCTCCAAGGAACCGTGTAAGTTGAGTGTGGGGGTATGATATTCAGCATAACGGCCCCTGATCTTATTAATCCTCTTCCAAATCTTAGCGGTTGGTGTCATTGAGGAAATTGATGAAACGTAACGGCGCCATGAATTTCAGCGAGCCTGACGAAGTGTCTTTGGCGAAGGCACGAGCTCGGTTTCAGTCGACTTTATTGCACAAAGTTGGGTTCTTTCGGAATCGGGCATGGGCTAACTTGTAATTTTTGATAGCTGTTGCAGAGGCCGAGGTCCACCAGGGTACGGTTGAGGGACCCATGGCGGGTCGCCTCCGTGGGATGGTCTGTGTTGCTGCATTGTAGATAGTCGATGTAAAGTATTATACTGCCGCATCCACTCCCTTGAAGTTTCCCAAAGCTGCACTTGTGAAGGACGCCTCTTAGAAACCTTCCCAATCTGCATGCACCTAAGTCCCACTTAAGTGGCCTGGTTGTATGAGGGTTAACTTGAAGGGCCGACAAGAGAATAGGAAAGTGGTCACTCCCATGGAGATCGTCAAGAATTGACCATCGAAATTCCGTGAAGCAATCCGGGAAACAAACAGACAGGTCAACACACCTAAAATAGTCCGTCTGGACATGATAAGAGGTAAAATCGCCAGTGTTTAAAACGCAAAGAAAGTCAGATAATAAAAGAGACTCTAGAACACTGCCTTTGGCATTTCGAATAATGCCACCCCAGTATGGGCGATGGGCGTTAAAATTTGCTAGTAATAAGAATGGGGAGGGGAACTGGTCTATAAGTTCTAAAAAGTCGGGTCTTGACAATGATAAACAAGGGTGTAGGTAAATAGAACAAACGGTAAAAAGCTTAGTAATAAAAACCCTCACTGCAACAGCTTGGAAAGTAGTAGGTAGGGGGATGGGAGATACATGGTGGGATGAAGAAACCATGATTGACAGCCTCCCATGAGAGGGGCTTCCAGCAGGAGCAATAGAGTTGAAAGTGAGAAAGCCGGGTACCGGCAGAAAGGGCCGTCTACCCAGTTTATTCTCCCTAAGACGAATAACAGCGGGGTGGAGAGTCGTCAAAAGAATTTTGAGTTCTTCCCACTTTGTAAGAACGCCTTGACAATTCCATTGTAAAATGGAAGATACTATGTGTGACGATTAGATACCACTGTGGATATCTTTTTCTCTTTTGTGGCCGATATTGTATTTGAGGTTCGTCCCAAAGAGCTTGGGAGACGGAGAGCAGATTTTGAGGAGCCTGCTTTTGCAGAGGGGGAGATCCTAGAGGAAGCAGTAACTGAGGCTTTTTTCAAACGTTTTGGAGCACCAACCGAGGCCCTCGATTGTAGTTCTGGCTCACAACCTGGCGGAAAAGGAAGATCGAGAAGGGGTTTTCAACCGGTAGATCCGGATTCATGGGTCGAGGGTATTTTCGGTATCTGGGGGGTTGGTTCAACCGCCGCGATTGGTGATGTTGGAGTATCAACTGCTTCCATCGGATCATGGGTAGAAGGGTGAGTGGAACGGACAGGTCATCTGAGCGAGGTGTGTGGAGCTGGGTGTATATCTGCCATAGTTTGGATCAGGATGGGGCCTATGTCCTGTGAAGGGTGGGACGGTCTTAAGAGCTTAGAATGTTCAGCCATAGGGGAAGAGTACATTGAAGATTCTCGGGGCTCGTCCAAGTCAGCTCCAGAGGCTACCCGCTTATTGGTGGTCGATGACCAAGGTGGGAAATCCTTCCTCTTACCACTGGGCGTTGGGTCTCGGGGCTGGGTGGATGAACCTTCACTGGTCGATGTTGAGGATTCTTTCAGATAGCGTCTGATGTCTTCAAGTGTCTCACCCTGAGCGTCTCTCCCAGCTAGAGCTGCTGGAGAGAAGGGGGCTCCATTGGCTATCTCGGTGTGAGACCGATGCTTCGACTGCATATCCTGCATGTTTATGCCGCTGCGAGTAGATGCAGGATGAAGTGTTTCAGGCTAGTCGGAACTCGAGCATGATGGTCAGTTTCGTCCAGCGTCACGTAAAATGTCAGAGAGGAGCCGGCCAAGTGGTGAGATTTGTGCTCGAGCACGCTGGTGGGCCTCTCTTATATCTAGACGTAGGGAGTCGCGCAAATCAAGTACTTCTTTTTCATATAAAAATATAGAGTAGAGTTTTGACGCAGCACTGTGGGTACCTCCGCAGTTGGCACAGCGAGGCGTTTCGGTGCATTCGGTGCCATGGTAGTCAGAGGTACAATTCACGCAGGAGCGGAGGTGCCGACAGGCCCGCCAACATGTCCAAATTGAGTGCAATTGAAGCAGCGTCTGGGTAGTTCGATGTAGGGACTTACAGTGACACGAAAGTACCCAGCTTTAATATACTGCGGCAGCTCTTGTCGTTCGAATGTTAAAATCAGTGTGGCGGTTGGGACTCTAGTGGAGCGTAATGTTTTAGTTACCATGTGTACGTGTGTGACACGTTGGGTACTAAGTTTGCTCTGGAGGCGGGTGACGTCGTAGTCCCTTAGTTCGTTTGAATGGACGACACTTTTGAAAAAATTCAGAGGCGGATGGGGCGAGACAGTTACTGGAGTTTCAGCTATCGAAGATAGATTTCGCACAAGGTTGTGTTTTGAGTGGGATGACACCTCGACTACGACATCACCACTTCCTCTTGACCACATCTGGCGGGGTTCACCACAGCGAGACTCAAAAGATTCATTGACATCAAACACATCGACTTTTGCAAGTGGGATGTCGGATGATGAAGTCATGAGAAGAAAGCGAGGATAATCAAAATCTGGGTCTACTTCGTTGGAATAGGGGTCCAACGAGCGAGGGGAGGCTGAAGGGGGAGCTAAGGAACGTTTGGCACGAGAACCCTTACGAGAAGGGAAGGTTTTTGGCTTATCGCTACCCATTGCACAAAGAAAAAAAACTTCGCATTCTCCCTCGGGACTCACCACCATGGAGGCCTACAAGGGCCCGGCACTACTGCAACTATACAATCAGTTACGTCCGGTATGTCCTCCTGGAGAATGGATACGGATCCACCACACCATCTTTTGAAACCTAAAGAGGCTGCCCGAGTTCTCCTACGCACGGAGAAAAGGGACCAACGATGGGTTTCTCCTTCAGCATTGGGTATACATAGGCGGTGGAGATGCCCAGCCTCTTCCACCTTGATGAAACAACAATACGGAATCAATCTATAAAACGAGCAGAGGTCGGGTATCTATAAGGGCCAGTAGATAGATGAAGAAAGAGAGGGAAATAAAGGGCAGTGGAAGAACATAATAGGGGAGAAAAGAGAGAGGGGCAGGTTAAAACTTTTGTTGGCAGCATTTTTTTTTTAACAGCCTATCTGGCAACTACCCACTTGGGCATGAGTCGCCGCACTCACGACAGTCTAGCACTAGGCTACTTTAAAATTAGAATGAAAAACAATAACAACAATAATAAGGGAAAATTGTAACAAGGAGGAAGCAAGCTCCTGCGTCGGGGGGAGGTCCCCCCGGCGCAAGAACGTGCCACCTACAAAGAAAACAATAAAAAAACTAGTTAAATAAAAGGGAGAAGGCGGGCCTCCCCCCAAAAGTCTCCAAGTTCCCCAGTCAATGTGCACGCACTAGGCACGAGTATAAGGGACAAGCGGTAGCGACCGGGACAGGTAACGTGCGCGAAGATCACCCAGACTGGGACATTCGACAAGAATGTGCCGAACAGTCTAGGGGACGACGCAGTCGTCGCAATAGGGCGCTGGCGAGCTCTCCATCAAATAGCGATGCGTCACACGAGTGTGTCCGATTCGGAGACGACAGAAAGCGACCTGAAGCCGTCGTTGCATTGGGGGATAGGTCCATGGGAACAGTCGCGGCGCAATGGCACGCAACTTTAAGTTCCTTTCGACCGTCTCCCATCTTCTTTGCCAAGCCGTCCGAAGAGCTGCCCGTATTCCTGCCATGAAGTCTGTGTGTGGAAGAGCGAAACGGTGGTCCGATCGCCCGGTCCTCGAGGACTCTTTGGCGCCCTCATTCCCCGCAATTTCTACATGTCCAGGAACGCAGCAGAAGATAATCTCGACATCCATCCAACTCTCACTAAAACCGTGGCATCACGGATATCGCGAACTAGAGGGTGCGGAGATTGCAATGCCCCAAGAGCACTCACGGCGCTATGTGAGTCGCTATAAATCACGATCGGTCTCCGAACCGGGCACGTCGCGTAATCTCCCGCACCGAGTGGCGTATTGACACCAACACAGCCGTGAAGACAGCGCAACGCCTGGCAGAGCCCCGCTGACTTCAAACAGAGGGGATACGGCGTGGAAACCGACCCCGCCATTGGACTTGGAGCCATCCGTATAAACTGGCACGGTTCCAGCCTGAACGCAATATCCCCGGCGCTGTACAAGCTTTGAGAGCAGAGGCGTTGCGACAAATAGCCAACGGTGGTATCCTTCAGGATGGCGTTGTGGGCAGAACCAGGGGCGCCACCGGTGCGAGAGATATACCTAGCTCTTGGAGTTTACTAGCCCTAAACCCAAAGGGCTAAGGGTATGACTTGCGTCTCTCGGCGGTATAGGCACCGTCGAGATCAGCTTCGGATAATTTGAGAGCCGTTGGCGACTGAGGGAGGTGCCGGGCTCACGCGTACAGGCGAGTAATGCATGTGCACGGCGCATAGATAATGGCATCTCTCCAGCATCGACAAGCAGGCTCTCAATAGGGGCAGTGCGGAAGCCACCGGTCGCCAAGCGAAGGCCGGTGTGGTGTATCGATCCACCTTCTGCAATAGACGTTCAGCTGCGGATGTATAAAACTCACAACCATAGTCGAGCTTCGAACGGACAAAGGATCGATAAAAAAGTAAGGCAGTAGCCCTATCAGCGCCCCGAGCGCTGACTGTCACGGAACGAAGAATATCCATGGCGCGAGTACAAAAGACCCTAAGGCTGCGAATGAGCCTCCTAGGTGAGGCGTCGGTCAAATAAAATACCAAGGAAACGGTGCAATTCGACCACTTCCAGGCGCACCCCATTAAGAAATAAGTCTGGGTCGGGGTGGAACCGTCGATGGAGGCAGATGTGCACCTTCTTAGTCTTGGCAAAAGAAAACGTAAACCTGTGCTCTTCGGCATAGCGAGAGTGTAAAGGTGAGGACACTTCCCTGTGGGACACCCTCTTCCTGCTTCATTAGGCTAGAGAGGGTTCCCCCCACCCGTACGCGGAATCGACGATCTCGCAAAAATTCAGATAAAAAGAGCGGGAAAGCGTCCCCTCGCCCACATAGTGTGAAGGGTCTCCATGATACCGTATCGCTATGCGGTATCATAAGCATTCTCCAGATCGAAAACAGCGTGGCGAAGTGCTGTCTATGAAGGAAGACTTCGCAGACGGCATTTTCCAGTCGAAGCAGAGCATCCGACGTGGAATGGAACTTGGGGAAGCCGCACTGTACAGAAGACATATGGCCTCCGCTGTCCAGGAAAAAGGCTAATCTAACATTCATCAATTTCTGCATCAACGTGCACACGCAGGAGGTGAGAGAAATTGGGCGGAAACCAGCCGGGGTAGAATGATCTCTTCCCGGTTTGCGAAGGGCGAGCACAGTAGCGATTTGCCAGGAGTCTGGGAGGTTACCTCTACCCAGATTCTGTTGAACACATCTAACAGAAAGGCCATGCCTCACTCACCCAGGTGACGAAGCCTGGCATACGGGACATCGTACAGACCATGGGCGGTGACCGCACACGAAGCAAGAGGGGAAAACAACTCACTCACAGTAAACCTGTCGTTGAAGGGTTCTCCTCCTCTGGAGGTAAAGTCCAGTCGGCGACCTTCCGCGACATCACAACGTGCATTGAATGCTGGCGGAGCAGCATCCTGGCTAGAGAATACGGAGAAAGCGGTCGAGAAGGATTCCGCCACGGACGCGGGGTCCGAGATTGCGGTCCAATTCTCCTGGAGAACGGGAGGGGGGGGTCCTGCGAGAACTTGCCCCGAATCCTTTTGACTCGCTTCCACACCTCTGCTAGAGGGGTCTTCCCTTTAAGTGAAGACACGTATGCCCGCCAAGAAGAGCGGCGGATGTACTTCGAAATATACGGGAACCTATCCCTAGGCCGAGGAAATTTAACGACGGTAAAATCGTTCGGGCGGCGCTTATAGGGCATGTAGGCATAACGCTTCTGTTTGAGAGCCGTCTCAAACTAGGCCAACCACCACGGGAGTGGTCGGCGTGTAAAACGGCCAGACGTTTTGGGAATATTAGTCAGGCCCACGGCGATGAGGTTGCCAGAGAAGAACTCAACGGCCTCATCTACCGACCTAAACTCCTCGACCGAGATAAAGGATTGTTATTTCCTGAAATGCAGACCACCGCGCCCGCGTCAAGCACCCCCGATGTGGGCTCTCAGGCGGCAGCCACCCATAACATGATATTTGAATGGGAAAGTGATCACTACTATGGAGGTTATCGACGACCCATCAATCAAAATCAAGCTGTGCATCTGGAGAGCACAGAGATAGATCAAGGCAAGAAAATGAAGCGGTTCTCGGGCAATGATGCGTACACTCATCCACATTTAGGACACCTATCTCAAGCTCTTCGATCAGATCAGCAAGGACTTGTCCCTTGGGATTTATTGAGTAGTCTCCTCAAACAGGATGTCTGCCGTTCAGATCTCCAAGCAAGAGAAAGTGCCTCGCCATCGTGCCAAGACGAGGCGGAAGTCCCCCGCGTCGAAGACAGCTGACGGTGGAATGTACGCAGAAATAACACTATACCTCCTATCCGGGTGAAGCTGTACAGCCACTGCCTGAAAGGAGCTAACTAAAGTGAAAAGAAGAACGGAGATATCATGCCGGGTGTAAACCGCGCATCCTCCAGCCCGGCCCCCATCTCCTAGTGGTGGAGTCGCAAAACCAATATACCCCAAGAGAGCGGGCAGGCGGCACGCGCCTAGCATGGTCTCCTGCAGAACAATAGCTAACGGGGAACGGGACGAGACGAGCCTCCGCAGCTCCTCCCAATTGGCCCGGAGTCCATGGCAATTCCATTGAAGGAATATGCCGTCCGAGCTTAGCTCAGAGGAGACGCGGGGGCCCTCTTGGAACAGAAGGCCCTCACGGGAAATGGCCGTACGCTGTTGGCCGGACAATGCGCTCAAAGCGCTTTCTCCTTCGAGGACTTATTGGGGGAGGTTGGGCTCGCCATGCGAGTCTCTTCCTCCCTCCGCCTCGAAACCTTAGGCGGGCGTTGCGGCTTAGGAGGCGGGGGGAGATCTCTTTTCGAGGACCCACCGACTCCGAGCCACCCAGCCCACCACTAGGCGTGGGGAAAGGAGCCGAAGATCCTTTGTTGGTGTCCTCTAAGCATTGAGGCGTAAGAAGTCCCAGGCAGAGCCTGGCGCGCCAGGACGAAGTCCTTAGCCTCTCTGAATGAGAGTCCATCCTGGGCCTGAACTGTCAGGATTTCTTTCTCAAGGAGATATGCACCACATTGATTCGAAGAAGCGGGGTGCGCCTCTCCGCAATTGACACACTTGACCACACACAACTTAGACTTATCGTGTGCGGCCTTGGAGCAATTTACACAGAGTTCGGGTGACCCCGACTTTGCACGTCTACATGAGCGATTCGTATGGCCGAAGCAATGACAGTAATAGCACCTCCGCGGCAGTGGCACGAATGCCTTCACGTGGTAGCGGTACCAACCGGCACGCACCGACTCAGGGAGCTTGTCACAGTCGAACGTGACGAAGAGTGTAGGGGTGGGTCTCGAGGCCCCTCTCTGTTTTCTCATCACACGCTCGACCTTGACCGCCCCGTGGTTGTCAGCTCTAGAGTGATATCTTCTATGGAGTAGTTCCACGAGTTTCCTCGCATAAACTACTCCTTTCACAAAGTTCATGGTAGAGTGCGGCGTTAAACTCACCGGGGTGCCATCCAGTGTCCGAACAGCACTTATTTTGGCCGCCTCAGAGGGATCCGTTGCATTTGCCAGAAGGCTCCCGTCCGAGAAACGCGTCACCTTCGGCTCCCTACCAATTACACTAGCTAATGCTCTCCTATGATGGATTATGTTGCCTTTGGCCAACATGCCGCCATCAGTGGAGCGAATAACTAAGAAGCGTTTGAAACCAGCGGGCTCGAAAACTCCAGGCAATCTCTGAATGAGGGGCCCCGACGTAATCGAGGCTCCACTCTGCGCACTTTTGGTCTTTTTTTGGTATTCCCCGCCCAGGCGAGCATCGGGGCCGGACGTGCCGATCTTGGCTTGGTCGCGTTCAAGGATGTTAGCGGCCTCGTCCGTCCCCGCGGCCCCCGTGGAGGGAGAAGAGCCCCGAGTCTTTTTAGTCTTTTTTTTATTTGTCCTTTTCTTTTTATGAGGAGGGCGGGGAGTGGACCCGCTTCTCCCCTCCTCCAGGAGCAGCTGCTAGGCCAGATGGGCCAGCCTCTGCAAGGTCCTTCGCCAAGATGGCGAAGGTCCTTGCAGTCGTTTGGTCACCGACTGGAGGAGGAGATCCCTCCACTGCTCTAAGCAGCCCCTCTGGTGAGGGCCCCACACAGGAGCCGAATCGGGCTCAGTGTTTGAAGCCGAGTCCGAGTCTGCCCCCATGGAAGGCCCCACCTTCTGAGGCTGGGCTGCATCAGGAAGTATGTCTATCTCAGGGGAGGCCTCCATTTGGCCATCCTCCCCAGGACATCACAGGTCATGTCTATCTCATCCATGTTCTTTGGGGAGGCATAAGCCTTCACCCCCGCTAGATTTAATATTTGAGGCAGTAGGTCTTTAGAGGGAAGCAGTCGATGGGGCCTTTCTTCCCTCTCCCCCCTAGGTGGTTTGCCCTACCAGGCTACTTCAACGTGGAGCAGCCGGTTATAGGCTGCCTGCTGGCTTTCCTGGTAGTCCCCTGTGAAAGCAAAGGCGGGATGGCCAGAGTTGAGCTGGAGTCACCACGTGACTCCAGCTCAACTCTGGTGACTCCAAGAAAGGGGTGAGGGGGAGCCCACTGCACCCGTAGGCACTGGAGAGGAGTAAGACTCTTCTCCAGTTGAAGAGTAATGGAGGGACTCCTGGAAAACCACAGGGGAAGAAACCTCCAATTTTTTCTGTGGAACTGCCTGAGGGCGGGTCTCCATTGTTTTTAAAGGGAAAATGGAGCTAGATTTTGGTTTTAGAAAGTTTTTATCATTGGGCATGGTGACCCTTTTTTTATTACGGGATACAAATGCAAATCAACCCTCGCAGTGGCCCGCTCTGCCAAGGGTGAGTACAGGCCTGGCAGAGCCAGGTGCCGCCATTTTGGAAGACCCCTCCCGCCTATTGGCCTGGCAGTCGTTCAGAATGGTGGCTCCACCTTGGATGCGGTGTAAAATTGATAGAGTGTGAAGAGAGAAGGAAAAGGGATGTGAGGAAGGTATGGGTGGGGATGAAGCAGGTTTTTAAAAACCCACCATCCCAAACCGGAGCTCAAGGGTTAGGGAAAATTTTCCCCTACCCCCAGCCCCGATCTGGGATAGTTGACAAGAAGGTCAGCATCTACCCTGTGAAATTAGAGGATGACCAGAGAAAGTTGTGGGAGAGGTTGTATGAAAAGCGAGGAAACAGGGGGAAACACAAGTGTTCTGAAGGAAGGAGAAGAGGCTAAGCTGTGGTTGGATGATGTGCTGAGTCCCATCAGCATGGTGGCCAGGATAGCAAATTGCCGCGCCCCTTACAGGGTTGTTGGCAGCACTATAGAACCCCTAAGGGGCCCAGGGCTGACCCCCCTCACCAGGAGAAGGCCAGAGCCTCTCTGGGATCAACCCCTGGAGAAAAGATCTCAGAGAGGAAGTAGTGGGAATTACATTAATGAATCAATGATAATGATGGCGATTACATTAATGAATTAATGATAATGATGGGGATTACATTAATGAACAATGCTAATGATGGGGATTACATTAATGAATCAATGATAATGATGGGATTACATTAATTAATCAATGATAATGATGGGATTACATTAATGAGCAATGATAATGATGGCGATTACATTAATGAATCAATGATAATGATGGTGATTACATTAATAAATCAATGCTAATGATGGAGATTACATTAATGAATCAATGATAATGATAGGGATTACATTAATGAATCAATGATAATGATGGGGATTACATTAATGAATCAATGATAATAATGGTGATTAGATTTATGAATCAATAATAATCATGGGGATTACATTAATGAATCAATGATAATAATAGTGATTACATTAATGAATCGAAGATAATGATGGGGATTAAATTAATGAATCAATGATAATGATGAGGATTACATTAATGATTGAATTCTAATGAAATTCAGCTTTTTCTCTTATCAGAATTTTGGTCGTAATTATGGAATGACCTGATGCAATCTTTCCCAAAATAGCTTCACTTCTTCTTTCTTAAATTTGACTAATCCATTCTGGCAAACACCACTGATGACCAGCTAATTAAAATACAAAGCAAAAGCCAAAAATTTTTAAAAAATTAAACAAATGCCAATTAGTAGAGACGCTTACTTCATTGACCTCATTACGCCGCCAATATTTAAAAAATTAAAAAGTATCAGAGCAATGGAGGTATAAAATACCATTAAAACAGATAGGGAAATAATTAAAAGATATAATTGAGTTAAATACTACAAGGCCTCTGGTCCAGATGACATTCATTCTGTTACTTAAAGAAAGTATGGAAAGCATTGCAGTAGCTCTGGAGAAAATATATACTAGATCACTACATTTTTGGTATAGTACCAAATGATTGGAAAATAACAAATGTAGTGTCCATTTTTAAGAAGGGAAGAAGACCTAAATAACTTTAGGCCACGATGTTTAACTTCGCAAGTTTGTAAGAGTGTAAACAAGGATGATCATAAAGGATTTAGAACAGGTAAATCATGTTTAACAAACTAACTGGAATTAATGGATTGTGTAACAAAACAATTGTATAAAAGAGAGAAAGTAATGTAATTAACTTAAGAGTTTAGCAAAGCCTTTGACAATATTCCACATAGGAGAATGATTAATAAGTTAAAAAGGCCTGGAATGTGTTGGAGAATATTGAATTGGATAGTTGAGTGGTTAAAAGATAGGAAGCAGGGGATAGTCTTAAGTAGAATAAAGTCACAGTGGAGGGATATTGTCAGTGGAGTACATCAGGGATTAGTTCTGGTTCCATTATTTGTTTGTAATCTATATAAATGAACTTGGCAAAGTAGTTAATAGCAATGTCAAATTTTGCACACAAGGCCAAATTGGTAGCTTCAGTAAGAGAAGTTAAGGAGGGTAACTTTAAAAATACAAATTTATACACATGGGAAGAAAGATTACAGAATTGAGCTATCAAATGGATGGGCCTTGGTTGAACTCAGTTGAGGCTGAAAAGGACTTTACAAGTAGTAATAGATGAATCACTGAGGTTTTCTAAGTAATGTATTGAGGCAAAAAATAAAGCAAATAGTGTGTTGGGCTTCATTAAGATACATGTTATTTACAAATGTAACCATGTTATCTTTAAACTTTACTAATTGTATGTTAACCCACATTTAGTGTATTGTATTCAGATAGAGTTCCCACATTTTAGACATGATATTAGCCTCCAAGTTAGTACAAATGACAGCAACAAAGTTATTACCTTCCCTGAGGCACTTTGAATATGTAGACTGAGGGTTTTAAATATGTTCTCAATTGAAAGGTGTGAGAGATGGGGTGGGGGCCAGTAGTACGAGCCCCATTCATATAGAAGGAAGAGGTTCTGTTTACACAGCACTCCATGAAAAGGAGGATATTCAAGCAAGCATGATAAGTGTATAAACTCTACTATTATTATTGATTACTAAGACATGACAACTTAAGTGATAACAATGGTGTGAAGAAAATATGAAATGTTTGCCATTATACAAATAAATTCAGCAAGAAACTAAGAATAGCAAAGATTACCTTTTCTTGGAGGAGGTCTTGTTGCAAAAACACACTGGAAGTATTTCGTAGAGAGTTTTCAGATTTTGCACAAAGTACATCAAAAATAACAGAAGAACAGATCTCTCTATGAATCAATTCTTCACTAACTTCTTCCTTCAATGAAGTCATCTCAAATTCCTGTTTGAAGAAGTACAAAATTTAATTCCTTAAAGAGCATCCAGAAATTACTGTTGTGTTCTTTTCATACTTTATATTCATGATTTTAATGACTTCTTTGGAGATTTAGATATGTTCACTTTCAGGTAAAAAATGAGTGAAGGATCAGAATGTAAAGATTAGTGTGTGCAACTAGCAGAAGTGTGCATGCTAATAACAGCAAAATAGTGGTGTCAAATGTGATGATGGGAGATTAACTAAATAAGGAATGATAACCTCATCAATGGGTAAATATAAAAAAATCTAGCATATGACCCAAGCTACTAATGCCCTCTCACTCAGTGACATACTGCAAAGAAACAAAGTAGAATAATTTTTCTACTGAAAAAATTCTTTTCTAATGGACAAAAAATCTGCAGGGATGATGTTCAAACCAAATATACTGAGGCAGGAACCACAGATAGGATATGAGTTAAAGCAATGTCTTAGACCACTCTGCTACCTGTGACGAGAAATATTCTTACAAATAGAGAGGCTTTTAAGACTTGCTTCCCCAGGTTAATCGGAAGAACTATTAGAGGGAAATTAATTGGGAACTCAATGGACGAAAAAGAAATAGAGTTAAACATGCAGCAAATATATACTATATATCTCTCAGTAAGGTGAAAGAATGATGAAATAGAATGAGTCATACCATAAAGAAATAGATTTCTACATATAGAATTTTTTTTCCTTATTACAGAATGCCATGCAGGGGGTAATGATTGAACTAAGCACACCGAGAAGCGTACACCACTTTGATCTTGGTTATTAGCAGTGCCTAAGACCACTTAGTTATGCATCTGAACAAAAATTCATGAAATGTCTTCAAATAAAGGACTATATAAAATTTAACCCTCAAAACATATTTTTCTATAACCAATAATAGATTGTAGAGAGATTAAGCTACCATGGAAATATTGGTAAATATTATAACAAGCAACTCATAAGAAAGTAGAGAGAGGTGACGCCCCCTTGTCGCGGGAAGAGAGCTTGTGCGTACCCTTGACTTTTCGAGCTATGTCGATGGGGGTACCTATCTTCTGGCACCCCTGGCAGGGTTTCCCTTGTCGATTTGGTCGGAAATTAGGTTCTAGACTAAGTGCGTCTTTTCTTTTTTTTATCCTACTCTATCCTTCATCTTTCTTTAAAAATTAATCCTATTTCTTCTACTTATACAAAAAGAAAAAAACAACAAAAAAACAACCCCTATACCTATCATGTCACTCTTACCCTTTTTTCATCTATCTACATATAAGGACCTGGCAGCTACCTCACGCGTTAGAAGAGAGGCTTTGGAACCTCTATAAACAACGCCAATCGACGCTCACTGGTTGCGAGAGACTAGGACTTGAGGGGTCTTAGGCGTTGGGGCACGATGAATGGGATGAGGGTAGTGCCCCAGTAACCCCTTTCCTGGCGCATAATTATTGACCATTCCCAGTGACCGTTGACGGGTGCCTCTGGTAGCATTGGTCCGTGGTGACGGCCCTTTGTTCCCATGTTGGTTGCCAGGCCAATAAAAAGCCTTGGGTCGAGTCTCTTGGTGTGGCGGGATATCCACTGAACGCTGCTCCGAGATCTTGGCCGTCGTGAAGGGAACTATTAGGAGTTTAGTAAGGGGCATGCTTTGTTGTTGTTCACCTGGTGAGAAATCGATGGCCCCTTCGGGGACCGTCAGTGCTGCTTGGTTGGGAGCCACGGCACGCCGAGGTTTGACGACTCGGTCGGACGAACAGCAGCACAAGGAGCGTGCCTTCTGAAAGATCCGAAACCTCTCTGATCGATAGGCGGGAGCGACTCACGCGGGGCGAACTCACCACCCCCTTTCTTTTTTATTGAGTGGTCACAAAGTATTCAGAGTTATAAAGTGTTAAGCATGACTGGAAAGAAAGCACCTGGTGCGTTAAAGTATACCTGCTCGACATGCCAAAAGGACAAGTGGTGCGTAGATTTTCCGGAGGGGTGTTTCTCAAAATGCCACCCTGGAAGTATCTGCACGGAATGCGTCCTTAGGGCAGAACTTCAGGAGCTTAAGGAACTTTTTAAATCTTCTGAGGAAAAAACACGACGGCTGGAAGAAAAGGTGAAAATCCTCGAGTCTGAGCATGTGACTCAAATCCGTCATCTCGAAGCCATCATTTCAGAGATTAAAGCCACCAATGGACAGCAACAGCAACAAGAAACTCCCAACGACGGGGATGGCTCCTCTGTTGGGCCCTCATGCACCGCGTCGATAGAGATAGGCCAAACATCCGACGTCCCAGAGCCAGCAGCTGCTGGGGTTACTCAGGGCGTCAAAAAGAAGAAAAGGAAGAGTAAGAAAGGAAAAACAGAAGAAAAAGTAGAAACGGAAGAAAAAACGAAGAAGAAAAAGAAGAAAAAAAACAAAAAGTGGGGAAGAAAGAGGAATCGAAAGAGCCCATACTGAAAGGGAAGCCATGGCCTCTGAACCCAAATGCGCGAGGGTCATCGTGATCGGTGACTCCCAAGCGCGGGATCTACAACCCTTGCTAGCGGCCCGCATCGCACCAGTGTGAAAGTAAGCTGCCTTCCAGGAAAGGGGAACGGAGAAATAAGGGTGGAGGCTGAGAAATCTCACATCTCTGAGAACTCAGTAGTTGCCCTCATGGCAAGTGGCAACGATCTCTACCTACGAGGAGGCAATGTAGGCGCCAGCGGGAAGATCCTGACCACGGTTATGGGAGGAGTTGACGACTGTGGGATAAAAACCCGCAGAGGTGTCGTGGTCGGGATACTCCCAAGACGAGGTCCATCCCGCAATGCTCACGCGAGGAACGTCTCCAGAAACCAACGCCTGGAAGATCTCTGTACGGCGGAAGGAGTCTTTTTTGTAGACCCCTACCGCACCTTTTACGGGAGAAATGACCTGTACAAAAGGGACGGAGTGCATCTTTCCTTTAAAGGGAAAGCTGCACTCGCAAACCTGATCCAGAATGTTGTGGAGCGGACCCAAAGAAGTGTCAGACCCCGAGTAAAGGAGGACGTACGCCAGTACACCCGTGTTACTCCAGGAACGACCTTTTCTGAAGTCACAAAGAGTGGAGTGATCCCGCCACAGAGAAAGAAAGCGGGAAACGGAAGAGCGTAGGGAGTCCTACAGTCGGGGACTCCCTAAAAGTTCTTCTGTTTAATGCGAGGTCTATCAGAAACAAGTTTCTAGAACTTCGTGGCCTCGTAGCAACAGAAGAACCGGAGATGGTGGCCATAACGGAGTTGTGGATAAAAACCTCAAGCCGAGATTTTGAAGGTGAATTCACGATTCCCGGTTACCAGCTCTTCTTGAAAGATAGGCCAGACAGAGAGGGTGGCGGTGTGATGTTGTATGTCAAGGATACTCTCAACTCGACGGATTGCAACATCGTATCCGACCATGAACTACTAGGTGTTGACCTAGAGATAGGTCTTGCCAAATACAGGACCCTGGTGCTTTATAGACCTCCTGCCCAACTCGTTGAAAAGGACAGAGATCTGTACCAGCTACTAGGAGAACTTGTGAAAGACAGAGTGTGTATCGTCATGGGTGATTTCAACACACAAGTTGACTGGGAAACCAGAGAACCCTGTGGCGAGAACGCACTACTCCTGGAGTTCACGAACAACGAGTTCCTCACTCAATGGGTGAGAGAGCCAACGAGAGGAGACAATATCCTCGACTTGGTTTTCACCTCTGAGGATGACATCGATGAGGACCTCTCTGTTGGCGAAGAGCTCGGTGGCTGTGACCACCGACTAATTAGATTTGTAGTCAAAGTCCCCAAGGCAGAGCCTGCAACTAGTAAATCAAGGAAACTGGATTTGAGAAGAGCAGACTTTGCAGGTCTACGCGCGGGACTGACTGACGCGAGGCTAGAGGAGTGCGATGCTGTTGAAGACTCTTGGAACAGTTTCAAAACCACATTCATGAGTCTTCAATCGCGTTTTATCCCTCTGAAATGCCCCCGTCGGTCTTCTGTTCAACCAAAGTGGTTTAATCGAGAAATCGGGCAACTGCTTAGGGAGAAGAGAAATGTGTACCGGCAATCGAAGATCTCGGGTGACTTTGACGAATACCGGAGGCTAGCCAGGAGAGTGAAGTCCAGCATAAGGGCGGCTAAGCGGTCTGAGGAACTCCGAGTGGCGAGACTCTGTAAAGAGAATTCCAAGGAGTTTTTTGGATATGTGAACAGCCGTAAACCAATCCGTCGAACGATTGGCCCTTTGAAGAATGAGGAGGGGACATTAAAGCATTCAGATGCAGAAAATGCCAACCTCCTCAACGACTACTTCTCTTCAGTGTTTACTGAAGAGTGTGGTCCCATTCCCCAGCCGACTGATTCCTACTCGGGGGGAAAAGCTGGAGGCAATGGACTTCACCGAAGGAGAAATAAAGAAAAAGATCGCTGACCTAAAGACGAATAAGTCCCCTGGACCGGACGGGTTTCTACCTAAAGTGTTGAAGGAAGTGTGCGATGAAGTATCACGACATCTGTGCGCTATCTTTAACATGTCAATTCGGACCAAATGCGTTCCTAGAGACTGGCGTGAGGCGGAGGTGACTCCTATCTTCAAGAAAGGAGACCGTAACCAACCGTCGAACTACCGACCTATCAGTCTGACTTCGATAGTCGGTAAACTCATGGAAAGCATCATGGTGGACAAAGTGACTTCGTATTTAGAGTCAAACCTGCTACTGAGGAGTTCCTAGCACGGCTTCCGAAGGCAACGGTCATGCCTGACGAACCTTGTAGAATTCTTCCACTTCGTTTTCAGTGAGCACGATCGGGACAAGGCGGTGGATGTGGTGTACCTAGACTTTCAGAAAGCCTTTGATAAGGTACCACACCGCCGCCTTCTCCGGAAAGTGCGAGCGCTTGGCATAGACGGAAAGGTAGCCGGCTGGATCGAGAACTGGCTAAGTGGCAGACGGCAACGGGTGGTGGTAAATGGACAGTCTTCTGAGTGGGTGCCCGTTACTAGCGGGGTGCCTCAAGGTTCTGTCCTGGGACCACTACTATTCATCATCTACGTCAACGACATGGACGGTGACATGGTTGCGAAGATTTCCAAATTTGCCGACGATACCAAGCTTGGTATGAACATTGCAAAGGATGGAAATACTGCCCGCCTGCAGGAAGATCTTGGGAAGATTGGGGAGTGGTCGGACACGTGGCAAATGCCTTTTAACGTGGGGAAATGCAAAGTGATGCATATCGGCCACAGAAACCTCCAATCTCAGTATATCCTTAAGGGCACTGCTCTTGAATCGAGTGACACTGAGAAGGACTTGGGTGTTACTATCACTAGTGACCTCAAGTTCTCGAAACAGTGCATTGAGGCGGAGAAAAAGGCCCAAAGGATGCTAGGCTATATTAAGCGCCAGTTTGGTTATCGGAACCAGGTGATTGTACTGTGCCTGTACAACTCACTTGTCCGACCGCACCTGGAGTATGCCGTACAATTTTGGAGTCCTTCATTGCGAAAGGACATCGCGAGATTGGAACGCGTACAAGCCAGGGCAACCAAGCTGATTCCCTCTATCCGACATAAAAGTTATGAGGATAGACTAAGGAAATTAGATCTGTTCTCGCTGGAAACCCGTAGACTGCGTGGTCAGCTCATCGAAGTTTTCAAAATACTTCGAGGGTTCGACAATGTTGACTACCGGGATATTTTCACACTGAGTGAGAACAGAACGCGCAATCACGGCTTCAAACTTGAACTGAAGCGTTACAACCGCAATGTGTGGAAAATTTTTCACCTACAGTATCTGCGGTATGTGGAACGCACTTCCAGTGGAAGTTGTCAACAGTGAATCTGTTGACTAGTTCAAGTCAAGACTAGACAAAGTCTTGAAAAGTGGCCTTTTAGGGACGCAAAACAATTGAGCAGCCTTGTGCCCGCTCGATTGCTAGTCCAAAGGTACCCTCTTTGAATGAACCGTAAGGTCTCCTAGGGTACCTTCTTTCCTTGTTGTTACTCCTTGTTGTAACTATCTCTTTAACAGGGCATTCCTTTGACAGCAATTCATTAGAACCATTAAAAGCTGCTCGTTCTTGACCTGTGACCAATCTTACTTCATTTCCATGATCTGAATCAGACAACTCTTCCTTCATTTCCTTAAGGGGGGTTTCTTTATAAATATCCTAATATAAAAGAAGAGGTAACTTACTTTCTGTAACAAGTTAATCATTAGATAGGTAAAAGTATATTAACTGAAATGCAGACTAAATAATGATGTTGAATGCTAATATAAATAAGAAAAACCTCACATGCTTACATTTTTATCTAGATGAAAATTAAGCGGATATTCAATAACTTCTTTTTTCATTTCTTCCATTTTTGTAACCTCTGAAAAAATCCTATAACAAATAAAAGTAAAGTTGCTTCAATCTTGTCAAGAATTGAATTCAATGCCTCATTAGTTAATTAATGTCTATTTTTGGTGTATAGTTGAGTGTCTGGAGCTTAGTTGTGCTATAAGTGCTCTCTTTGACATATGTGGTAATTTCTCTGAGTGGTCTATTCTGGATGGTGGTTCATTTAGTCTTGTTTGGGGAAAGGCTGTTTAACGTGTTGCTTGTGTTTGGTAACTACCCAAACTTACCCAGAAGCATTTCCCTCTTCCCAGTGTTTACATAAGTACTGCTCAAGGCAGTGAAGAAATATGAGGCTAGTGTTTTTGTGTGTCAAAGAATACTATTTTTGTTAATAATAATGGTGGGATATATGTGGTACAACTTGCAACAAAATAATGCTTACTTAATTATCTGTGTGTTGCACCATTGGTGTGTCACACAGTGGTGAGCCCCTGGTGCACCAATTTGTGTTCATGTTAGGCACATATTAATTACACCACATGTTGTACCAAATATGGCTCAATGATGTTTTATTTACGTTGCATTTAGCACACACCCTACTTTCGCAAAAAGACACTGAAATTCTGAGTCTTTAGAGACAAATGATAAAATTACTTCAAATTATGGTTGCCAGATTTAGCAATATATAGTTCATATACTTATCATAATGCAAAACTTTAAAGAAACGCGATTATTGTTGAATATCACCTTATCAAATGTAGTGAAATGAAAAAGCTTTAGAAAAAGAATGATGTGATGCATAATTAGTTTAGCATATGGAACCACCAAAGTATCAAATATATAGACTCATGGAACTCCTTCAAATTTCATAGATAAAAAATAATTAATATTTTTCCATATTTACAGCCATGAACACTTCGCTATCTTCTCTATCCTACGGAGGCAATAGAATTCAATTACATGGGTCTGACAGTAGTAGTGAGTCATCTGATGAGGATAAAAATACCTGATATCACTCAAAATGAAAAGAATGGAAGCAGTTCTTTTTCTGAAAGTGAAACATCAGCTGAGGAGGATATAGAGGTGGATGATGAAAATATGCAGGCACAGTTGGATTGGGGTACAGTACATTCTGCACATTTAGTTTTAGTGGAAAGGAAGAAATACCAGCATGAAGGGTTTCAATTTTCTGTGATCAGTGTGATGGCAACCCTCTGGATTCCTTGATTGCAGAGAAGCATGATGATTTATAAATATGCAATATAAAAAATAAAACCGGCTAGATTTTTAAATAAAAAAGGGGTAAGTAATTTTAGTTTGCATTTTTAAATATTATGTAGTATGTTTTAATATACAAGAATTTCATAAATACAATTCAACAAATAATTAAAATGCTTAATATAAAAGGTATTTTTTAGGTTGCACTTTGGATGCAATTTTGAATTATGTTCTAATAAATTTTGTAAATTGAAAGACATATTTCCATCCTTTTTATATATCATAATATGTATAAATATTTTAAGATTTAACCAAATTTGTAATCATTTTTATGATTTTTTGAAAGTTTGCAATTTTCTATATTTGGGCCATATGTGTACCAACTACACACTGAGAGAATGCACTTGGTGGTACATATGTGGACCAAGATGCAGACAATATGTTAAATGTGTGTGAGTAGAGGGTAGTGTGGATGTGTTTTAATAAGTTGTGAATTGGAGATGGAAGAGCAAAGCTATTATGCTGCTATTGCTAGGAATAGGCTTGTGATTAATCTTGAGGAGGGGTGGAGGTAGTTTTCTTTGAGGTTGGGATGAGATTAATTGAGAGTCATTCCATATTAATGAATGTTTACTGACATGAATGAGAAAAGATGAATAGTACCTATTTGCTTAAATGGTTCTGGAGATGTGGAGCTATGAACTTTTCAAAAAGATAAAATATTTGGTAAACAACTTTTAAATGTCACATCTCACTTATAATATTTCCAAAATATTCTTAAGCTATTAATGTGAAGCAGAAAGAGACAATTCCCAGTAACCTTCAGTTTTTACCCATATCAATATTTGTCATTTTTGGTTTTCAACTAAAAAATATCTTCTGGCAATCACAAATTTGTGTTAAGTGCTTTTACACATGGCCAATTCAATTGGCAACAGTCTTGTGCAAAGTATAGTTTTGCCTCATGTAGTATCTGAAAATTGTTGTTTTTTGTTAATTTTGTAATATATTAAATTTGATGCTTTTATAGCAATAAAATTAGTGGCCATAAAAGATGTTATTAAAAGAATGACTACTATAGATTCTTAATTTAACTTTGTGGTGGATGGCTGTTGTGTGAATGGGGCCATTCTCCCCATTTTATCCACTGTGGATTTTCACCACTTTGCCTTAGTCTCCTCTTTTACTCTAATTTTCTTTGTTTATGATGGAAGAGTGTGAATGTTGTTAGGAAAAGAGGTTGGGATAGACTGGGGTGTAAATAGGAATTAGTAGTGTAGAATTGTTTTTTTATGTTTAAAATTTTCCTCTTGTTGCAGGAGATAATTTGTAATAGAATTAGAAGATTCTGGATGTTATAAATTCTCAAAGAGATAAAATGGAGCCTACTTAATGTTTTCTGCTAAATCTGGCTCAATAATTTTGCAACCAGGCCAATTTGTGGCAGTCGCCAATCTTTATTTTAGCATTGTGACCCAGCCTTAGGCAGCAGTTTTTCTGGGTCAGTTTGGCTGACCTTGGTCCAATATCTTGGGTATTTTGGGGTATCTTGGGTATTTTGGTTATCTTGGGTATTCTTAGCTTACACCCAAAGATATCTCTAACCATTTGGGTCAATTTGGCTCCACCAACTTCTCATCCAATTGTGTAAGGGGGATGCTACGAGACACTCGAGTGGAAGCCAGAGCCAGTTTGGCAGTTCAGTTTGAAGAACATCTTAAGAGTTAATGTAAGGTTGACATGGCCATTAAGGTCTCTCCATATACTTTGGGCTTGCCATAGATATCTCAATTTATTTTGCCTGTACATATCATTTTCATTGTAAATTTGTTTGGGGAAAATAAATTTAGTAGATAAGGTATAGGTTGTGTGTCTGTCTCCTTTGCTGCCAGAAGTGGACTTTTGCTTCCTCAAGCGTTTGAGTCCCAAACCCTAGTGAAAAAGGAGTGAGAGGTACATTGTATCTAGCCTCATAAATTTGGTGCCCGAATAGGGACTCAAAGGTTTGGAAGGCGCAGCAAAGGAAGAGTACAATTGTTTTATTTTCCTTCTATTACTAACAGAGAATGGCGACTGAGCATGAGATGAAAGAAGAGATTATAAGATTGAGGATGTAGTTAAGAAAGAAGAAGGAAGACTGTAAGTGGTCCAGAGAGACAGTAAGGGGTATAAGAGAGGAAATGAAAGGGTTAGAGACAGTAGGGGGTATAAGAGAGGAAATGAAAGGGTTAGAGACAGGACTTAAGGAGAGAATGGAACAACTGGAGACAAGAATGGAGGACAAAATGATAGCACTCTAAGCAAGACTGGGAATGTGCAGGAGAATGGAAGAGACAATTGGGATTTTGACAAGATTGCCAAGATGACAGATGTGACTGACCGAACACATACAAATGAGGGAAAATGTGATTGAAGGAGTGTATGACAGAGAGAATGAAGGTTGGACTAAAGTGAACAAGAAGAAAGCAAAGAAGACAAGAATGGGTGTACAACTGAGAAAGAATGAAAGTAGTGAGTATCGGTGTACTAGTGAAGAGGATCACTGTTCAGGAAGTGTGATTGAAAGTAAGGCGAATATCAAGAGTGGCATTTACATCCGCGAGATGCTAAAGATGAGTAAGTTTGATATGCATAGTATGAAAAATGTAAGAGTGTTTGAGAGTAATTGTAGAATTAAGTTCCAAAATAACAAGAAGTATTGGGTGAAAGAGATGGGAGTGCATCTCAAAGGAAGAATGAGGGAATTTTATGATGTGATAGGCAGTGTGGAAGCCCATGTATGAAGTTATGAGTGAACGAATGATAAAGCAAGTGAGATGGATAAAATATGGAGTGAAGTACTTGAAAGGGAATGAATTTGGAAAGGCTAGGATAAATAAGAATGAAAGGGTAGACATGAATATGCATAGATTAGAGAACATGGCAAGAAAGCGATATGGGAAAGGGAATATACATGCGCGTAAGCCCCAATACAAAATCTTTAGATACAGGACATTTTTTTTTCTTTAGAGCCCATCTGGCGACTTCCCACTTGGGCATAAATCGCCGGAAATACGACAGCCTAGAACTAGGCTACTTTAAAATAAAAATATGAAAACATAACAATGATAAATATTGGAAAAACTTAACAATTAGGAAGCAATCTCCGGCGTCGGAGGGAGGTGCCCAAGCACAAGGGAAAGGCCGTAGTCACCCCGCACATCCCGGTACTGGGACAGGTAACGTGCGCGAAGATCACCCAGACTAGGACATTTGATAAGAAGGTGCCGAACAGTCTGGGGGACGACGCAGTCGTCACAATAGGGCGCAGGTGAGCTCTCCATCAAATAGAGATGCGTCACACGAGTGTGTCCGATTCGGAGACAGAAAGCGACCTGAAGCCATTGCGGAATTGGGGGATAGGTCCATGTGAAAAGTCGCGGCGCAATGGCATGCAACTTTAAGTTCCCTTCGAATGTCTCCCATCTTTTTTGACAAGCAGTCCGAAGAGCTGCCCGTATTCCTGCCATGTAGTCTGTGTGAGGAAGAGCGAAACGCTGGTCCCCAGTCGCAGAGTCCTCGCGGACTCTTTGGTGCCATCATCGGCGCGCTCATTCCCCGCAATTCCTACATGTCAAGGAACCCAGCAGAAGATAATCTCGGAATCCGTCCGGCTTGCCAAAACCGTGGCGTCACGGAAATCGCGAACCAGGGAAAGCGGAGATTCCAATGCCCCGAGAGCGCTCAGAGCGCTTTGTGAGTCGCTATAAATCACAATCCGGTCTCCGAACCGGGCACGTCGCGTAATCTCCCGTACCGAGTGGTTTATTGCAACCAGTTTGGTCGTGAAGACAGACGCAGCGCCTGGCAGAGCCCTGCTGACTTCAAACAGAGGGGACACGGCGTGTAAGCCGACCCCCTCTTGGGACTTGATGCCATCCGTATACACTGGCACGGTTCTAGCGTGACAGGAACGGGCTCAAAAAAGGTCGAACGCAATACTCCCGGCACCGTACAAGCTTTGGGAGCGAGGCGTGGCGACAAATAGCCAAATGTGGTACCTTCCAGGCTGGCGTCCTGGGCAGAACCAGGGCACCACCTGTCTGAGAGCTATATCTAGCTCTCGAAGGAGTTTCCTGGCAAACTCAAAGAACTTAGGAAAAAGACTGGCGTCTCTCGGAGGCATAGGCACCGTCGAGATCAGCTGCGGATGCAGTGAGAACTGTTGGCGACTCAGGGAGGCGCCGGGCTCGCGCGTACAGGCGAGTGATGCACTGCACGCGGCGCAGAGTGAGTGGCATCTCCCCAGCATCGACCAACAGGCTCTCAATGGGGGAAGTGCGGAAGGCACCGGTCGCAAAGCGAAGGCCGGTGTGGTGCGATTCGACCACAACCAGGCGCACCCCATTAAGAAACAAATCTGGGCCGGGGTGGAGGCGTGGATGGCGGCAGAAGTGCACCACCTTACTATTGGCCAAAGAAAACCGAAACCTGTGCGCTTCGGCAGAGCGAGAGACGCGGTTCAATGCCTGTTGGAGTCGACGCTCCAGAGTTGGCATCTGGGCAGCGCCAAAAGAGATGGAAAGGTCGTCCACGTAAAGCGTAGCGAGAACATTTTCTGGCAGCACCGAGGTGATGCCGTTGATGCTCAGGGCAAAGAGCGTGATCCTGAGGACACTTCCCTGCGGGACACCCTCTTCCTGTTCCTTTGGGCCGGAGAGGGCTCAACCCCACCCGGACGCTGAATCGACGATCTCGCAAAAATTCAGATATATACAATGGGAGGCGTCCCCTCGCCCCCATCGTGTGGAGAGTCTCCATGATACCGTATCGCGACAGTAAACCTGTCGTTGAAGGGTTCTCCGCCTCTGGAGGTAAAGTCCAGCCGGCGGCCTTCGGCGTCATCACTATGTGCATTGAATGCTGGGGGAGCAGCATCCCGGCTAGAGAATGCGGAAAAAGCGGACGCGGGGTCCGAGATTGCGGTCCCATTTTCCTGGAGAACGGGAGGAAGGGTCCTGCCAGAACTTACACCGAATCATTTTGACTCGCTTTCACACCTCTGCTAGAGGGGTCTTCCCGTTAAGTAAAGACACGTATGCCCACCAAGAAGAGCGGCGGGCGTGCTTCGAAATATACCAAAACCTAGCCCTAGCACGGCCAGACGTTCTAGGAATAGTAGTCAGGCCCGTGGCGATGAGGTTGCCGGAGAAGAACTCAACGGCCTCATCTACTGACCTAAACTCCTCGACTGAGATAGAGAATTCAGTCATTTCCTGAACTGCAGGCCAACGCGCCCGCGCCAAGCACCACCGAGGTGGTCTCTGAGGCGGAAGTTGCCCTGAAAATGATATTTGAATGGGAAAGTGATCACTACCATGGAGGTCATCGAACATACCCCCCAATCAAAATCAGGTTGTGCGTCCGAAGAGCAACAAAGATAGGTTAGGGCAAGAAAATGAAGCGGTTCTCGGACAGTGATGCGTAAACTCATCCACGTTTAGGACACCCAATTCAAGCTCTTCGATCAGATCGGCAAGGACTTGTTCCCTGGGATTTATTGAGTAATCTCACCAGAGAGGATGCCTGCCTTTCAGATCTCCAAGCAAGAGAAAGGGCCTCGGCAACCGTGCCACGATGCGGCGAAAGTCCCCCGCGTCGAATTCAGCTGATGGTGGAATTTTGCAGAAATGATAGTATACATCCTATCCAGGTGCAGCTGCACAGCACTGCCTGAAAGGAGGTATTTAAAGAGAAAGGAAGAACGGAGACATCATGCCGGGTGTAAACCGCGCATCTCCCAGCCCGGCCATCCTGTGGTAGGGGGGTCGCAAGACCCTTATACCCGGTGAGGGCGGGTAGGTTGCACGCGCCTAGCATGGTCTCCTGCCAAATGATAGCTAACGGGGAACGGGAATGGCCGTACGCTTCCCAGAGGCAGAACCCCGGTCGCTGTGCGCCGGACAAAGCGCTGAAGGCGCTGTCACCTTCCAGGACATATTGGGGGAGGTTGGGCTCGCCATGCGAGTCTTTTCCTCCCTATGCCTCGAAACCTTAGGCGGGCGTTGCGGCTTCGGAGGCGGGGGCCCTCTTTTCGAGGAACCACCGTCTCCGAGCCACTCGCTCCACCACTAGGCGTGGGTGAAGGAGCCGAAGCTCCTTTGTGCTGTCCTCCTTTCATGGTACAGCTTTAGGAACCCTGGAAGATGACCAACTTCAGGGGTGTTGCCTCCTGTGAGTCTAACGACTCGGTGGAGGCCCGTGGCCGTTTCGCCTTACGGAAAACGGTCACGCTGGGGGAAAAGGGGGGAGCCCTGGTTTTAGCCGGGGCTGGGTATGAACGCTTTTTGCCGACAGCTTTACCGGAGGAGCGCCCGGGTTGAGTAAAGCCCGCAGAAGGGCTCCGAATGTGCGCGGAAACAACCGAGCTCGTTGGCCTGGATGGGCCAGGAGCAGAGGGTGCCTTTCTAATTAATGCGGCATATGACGTCCCAGGCAGAGCCGGGCGCGCCAGGACCAAGTCCTTAGCCTCGCGGAATGAGAGTCGATCCTGGGCCTGAACGGCCAGGATTTCTTTCTCAAGGAGATATGCACCACATTGCTTCGAAGAAGCAGGGTGAGGCTCTCCGCAATTGACACACTTGGCCACACACGATTTGGACTTATCGTGTGCGGCCTTGGAGCAATTTACACAAACTTCGGGTGATCCTGACTTTTCACATCTACAAGAACGATTTGTATGGCCGAAGCGGTGACAGTAATAGCACCGCCGTGGCAGTGGCACGAATGACTTCACGCGGTAGCGGTACCAACCGGCACGCACCGACTCAGGGAACTTGTCACATTCGAACGTGACGAAGAGTGTAGGGGTGGGTCTGAAGCATCTCCCTGTTTTCTTCTCACACGCTCGACCTTGACTGCCCAATGGTCGGCCAGCTCTAAGGTGATGTCCTCAATGGAGTAGTCAATGACTTCCCTCGTATAAACTACTCCTTTCACAAAGTTCATGGTAGAGTGCGGCGTCACACTCACTGGGGTGCCATGAAGTGTCCGAAGAGCACTTATCTTGGCTGCCTCGGCGGGATTCGCCGCATTCGCTAGAAAACTCCCGTCCGAGAAACGGGTCACCTTCGGCTCTCTACCAATTGCACTAGCTAATCCTCTCCTCTGATGGATCATGTTGCCCTTGGCCAACATGGTGCCATCAGTGGATCGAATAACGAGGAAGCGTTTGAAGCCAGTGGGCTCGAAAACGCCAGGTAACCTCTGAATCAGGGACCCGATGTCATCGAAGCTCCGATCTTGGCTTGGTCGCTTGCCAAAGTGGCAACAGACCCATCCCTCCCCGTAGCCCCCATGGATGGAGAGGAGCCATGAGTCTTCTTTGTCTTTTTCTTTTTTGGAGAGGAGGGCAGGGACTTAACCGGCTTCTCACCTCCGCCGGAAGGAGCCCCCAGGCCAGATGGACCGGCCTCAGCCATGTCCTTCTCCGAAATGGAAAAGGTCCTGGTAGTCGTAGGGGCACCGGTCGGAGGAGATCCCTCCCCTCCTTGTACTACCTCGGAAACCCTAGCCGTTTGAGGAGGACCTTGCATAGGGGCGGATTGGGGTTCGGTGCTTGGCACCGACCCCAGATTCCCCCCCAAAGGAAGGCCCTACCATTTGAGGCTGGGTTGCATCAAGGACCATGTCTACCTCAGGGGGGACCTCCAGTTGGCTATCTCCCTCCCCCCCCAAGACATCGCAGGTCTCGTTGGTAGTATCGTGATTAGTCTTGTTTGTGGAGGCACAGGCCTTGATCCTGGTAAGGTTCAATATTCTTGCCAGCAGGTCTTTTGAGGGAAGCGACCGAAGGGGCTTATCTTCCCTCTACCCCCTAAGGAGGTTTGCCCTACCGAGCCGCTTTGATGTGGAGCGGCTGGCTAAGGGCTGCCTGGTGGCTTTCTTGGCACTCCCCTTGGAAAGAACAGAGGGGACTGCCGCTTGAAAAAGGGAGGTGAGGGGTAGTCCCCTACACCAGTAGGCGAAGAAGAGGAGTAAGCCTCCTCTCCGAGAGATATGACGGGGGGACCTCCATTTTTTCGGTGGAGCTGCCCCAGGGTGGCTCTGTTGATGATACAGGGGAAGTTGAGGGTTGAGTTTTTTTTATTTTCATCATTGGGCATGGTGACCCTATTTGTATCACGGGACGCAATCGCGCATCACCTCTCGCAGTAGCCCGCACTGCAAGAGGTGCTTACAGGCCCGGCAGAGCCAGGCATCGCCATTTTGGGACCCCCCCTCCCGCCTGGTGGCCTGGCAGTACATCGGCATGGCGGCTCCACCTTGGAAACGACGTAATAAAGATAGATTGTGAAGAGGAGAGGAAAAGGGATGTGAGGAAGGTATAGGTGGGGATGAAGCAGGTTGTTAAAAACCAACCACCCCAGCCCAGAGCTCAGGGGTTAGGGAACATTGTCCCCTCTCCCTCAGCCCCGATCCGGGACGGTTGGCTGAGAAGAAGGTCAGCATCTACCCTGTGAAATTAGAGGCTGACCAGAGAAAGCTGTGGGAGAGGTTGTTTGAAAAGCGACGAAGTAGGGGAGAAATACAGGCTATCTGAAGGAAGGAAGAGAGGCTAAGCTAGGGCCGGACGGAGCGCTGGATCCCGTCAGCACGATACAATAACAGGGTATGTAGCAGAATGCATGGAGAAAACAGAGATATTAACATAGGATGATATGCTTGAGAAAGTGGAAGATAGTCAGTATTAGAAGTATGAGAGAAGAATGAATGATATGACTGATGGATGGAAGCAGGTAAATGTAGGATGAAAGGAGCAAAGGGGCCTCAGCAACCTCAGTTTAAGAGTTATCGAGATGCCTCGCAAGTCAACCCAATAGAGGTAATGGCCAGCTTCCTTGGTCAATATGGTGGTAATAAGCAAGGAGTGAATGGGTTTAGTAGAATGAATGTAAGTCCTGGTATAAATCAGGTATGAAAGCAGAATAAGATGTTGGACAGATGAATGAAGGAAGACCTAGGTGGAACTCCAGGCATAAGCATTGTGTTCAATTCTTTCATGTACTTCCGCACCTTGGGGACACCAAGGGCTGCATCTCTGAGCTGAGGTACAGATATGCAGGCCAACAGGATAGAATTCTTTAAAAAGAGATATTAATCCTTCATAGGACAGCCAAGATCTGAGATTTTTAATTGGCCTGGTAGCCAACAAGGCAGGAAACTTTGAACAACATAAAGTATAGCCTAACGCACCTTGGAAGGGCTGCAGGGAGGTGGTCAGCTCATTACATGCAGATTGGTTATTGGGGATAAACTAATCTTCCAATTAACCATGCCCTACTGACCAGTGTCACGAAAGTCCTGGGCCTTGAGATCTGTGGGCATTGTTTATTGAGGGTCCAAAGCCTCTCTTCTGAGAGAGCATGAGATGGCTGGTCAGATCTTGCCTATAGATTGGATAGTTATACAAAAAAAAGAATGTTTAGAGAAAGGTTTATGGTTTCTCATTGGCATAGTCATTATTGAGATTGACCATGAAAAAAAAAGGAGAAATATTGGTGACTAAGGAAGATGCTGGAATCATATGTACAAATGCATAGTGCAATCCCTAAAAAAAAGTGGCAGCAGCCTTTCATCAAAAAGGAAGTTCTCTTTTGGGGACATGCAGAAAGGCATCAGTCACCAAGCAGAGACCAGTGTGTGATGGATCAAATTCACTTTTCACACTCAATGCTTAGATGTAGAGTAGTAAATCTTAGAAACACAGACTAGTTTTGAGCAAACAAAGAAACAGTAGAAGATATTTTATACACAATTGTAAACCTAGCAGAAGAATCCAGAGTGAAAAATATCCATGGCTCAGTTACAAGACACCCTAAGGCTATAAATATAAACAAATTATCCCCACACTTCTCACAAAATGAAGATGAAATCATCCACAACTTCAAGCACTCAGCTGCTCATGGACCAGACCTCAGTACATATGTATAGAATACAAGTTAGAAAGGTTTAAAGTTACAGCTACTTACACAATGCAATACCTAAAATTTGGAAGAATGATACTCACATCATGATCCCCAAAACCAATAATACCTTCCTCACACTGTCCATTCTTGTTCCTCTATAACCTATCCAAGTCATTAACTATCTTAAATTAGATCACTCCACGCATTGCCCTGCCATTTACACTTAATATATTAAAGATAATTTACTTAATTTATATTAATGTTATACTAATCTTTTCTTTCTATACAGGTTTGATAATTATAAATAATTAAATATAGTTGATAAAGAACCTTCACTTTAGTAAAATAAGCCATATGAATTTTGTTTAAGAAATTCAAATTAATAAATTGGTATAATAGGGAAATTGTTGGTAACGCCATAGACTTATACGCAAGATGGTTGCAGACCAATATACTCAAGAATCCAATCTTCTTAAAGACCTGACAAAGAATGTATGATACCTTCAACCAAGCACTAGATTGGATACTATAGGTAACTATGGACATCAAAAAAGCTTTCAATGCCATTGTACACCACATCCTCACAGACAAAATATACAACAACAGGCATAACAATATGATAAGATGATTACCAACTATCTGGAGGGTAAACACACATGATACTTGCTGGCTAGCCATAAAGCAAACAAACTTTACAAAATCTCCATACTGTCATCCATACTCAGCTTTACATGTATGAAATAGTCAAACCACACTCAGCACAGATACACATACCTTTAAGGAAAATTCTTACAAACACACACCACCACATAGATACAGATACTCATCTTTTTGCATGTTACCTCAACACACTACACAACTGTTTCAAACACAAAGACTCAAATTATCATTCTCACCCATTATACAGGAAATATCAATATATGCCTAAGACTCTTGGCAAGTTCTCAGAGGAAAAATCCTCTGCCTCTTCACCCCTTTTTGGCAAATTTTGTTCCATCCCTCTCCTCCAATGAAGTGTATGTTGCATATAAGAGGAAGGACAAATTAATTATTAATTTGATTATTGTATTAATTGCTAGTGTGAATGTGACACTATGGTAAAGTATTCCGTGGAGGAAAACTTTAAAAACAAAATATCTTCTTATACATAAGTTTATATGGTAAAGATTCATTTTAAAACATTTACAATTTTTTCATTTTCAAAGACATAAACGTTTTGATTTTAAAATGATGCTCACCAATGTCATTTTCAACCTCCGGAACTTAATAATAACATAGTTAGTCACTTTTCAAAAGTATATTATTTTGCTAAATTTTAAAATCACTGCCTCATTTGTCCATATTTCCTTCAAGTTTTGGCCTAATATTGGCATGCCTAGTCAACCAATACCAGGTTGTTTTAGATCTGAAAGTGATCTATGCATGCATTTTCTGGCTTCCTAACCAATGACATACTTCGTTATATTTTGTATATTCTGAATGAATCGCAGCTTCTTTTTTTTAGTTTATATGGTCTAATGGCGACTGGTGGTTAGGCTAGTTTAGGATTAAAAGATACAAAAGGGAAAAAATCTAGTCCAATTTTTTTATTAGTGTATTTAAGGGCACATTTCTTTCTAATGCCCCCCATTTAACCAAGTACTAGTCTTTTATTTATAAACTGTTTTCTGCACAAAGCTTTTATTCAAACCAGAGGAATGACGATATTTAAAAGTTGTGGGGTGGGTGGGGGCACAATTAAGTGGGAAGTATGGGGGGGTGAAGTGCTCCATTTTAAAAGTACCTAAATAAATATTAATTTTTGGCAGAAATTGTCTAAGTAGGCAGCGCTATCGATATCTTGAATTACAAGGTTAGATCTGTTCTGGTATGGCTCTGGATCTTTTAAATGATTTTTATAACATGTCCTTCTTATGTAATTTTCAGATCTGAGACTCGTTGTGCTGGAAATGCATACTTTTCCCAGCATGGACTTTGGTCGATTATGGGAAAAGTATGCATTTCCGGAAAAAATGAGTGTCAGATCTGAAAAATAAACAGACAGAGAAAGCAACAGCACTTTGTGAATCCTCCTTGCATACTCATTAGTATGCCTATGACTTTTAGATCACCACAGATGTACCACTGATGGGCTTGGTAGTTTATGGCTTTAAGAAGAATATCCATATTGTCATATGTCTCTTTAAGGTGGACAGAATGACCAATAGGAATGGAAGGCTTTACATTGCTATTGTGCAAGAGGACAGCTTTCAGACTTGTCTTAGAAGCATTAATAGAGGCCAGTAAGATGCCTCATATGTCTGTGACAAGGCTTTAAACAATCTATTTATATCATGGCAGTATCAGAGAGGTCCATTAACTGTGAAGAATGAAGTTAAATCACGATTACGCTTTCTAAAGTAACTCACATGCACATTTTTCTCGGGCAAGAATTTTTCCTGTAGTCAAGATGCTAGAAGTTCTGCTTTCTCCTTTGACACTGACAAATCTCTCACAAAGCCAAATATAGATAGATTTAGGTTACATGGTGGGAAAAGTGTGGAAGAATTCTTCGGGGAATTTGAGCGATATTGTAAGCTCAAGTACCCGGAGAATAAGGGATACTGGTTGAATGTTTTAGGGGAATGTTTGGAGGGAAAAGTATTGGATTTAGTGAAGAAGAGATTGATTGGGCAGGTGAAACGAATGAAAGAGAGTGTGAAGTATAAAAGGGTGAATGAATTTGAGAAGGCTCGAATGGAGAAGAGTGAAAGTGTGAACATGTATGCACATAGGCTTGAGAGTATGGCGAGAAAGAGGTATGGTGATGATGATGTAAATGAATGTAAACCACTGATGAGGAAGTTTTTGGACACGATCCAGCAAAAGGTGAGTGAATGGCTGAGTGGAAAGAGAAAGGAGAGAATGAGACTGACAGGTGAACGGTTGATGTGGGAGGATGTGTTGGAACTGTTAGAAGATGGACGATTTGATGATGAAAGCGATCTAGAAGAGGATGGATGGTACAGTGTAAATGTTGGGGTAAGAAGCCCAGGAGCTTTCATCCACCCCCGCAGTTTGTCAGCTACAGGGACGCCCTGAAGGCTGCACCAGATGGAGTGATATCGAACTTCCTGGGCCGGCAGAATGGATGGGTAAATGGAGGGTGGTCGAATGGAAGGGGGCAGATGAATTTCAAGCAGGAAACGGATATATGAGAGAGAAACCGAGGTATGTCCCAGCAAATGAGAGACCGAATGGTGGGAGGAAGATTGTGGAATGTCGTCGGTGTGGAAGGAAAGGTCATATGTTGGCAGAATGTAGGTGGATGTCTGTTGCATGTTTTGGGTGTGGTAAGAAAGGGCATATGATAAGGGATTGCCAGGAGAGTGTGAAAGAGTGCTTCGAGTGTAAAGAAATAGGCCATTTGAAGAAAGATTGTCCGAGATTGAATGGTGGAGCAACTGCTGGGAAAAGTATGAAATATGCATGTGGTAATTGTGGAAAGGCTGGTCATTATGCAAGGATGTGTCGTGGCCAGAGGAATGTATGTAGCTATTGTGCGATGGAAGGACATTCAAGTGAAAAGTGTTGGATTAGACTGAGAGCGCAGGGTGTGAATGGAAAGTCTGAAGCAGGAAACTGAATTGTAAGAGGGTACCTGCTGAAGTATCCTCTGGGTGCATGAGTGTGAGTAATGTGTTGGTAAGTCTGTCTAGTGTCAAAGTGCTGTCTGGTAGGAAGTATGAGTGTCTGAGAGTGAAGGTGGAATTGAATGGAATTGAGTGTTTGGCTTTAATAGATTCTGGATGCAAGGCGAGCTTGGTGTATAAAGATGTGTATGACAAGGTTAGCGAGAAAGCCCTCCTGTCTGAGTGCAAGGGTAGTTTGGTAGGTATTGGTAATAGGAGAGTGCCTGTGATTGGAATAATAAGGTCAGCTGTTCGAATGCATGGTATGTTGATGGATGAATGTGAATTCTCGGTGATTGATAAGGTGAGTAGTGAGTATGGTGTGATTTTGGGGTATGATTTTATGAAAATGAATTGTATGGTTGTGCATCCTGCGAGTGATCAGATTGAGAGAAAGATTAGTGAAAATGGGGTGTATAAGTTGTATCTAGGGAAAGATGGTAGCGTTTTGAGGAGTGTGTTTACTGGTATTGAGGTGACTGCTATGGAGAATGTAAGGCTTGTGAAGGGTGAAAGGGTGTCTGTTAGAGTGAGTTGGAGTAAGGATGTTAGTTTGAATGTGGGTGAGAACACTGATATTGGATGGAAAGGATGCATGTTATAAGGTAAGGCATGTTGCTTGTGTGTTTGATGGCTTGATGAGAATGAATGATCCTTTTGTATGTGTGCAGGCGGACCCCAGTGTGAAAGGGCAGGTGAGGGGAATCCAAGTCGGAGATGTACTACGCCACCTCTCCACTGTCAATGAAGTAGGTATGGATGATAGTACGGATGTCAGGGTGAATGTTGCAGGTAAAAAGACGTGTGAATGGATGTATAATGAAGTGAAGAGCATGGTGGAATTGGATGGATGTTTAACTGAGTATGAAAGGGAGGATGTGTATCAAATGATATTTGAACGAAAGGGAGCCCTCAGTAAGGGTGATCTGGATTTCGGGGTTGTAAAGCTCCCGGAATTCAAGATTGTCCTGAAGGAGGACTCCCCAATCTATCAGAGGCAGAGGCATTTCCCACGTCCGGTTGCTGATGAGATTGAGGAGCAGTGCTTGGAATTCGAGCAATTGGGGGTGATTGAAGAGAGCGAGAGTGCATGGAATAGTCCAATTGTACCTGTACATAAGCTGGATGGAAGATTGCGTCTGTGTGTGGATTATCGAAAGGTGAATGAAAGGATTGTGAAAGGTTTCCGATGTGTATGGTATCTGAGTGTGTGTATAGTATGCATGGAATGGAGTGGTTTACGAAGCTGGATCTGGTACGGGGGTATTACCAGATGCCCATTGCTGAGGAGAGCCGGCCGGTAACTGCCTTCTCTTCCTCAAAGAGGCATTACCAGTTCCGGAACCTCAACTTTGGGTTGGCTAATGCTCTCGGAGCCTTCCCACTGGCAATGAATGTTGTGTTGAGTAAGCTTGCAAGAAAGAATGTGATTGCGTTTTATAGATGATATTTTGATTATGACTGAGACTTTTGAGGAGAATATGAGATTGGTGAATGATGTGTTGAGAACGTTGGAGAGGGTTGGTGTGAAGGTGAAAGTGGCAAAGTGTGAGTGGTTTGCGAAAGAAGTGGAATTCCTTGTGCATATGGTGAGTGAGAATGGGTTGCGAAAATCACCGAAGTATGTTGAGAAGGTGCGAATGTTTCCTAAACCTGTGACTGTTAAGCAACTGAAGTCGTTTTTGGGTTTGATTGAGTTCCAGAGAAAGTTTATACGTGATTGTTATGGTGTGAGTAAGCCTCTGACTGTGTGGATGGGCAAGAAAGGTAGTGCGGTTGTCAAGTGGAATGATAAGATGAATGAGGCGTATGAGAGACTGAAAGAGGCAGCGGCTGAAAATGTTGAATTGGCTTACCCAGATTATAGTGTGAATGCTAAAATGCTTGAATTGTATACAAATGCGAGTGGGTATTGTATGGGAGGTTTTCTGATGCAAGAGCAGCGTTTGAATGGAGAGAATGTAAGGCGAATAATTGGGTATGTATCCAAGGCTATGAATGTTGCAGAACGAAAGTATTCGACTGTGGAACGAGAGTTGGCTGTGATAAGATATTGTTTGAAAGTGTTGCGTCCGTTTTTGTATGTTGTGAGGTTTGTGATCAAAACAGATCATCAACCTCTTGTGTATCTGCAGCGTATGAAGTGGGCTGATAGTAGGATTGCAAGGACTTTGAAAGATTTGAGTGACTTTGACTATGTGATTGAGTATGTGCCTGGTGAACGGAATGGAGTGGCTGATTTGATGTCACAGTATCCTGGTACGAAGGATGAAAATGTGTGTGGAGTGAGTGATCCTGGAGTAGTTGCTGAAAGGGATTATGAATGGAAAAGAGAGTAAGGGTGGTGGTGATTCCTTGTTTGAGAGTGTATGGAATGGTTTGCAAGATTTGAAGAGTGATGGAGTAGAGGTGAGAGTGCCCGATAGTGAAAATGATTTAAGGAAGGAGGTAATGAATGAAGTATGTAGGAAGCCTGAAAGCATTGGTATGGCAAAGGTGCGGAACTTCATAAAAGAATTGAGAGCAATGTGTATGCAAGGGGTCCCGCCATTTCAGGAAGTGTTGATTGTAGTGAGTCATTTGTATGGAGTGATTGTTTATGTGCACTTTGGTGGTGAGAGGCTGATTGTGTACAAGGAAGAGAAGATGAAGGGTTTGAATCCTAATGTGGTACATCTGCAATTTTGAGCGGTATGCACTACAATTGAGTGATTGAAGAATGATTGTCTGGATGAAAATGAGCGTGTGGTGAGTGATGATATGGGAGTTGATGACAGTGTGGATATCAGTGCTGATGTTGGTGTGCTTGTTCCTTCTGTGTATTGCAAACATGGTGGACCTGATGTGATGGAAGCAAGAGTGAAAGTTGGTGAAAGGTTCTTCTGTGCTTTGATTGATACTGGAGCGCAAGTGTCTTTAGTGAATGAGAGGATTCTGAGTAAGTATGATGAGTTTAGATGTTGCGAGCATAAACCTGTGAAGTTACGGATAAGTGGATTAGGGAATGGCATGATAGTGGCATGGCAACAGGTTAGTCTGAAAGTGAGTTTGGGTAATGGTGTGAATGTGAAGCATGACTTTGTCATTGTAAAAGATGAGCAAATGCCATGTTGTTTCTTGCTTGGTGTAGACTTTATGAGATTGAATAATTTGTCTTTGGATGCTGATAAGGATTGTCTTATAAAAGGTGAATGTGAGGTGATGAAGTTGGTCATGGATGATGAGAATGAGATTTTAAGTGATGATGATATTCTAGAGATGCAAGAGTTGTGTCCTTTTGTTAGTGAGTTGAAGAGGTGTGTAATGACGCGTGTTGATTTGAATGAATGGCCAGAGTGTTTAAGTGATTTTAAAAGGTATGCTAAGGATTTTTTTGTTTGTATGGATGTTGTATATTTTGTGAGGCATGTGAAGGGTGGTGATGATATGTATGTACCTGTGATGTCCTTAGTTGGTATGATTGGTCTGGTGAAGGTTGTGCATGATAATTATGGGCATATGGGTAAGTTTAAGCTGTGGGAGTGTATGAAGGAGCGTGTGTTCCATCCGTTTCTGAGAACTGTTGTGAATGATGTTGCAACTACATGTGAAAGGTGTCAGAAGCGAAAGGTGCAAGGTGTGCAAGTGAAACCCCCAATGTTGAAAGTTGATGCGAAAGAACCGTTTGAATTGGTAGTGATTGATTGTGTATCTTTGCCACATACAAGTGCTGGGAATGTTGGTATGGTTGTTATGGTTGATCATAAAAGTAAGTTTGTGTATGCAGCACCTGTGAGAGATAAATGGAGTGTGACTGTTGCGCGTGTGGTTGAGCAGTTGTTTTTTCCTATGTGTGTATGGAAGCCTAGAAGATGTCTGAGTGATAATGGGCCTGAATTTGTAGGAGAAGTATTTGAGCAAATGTTGAGAGAAAATGGTGTGGAGCATGTGAGAACAACTCTGTATGTACCATCTTCAAATGGATTGGCTGAACGTACTATAAGAACCTTGTGTGAGATGTTGAGAATGATGAGTACAACAGTGAATGACTGGGATGTATGTCTGGGGAGAGTGTTGTGGGCATATAATTCAACTGTGCATAGTGCAACTGGAATGTCCCCATGTCAGTTTGTGATGAATTTTGAAAGGCAAGTGAAAGATAGGTTTCGTTTGAGTGAAAGTGAGCAGAGTGTATGGCGTGAGGCACATGAAAGATTCCATTCATTTGAATTAGGTGCGAAAGTATTGAAGGTGAGAGAAGTGAAGGGTAGGTTGAATGTTTCAAAGATGAGTGAGAAGTTTGATGGACCTTATAGAGTTGTGAGAGTTTGGGGAAATGGGGTGATGTATGTTTTGGAGAGTTTGAATGACGGTATGACTGAGAGAGTATGTGCTCATCAGAGTAAGTTAAGAAGATGGAGAGAACCTCCTGACTACCAGGTGAGCCATCCGGTGTATGAATTGTGCAAAGAGAAGGGTAAAGTGCATGATGATGAGAAGGAATGTGGTAGTATGGATCTATCTGGGAAAGAGCTTGTCTTGGTCTCAAGGAGTAGAAAGCGTACAAAGAAGAGTGAAAGGAAGAATGCAAGTACGAATGAAAGTAAGTCTGAGCAGAGTGTTTCTGGTATGGGGGATCTTGAAAGGGAGATTGAGTTTTTGCGTAAACAGGTGAGTGATTTGGCTGGCATAAGTAGACGAGTGAGTGAGCTGTCTGTGCCTGATTTTTCTGGTTTTGGGAACAGTATAAATGATAGTGTGTTTGGGCAGAATGAATTAGTGTGGCTGATTTTTCGGGTTTTATGAATGGTAGGGGTGAGTTTGATGTAGTGAATGATGAAGTGGCTGATTTTTCAGGTTTCTGGTGGGAACTAGTTGAAGGGGTTTCTGGTATGCCTGTTGAAAATACAGGGGATGTGAGTGACCTGTCTGTTTCGCAAGAATGTATCTTAAGTTGGATGAGAGCTGTGAGTGAGGAGCTGATGAATGGGGGTATGAAGAGTGAAGCTTCTGAACGGAAGAGTATGAAGGAGTTCTGTCGTGAGATGGGAGAACTGGTAATGAGGGCTAAGAGTATGGTTGACGAGATGATCAATAGTGACGATGTGACTGACAGGACAACTGACGAACAACCCTGACCAATTGCTACGCATAGCCAGGGACCAGTAGATGAGTGTGAATGGGTGCACAAGGGTGCGATTGAGTTTAAAAGGTACCGCAAGTAAGGATTGAGGGTGTATTGTGAGTGACTGTGGTCGAATGGCTTAAGGAAGGAGGGGTGTGGTGGAGCGAATGTGAGTGTGTATGATTCGCCATTCTCCCACGGAGGGCTTTCATACCTCGCTAGACACCTGAACTACCACACCCGCATTGGCTGACGAGCCTGCCTCCTTTTATATTGGCCTACTACCACCCACCTCCAGCACACAAGTGATAGCGCATGCCCCTTTACGTTTGGTTGTTGTTGTTGTTTTTCATTTCATGTGTAGATATATTTAAGTAAATTTGTTCTATTCGCCCGTTATAAAATTCTTTTGGTATCTTGTTGGGATTGGGGAATTTGGCCTCATTTTGAAGTGTGCACACTTCCTTTGTAAATATAAATTATTATAATTATCATTATACATTTTTTTTGTAAGTAAAAGGACTGTATATACAATCCCTTTCATTCTCCTTTGATTTCTCACGTCCAGATTAGTGTAGGAAGCGGGTAGGATCGATTGGGGGTTAGTCTAGATTTTCGGCCCGCTACAACAAGATCATTCAAATCTTCTTGAGTAAATAACTTTGGCTCAGAGTTAGCATCCTCATATTCAACATCCGCATCTAATGTACATGCACCTTCAGTACTGCTATCATCAGGTACTAGGCCATCATCAAATGGAACTGGAATTGGCAAAGATACATCATGTGGAACTGGTCTGCACATTAAATCCATGGTTGGATAAACAATTTGGTGCTTGTTCTTTGCAGAAAACCCTTTTGTGGTCACACTGTAGTAGTTTGGTTGTCCGCCTCCCCTCCCCTATGTCTAATCTTTTTCTTCTTTTGCAGAATGTGTGTGTGTGGATCGTGTGATCACCGTCTTTGCTTTGTGTGGGGGGACTCGATGGATCTCTATCGTGCTCCCCCATTCATCTCCTGTTTTCTTTTTTAGGCGGATTCTTTCAGCAAATATTTTTCTTTAGAAAGTGTAGGTAAAAGTTTGGAAGTAAAGTTTGTGACTGAGGAAGGAAGAGCCGCCTAGACGGAAGATTGGTAAGTGAAGATTGTGTGAGAGTGGATATGGTTGAATGAGTTAGGAGTAAAGATGTTTGAGTGTTGCAGTGAATAGGTGACTGAATGTGCCTTCTCTTTTTCAGTTCCGTGGTACCGATTGTCATCGACATCTGGCTTTAGGAGACGGCTGAAGCCAATCCTGACCCTCGCAGGTGCGCCTACCTTTTGGGGCAATTTTCTAAGGTGTGGACCTTGGCCAGCACCTTCCAGTCTCCAGGGAGTGGTTGAAGCAGTGTCCAACCGACTGTGACCCGGCAGTTGGGACCAACAAGCGTCCCAGCTACCCAAAATCCTTGGCTTTGCCGAGTCCTGGACCCCTCAGAATCCCGCAGAAAGTGATCCATCTCCCACTTTCTCCAACACGTCTCACTCCATTAGTTAGATAAGGGTGCACCCGTCTTTCGCAATATCTTGGTTTTATTATTCGTTTGCATGGCCAAGATCTTATGTAAGGCCTTTTGGTAAATATATACGTCTGGTGGTTGGCCAGAGTATTGTAAAGCCAACTGTATTTATATATTTATATGTAATGTATTTTGGTTTAGGTTGAGGGTTATATAATATTTGGGGTTGATTATTTTGCTATAATTATGGTTTCTAAATTAAATTTAGAAAATACTCTCTCTCCTCAATACCCTCTTCTTGAACCACCGAGCGGACCTTGTCAGGGCGGCGGGAACTTTTGGCTAGGGACTCGCGATCCCGCCGCTACATATTTTTGGCGCCCGAATAGGGACTGCCCGGTGGTTTGAGGAAGGAGAGGAGTGAGAGCCTGTGTCTTTTGTCCCTAATGGAGGAAAAACAGATTGGGACCATGGAGTTGGAGATGAGAAGACTAAATGAGTTAGTGCGGCAGAAAGACAGAGAAAATGCGCATTTGAGAGAAGAGAATGATAGTTTGAAAAGGAAAATGAGGGAGATGGAAGTGAGAATGGAAGAGAGGATTAAAGACAGTGAGGTGCGAATGGAGGAAAGATTAATGCAAATGCTGAATGAGAAAATGGGAGAATCAGGTGCAATTGGTAGGGGTGTGGCCTCAACTCCACTTGGAGTACACATGACAGATAAAAAGGGATTGACAGGCATAAACGAACCCCCGCAAATGACTAGGCACCGAAAAAAGAAGACCCCAAAGACTAGATGTCCAGACCGACAGGAAAGGACCCGACTGGCTAGTATTGACTCCTTATATTTCAGCTCGAATGAAGGCATGAGTGAAAGTGGGAGAGAAATGAGTGATAGTGAAAGTGATGCTGAGGTTCATCGGAGTATACTGATCAGAGAAGTGCCAAAGTTAAGTAAGTTTAGAGTGGAAGGAGCAAAAGATGTCAAAGTATTTTTGAAAGAGTATGAAAATTAGAAAAATTTGGAGAGAATAATAGGTTTTGGGTGAAAGAGTTGTGCGAGTTTCTGGATGGGCGTATGAAGGACTTTTACCGGACAATTATGAGTGTGGGTGAGCCTAAGTGGGAGGTTATGAAAGAGAGAATAATAGAGCACTGTAAGCAGATGAAGACAAGTGTGAAGTATAAGAAAACAAATGGGTTTGAGGAAGCGAGAATGGGGAAGAATGAGGATGTGAATTCTTATGCGCATCGCTTAGAGTCCTTGGCACGAATGAGATTTGGAGATGACGGAATAAATGGGAATAAGGAGCTGATGAAGAAGTTTTTAAATATGGTTCCGAATGAAGTGAGTGAGTATGTGACGTATAAGAGAAAAGAGAAGATGAAATGGGCTGGTGAAAGATTGCTATGGAAGGATGTACTGGAGATGTTAGAGGACCGTGAATTTGAGGATTATGGAAGGGAGGAGGCCTCGATTCACACTGTGCGCAACTCAAGTATCAGTAAGTTGCCCCAGTTCCGGTCATATCGGGACGCATTGACAGAGAACCCGATCGAAGTGATGTCTAGATTTTTGGAAAATTATTATAGCGGGTAGAATGAACAACAGAGTGTGTATGTTGGCCGCCAACCGAGAGGAAGTAAAAGTAGGAGTGAGAGTCGGAATGGGTGAAGTAGGGTTCAGAATGGTCAGAATAGTGGTCGCACAAATGGTAGGAATGACAGTAGATCTAGAGTAAATGAGCCTAGGTGTCTGAGGTGCAAGAAAGTTGGGCATATGAAGGTTGACTGTCACTGGTCACAAGGAAGTTGCTTTGGCTGTGGACAAATGGGGCACATGATAAAAGATTGTAGTCGTGCGAGGGAAAGAGCGTGTTATGGATGTGGAAGAATGGGCCACTTGGTACGAGATTGCAGGGAAGGTGGTCGAGTAAATATGAGTGGACCTGGAGTGTGTGGTAATTGTGGGCAGATAGGGCATTATGCCAGGATGTGTGCCAGTCCAAGAGCTACCTGTGGTAAATGCGGAATGGTAGGTCATGCAACAAGGTTGTGTAGGACCGGAGAAAGATGCATGAATGAAAGAATGGATGGGAATGATGCAAGTAATTGAGAGGATACGACTCAGGGAAACTAAGGAATGAGAGGGTTCCTTCTGGGGAATTCTCTAGAGTGCAAGTGATGAATGTGAGAGAAGGATTGTCAAATCGTGGAGTGAATTGGGGTCAGAGAGTGAATAGGTGTATGTGTGTTAAAATTAAGTGTGGAGAACGAGAAGTTAGTGCATTGATTGATACAGGATGTAAGGTGAATGTGGTGTACTATGAAGCATTTGTAGGAATGAAAGTAAGTGAAGTTAAGGATTGTGGATATCATTTGACTGGATTAGGTGAACAGAATGTGCCGATTGTTGCAAGGTTTAGAGAGATTGTTTTGATTGCCGGTGTCCGGATGAATGAAGATGAATTTTGTGTTGTAGAAGGTGCAAACAAGAAGTATGACATGCTATTAGGTTGCAAGTTTTTGAAAGCGAATGGTATTGTGATTCACCCTGATTTAGAGATGATTGAATGTAAGAAGGATGGAAGTATGAAGTTTCAATGGTATGTGAATCCAGATGGAAGTGTGAGAATGAACATCATGAAAGGTCTGGAGATATATGCGATTGAGAGTATGCCTGTCAAGCAGAATGAAACATTGAGTGTAAGGATTGGATGGAATTCGGATGTTGAGATAAATGAGAATGATGGGAATATTTATGTCTTGGATGGTAGTGCTGCGAACTATCGATTAACGCGAGTGGTGCATGTGTTTGATGGTATAATTGATATGAAAGATCTGCGTGTCTGCATGCAAGTTTGGCCTGATCTGCGAAGGAAGAGTCTTAGAGGAGTGCAAGTGGGAGATAAATTAGGTGTGTTAAATACAGTGGTGAATATGGAGAATGATATACATGTGGTGAACGCAAATGTGTTTTCCGTGAGTGTAACGTCGAATGTTTGGAAGTAAGAAGATTTGATTGAGCAAGTGAAATTGGAAGAAAAGTTGAGTGAATGTGAGAAGCAAAAAGTTTACAGGATGTTGTGGAATAGGAGAGGTGCTTTGAGTCAAGGGGATGAAGACTTTGGCAGCGCTCACTTGCCTGAGTTCAAAATAATTTTCAGCGACGATATGCCAATATATCAAAGGCCTCGTCATTTCCCTGCCCCTGTGGGTCAAGAGATTGAGGAACAGTGTGAGGAATTAGAGAGAATTGGCGTGATTGAGCCGAGTGTGAGTGCCTGGAATAGTCCGATTGTACCTGTACGAAAGCCAGATGGACGTTTGCGACTGTGTATTGACTATATAAGAGTGAATGAACGAATGTTGAAAGACAAGTTTCCTATGACTGTTGTGTCTGAATGTGTGTACAGTATGTATGGAATGAAAGTGTTTTCTAAGATGGATCTGGTACGTGGATACTACCAAATGCCTGTGGCTGAAGAGAGTAGACCTATTACGGCGTTCTCTACCTCAAAGCGCCATTATCAGTTTAGAAACCTGAGCTTTGGGTTGGCGAACGCCCCAGCTGCTTTTCAGCGTGCTATGAATGTAGAGTTGAGTGGTTTTCTGTGTAAGAATGTACGAGTGTTTTTGGATGATATTTTGGTGATGAGTGAGAACATGGAAGAACATATGACCTTGGTGAATGATGTTTTAAGAAAGTTGAAAGAGGTTGGTGTGAAAGTGAAGATGTCTAAATGTGTATGGTTTGCTAGTGAAGTTGAGTTTTTAGGACATAAGGTGAGTGCGGTTGGATTGCGTAAATCGGAGAAGTTCGTGGGAAAGGTTAGGAATTTCCCTAGGCCTACCACAGTGAGAGAGTTGCATGGATTTCTTGGTTTAGTTGAGTTTGGAAGAAAGTTTATGAAAGATTGTTCAGGTGTAATGAAACCGTTGAGTGTATGGAATGGGAAAAAGAAGAGTGCTGTGATTAAGTGGAATGACTCTATGAATGCAGCGTTTGAAAAGTTAAAAGCGGAAGTTGCAAAAGATGTGGAACTTGCGTATCCAGTATATGGAACAAATGCAGGAATGCTTGAAGTGTATACGGATGCAAGTGGTCATTCGATGGGTGGATGTTTGATGCAAGATCAAGTTGTGAATGGGGTTGAAAGAAAGCGAGTAATTGCGTATGTTTCCAAGGTGTTTAGTGTGGCAGAGCGTGCATATTCAACGATTGAAAGAGAGCTGGCTGCGTTAAGATTCTGTCTCAAGTCGTTACGACCATTTCTGTAAGGAGTACGGTTTGTAGTGAGAACAGATCACCAGCCACTAGTGTATTTGCAGCATATGAGGTTAGTTGATAGTAGGCTTGCAAGGACGATAGAGGATTTGAGTGATTTTGATTTTGTGGTTGAGTATTTGCCAGGTGAAAGGAATGTGATTGCTGATTTGATGTCACGTTTGCCTTGTAGTTTGAATGAGAGTGAGGTTGTAAGCATAAATCCTGAGTATTTGCCAGCAGGTGTAGTTGTTGGAAGAAAATGTAATGGTGGAGGTGATTCTATGTTCGAAAGTGTGTTGTATGGTTTACGAGACTTGGTGAAAGATGGATTGCTTGAAAAGGTGCCAGAAAGTGTGAATGCATTACGAAAGGTGGTTATGGAAGAAGCGTGTAAGAGACCAGAGCAATTGGGAATGGAAAATTCAAGTAGGTTAAGAAAAGAGTTGAGAAGTATGTGTATGCCAGGAGTGATGATGTTTCAAGAAGTGTTAGCGATAGTGAGTAAGCTGTTTGGTGTGAGAGTATATGTGCATTATGGTGTGGAGAAGCCAGTGATGTATCGTGGTAAAGGTGTAGACCGAGTGAATGAATGTGAGTTGCATCTGCAATGTTTGAGTGGTGTGCATTATAATTTGCTGATTGAGAAGAAGAATTATGTAAGAAGAGAGATTGACTACGTTTGCGAAGGAATTGTTCCTGTTAGTGAAGATGAAGGTTTGGATGCTGCAGAAGTGTTTGTGGAACAGACCGAAGTGTTGAATATAATGTGTCAACATGGACTTGAAGAGAGAGTGCAAGTTACCTTGACTATGAATGGGAAGAGCTATTGTGGAATGATTGACACAGGTGCACAAATTTCCTTGGTGAATGCAAAAGTTGTGCGTGATGTTGATAATATGAGTTGGAATGTTTCTAGAAAAGGTGTGACAGTTTCGATAAGTGGACTCGGAAGTGGACGTATTATGGCATGGGAGGAAGTGAGTTTGTCTGTAAGCATGGGGAAGTTGAATGATATATTGCATGAATTTGTTGTGTTAAGCGAGAATGAGTTACCTTATTGTTTTCTGTTTGGGATTGATTTTCTGCATAAGAATAGGATTTCTGTGGATGTATGTAATGAATGTTTAGTGAAAGATGGTGTAAAAGTTGGGAAGTTGCAGAGTGAGCTTGTAGGCTCAACTGGATTTGTAGGAGTGGCAGGTTTCGATTTGAGTGAAGAGCTGTTGACTGCTGAAGATATAGAGAGCATGCAAGAGTCATGTCTGATGGTGCGTGAATTGAAAGATAGCGTGATGACCAGTGTTCCTGTGAATGAATGGAGTTGCATATTAAGAGAGTTTAGAAGGTTTGCTGGAAAGTTTGTAGTGTGCAAGGGTTTAGTGTATTTTGTGCAATGTATAGATCATGAGGATGTATATATTCCGGTGTTTTCCGTGTGTGGCACGATTGGAATGGTGAAGATTGTGCATGATAGGTTTGGACATATGGGTAAGAATAAATTGTGGGAATGTATGAAAGGATGTATATTTAGTCCCTTTTTGAGAAAGATTTGCGTGGATGTAGCGACTACGTGTGAAGTGTGCCAGAAGAGAAAGTATTAGAGAGAGTATGCTGCCCCACCTGTATTAAAGTTGAGTGTGAATGAACCTTTTGAAATGGTAGCGATCGATTGCGTGTCTTTTCCGAGGACTGCAAGAGGGTATGTAGGGATGATTGTGATGGTGGATCATAAGAGCAAATTTGCGTATGCTGCACCTGTGACAAATAAATCTTCATTGACTGTTGCTAGAGAATTGAGTGAGAGAATGTTGCCCATGTGCATGTGTAAGCCTGTGCGAATGTTGAGTGACAATGGACCTGAGTTTGTAGGATGTGCTTTTGAGGAGATGTTGAGTGAATGGGGAATAGATCATGTGCGAATGACGCCGTATATGCCTAGTGCGAATGGTTTGGCTGAAAGGACGATAAGAACTTTGAGTGAGATGTTTCGATTGATGGTGAAAGATGGGAAAGAATGGGATGAATGTTTGGGAAGAGTGCTTTGGGCGTATAACATGACAGTGTATAAGGCGATTGGAATGTCACCATGTAAGTGTTTGATGAACTTTGAACGAATCATTAGGCCACATATGGGACTTAGTGAGAAGGATCGTGAGTTGTGGAGAAAAGGGAATGAAAGGTTCAAGAGTTTTTCTGTGGGTGATAAAGTACTAAAGGAGATTGAGACAAAAGGTAGACTGAATGTGGATAAGTTGAAAGAGAAATTTGAAGGTCCGTTTGTAGTAAGAAAGGTTTGGTCAAATGGGGTAAGTTATGTGATAGTTTGTGAAAGAGAGGATGGAAGTTTGGATGAACGTAGAGCACATCAAAGTCAGTTGCGAAAGTGGCGTGAACCTCCCGAGTATTTGGTGCAACATCCGGTGAATGAATATCTGTCTGAAAGAATGGAAGACTGTGAAATGGTGGATGATATAGCTAGTGCTTTAGAGGGGAAGCAGTTAGTGTTAGTTGAACATCGAAGGGGGAAGCGTAAGAGTAAACGGTTGAGAAAGGATGAATGGATGGAACAGTTTGGTAAGAGTGATGTGAGAGAGTTTTCTGGGTTTGTGCAAGATCGAGATGGAGTATATGATAGAACGTACAGTATTTGTAAGTTTCCGTTGAATGAGTCTGAGTCTATGCTAGAGAGTATAAATGGGATAAGTGCGAAATTGGAACAAGAGTCGATAAATGCTATGAAAGAATGGGAAGGTTTGATGGATGTATTAGAGAGGTTAGTTGAGGATTTGAGTGGGATTGGTCAGGGAATGTCGGATGTGTGTGTGGATGAAGTACATAGAGAAGGAGCCATGGACAGACATGAGGAGACATTACGACAGATGACAGAGACAGTTGATGGACCTGTGACTAGGAGGAGAGGCAGAGTGAAAGAGTATGACTGGGTGATGTAAAAAGCATTGTGAAAAAATAAAATGGGTCTATGAAGATGGGGATTGAGACATGGTGAGGTGAGGCGAATTTAGCTGGGAGGGATGTAGTAGTTTGGTTGTCCGCCTCCCCTCCCCTATGTCTAATCTTTTTCTTCTTTTGCAGAATGTGTGTGTGTGGATCGTGTGATCACCGTCTTTGCTTTGTGTGGGGGGACTCGATGGATCTCTATCGTGCTCCCCCATTCATCTCCTGTTTTCTTTTTTAGGCGGATTCTTTCAGCAAATATTTTTCTTTAGAAAGTGTAGGTAAAAGTTTGGAAGTAAAGTTTGTGACTGAGGAAGGAAGAGCCGCCTAGACGGAAGATTGGTAAGTGAAGATTGTGTGAGAGTGGATATGGTTGAATGAGTTAGGAGTAAAGATGTTTGAGTGTTGCAGTGAATAGGTGACTGAATGTGCCTTCTCTTTTTCAGTTCCGTGGTACCGATTGTCATCGACATCTGGCTTTAGGAGACGGCTGAAGCCAATCCTGACCCTCGCAGGTGCGCCTACCTTTTGGGGCAATTTTCTAAGGTGTGGACCTTGGCCAGCACCTTCCAGTCTCCAGGGAGTGGTTGAAGCAGTGTCCAACCGACTGTGACCCGGCAGTTGGGACCAACAAGCGTCCCAGCTACCCAAAATCCTTGGCTTTGCCGAGTCCTGGACCCCTCAGAATCCCGCAAAAAGTGATCCATCTCCCACTTTCTCCAACACGTCTCACTCCATTAGTTAGATAAGGGTGCACCCGTCTTTCGCAATATCTTGGTTTTATTATTCGTTTGCGTGGCCAAGATCTTATGTAAGGCCTTTTGGTAAATATATACGTCTGGTGGTTGGCCAGAGTATTGTAAAGCCAACTGTATTTATATATTTATATGTAATGTATTTTGGTTTAGGTTGAGGGTTATATAATATTTGGGGTTGATTATTTTGCTATAATTACGGTTTCTAAATTAAATTTAGAAAATACTCTCTCTCCTCAATACCCTCTTCTTGAACCACCGAGCGGACCTTGTCAGGGCAGCGGGAACTTTTGGCTAGGGACTCGCGATCCCGCCGCTACAACACTGCAGAAAGCAGAAATAGCAATCTTCAAGATGATCTCTGGGCCCTCTCCATATCATAGGAATAACGTAAGGCATTGAAGCTTTCTTTTTGTTAAACCAGTCACTAAATCTATTAGAGCAGGAAGTATAAATTTGGTGTGGTGCCCATGCTTTATCTTGGTCACCCAGAGGGCAACCAAAGTAGAGTTTGTACATTTTCTTTATATCATTTGTGATAGTAAGCTGTTGAGATAAAATGCCCACATACATAGCACAATTTATCTGGATGATTTTTGCACTCTCAAGGCATTGTTACTGCTTTGTGGAAATATTTGAAAGCCCCTTATGATCAATGCAGAAGAAGCAGCATAAAAGAAAATTATAAATCATTGCGCAAAATATGCATGAGGGTTACAAATGTAAATGACTTCTTCTCTATACCCCTTTAAACAGCAAGAACTCATGAAGCACTTAGTTTGCTCATCTTAGTAGTACAATAATGATGCATGCAATAAGAACACAAGAACATAAGAAAAGAAGGAGACTGCAAAAGACCATTCATGGCATACACTTGGCAGCTCTTGTTCCATTCAACACACAAAAGATTTCTTACCAGAGAAAAGTCATCAACATTGTCACCCTTTACAGGAGTTTGTCAGATCTAATCTACAATATACATAAAATGCATCCAGAGGATTATGTCCATTCATGCAACCGCAAAATATAATCTCCCCACTCCTTAGAAAAATATATACATATGTACATAAAAAATGTCAGTCCCATCTAGCAGCTTCATCCATATATTTATCTAATCTATTCTTAAAACTACCCAGAGAGGAGGCTTCTATCACATGTCTAGTGAGCCTATTCCATTCATCTACCACACGATTTGTAAACCAATTCCTCCAAATCTCCTTCCTAAACCTATACTTATCAAGCTTAAACCCATTGGAGAGTGGCATTGTGCCAGTGGCATGGAAGAAAGCCAATGTGATACCTATATTTAAGAAAGGGGATAAAACAAATATGTCTAATTACAGACCAGTAAGTTTGACATCAGTGGTAGGGAAAATGATGGAATCTATTATAGCAAGGAATATTAGGGATCACTGGATAAGCATAAGTTGATAAAAGAATCACAGCATGGCTTTAGTAAGGGTAAATCCTGCCTGACTAATTTGCTGTCTTTTTATAGTAAGGTGTATGAAGCAGCAGATAATGATGAAAACTATGATATTTTATACTTGGACTTTAGTAAGGCTTTTGATCGAGTGCCACACTTACGGCTTCTGAGCAAAGTTAAAGCACACGGGATCGATGGCAGTATATTTAGGTGGATTCAGTCATGGCTTGGTTACAGACAGCAAAGAGTTAGTATAGATGGAGTTAAATCTGAGTGGGGGTGTGTTAGCAGTGGAGTTCCGCAAGGATCTGTTTTGGGTCCCTTGCTATTCTTAATTTATATTAATGATCTTGACATAGGTATAAGTAGTGACCTGAGTAAATTTGCCGATGATACTAAGCTAGGTAGGGCCATTAGGGCTGATTCTGATGCTGTTGTAATGCAGGAGGAATTGACCATTCTGTCCAATTGGGCTGAGAAATGGCAAATGAAGTTTAACATAGACAAATGTAGTGTACTTAGTATAGGTAGAAATAATCCACTGAATAGTTATAAATTAAATGGGAGAAATTTAGGGAGGACCGATTGTGAGAGGGACTTGGGTATTTTGGTAAGTTCAGACCTTCGTCCTAGAAAGCAATGCCTAAATGCTAAGAATAAAGCTAATAGGATATTGGGATTCATTAGGAGGAGTGTAAGCAATAAGAGTGCTGAAGTCATTCTAAAACTGTATCTGGCGCTAGTTAGGCCTCATCTAGACTATGCAGTACAATTTTGGTCACCATATTATAGGAAGGATATTGATTTGCTTGAGTCTGTGCAGAGAAGGATGACAAAGATGATTGGTGGGCTAAGGAACTTACCTTATGGTGAAAGGCTCAGAAAACTAAATCTACATACATTGGAAAGGAGAAGAGTCAGAGGGGAATTGATTGAAGTCTTCAAATGGGTAAAAGGATATAATAAAGGGGATCTGGGTAAGGTTCTTATACTTAGTGAACATGACAGGACACGTAGCAATGGGTTTAAGCTTGATAAGTATAGGTTTAGGAAGGAGATTGGGAGGAATTGGTTTACAAATCGTGTGGTAGATGAATGGAATAGGCTCACTAGACATGTGATAGAAGCCTCCTCTCTGGGTAGTTTTAAGAATAGATTAGATAAATATATGAATGAAGCTGCTAGATGGGACTGACTTTTTTTATGTACATATGTATATATTTTTCTGCGGAGTGGGGAGATTATATTTTGCGGTTGCATGAATGGACATAATCCTCTGGATGCATTTTATGTATATTGTAGATTAGATCTGACGAACTCCTGTAAAGGGTGACAATGTTGATGACTTTTCTCTGGTAATCTTTTGTGTGTTGACTGGAACTCTTTTGTGTGTTGACTGGAACAGGAGCTGCCAAGTGTAGGCCATGAATGGTCTTTTGCAGTCTCCTTCTTTTCTTATGTTCTTATGTTCCTGTCCTGTCATGTTCACTAAGTATAAGAACCTTATCCAGATCCCCTTTATTATATCCTTTTACCCATTTGAAGACTTCAATCAATTCCCCTCTGACTCTTCTCCTTTCCAATGTATGTAGATTTAGTTTTCTGAGCCTTTCACAGGTAGCACGTGTTTCGTAGAGCTCTCAGAATATTTTGATTATTTGATATACTTTGTTGTGTGACATAAACATAAATATTAAGTTATTAGATCATATATTTGGTTGGTTAATATAACAAAGTTAAATTGTCGTTATTTTGTATAAAAATTGTGGTTATTTTGTTTTGGTGAGAAAGTGACTTTTGATTACTTTGGTGGCCATCTTGATTAGCAGGTTTTAAACTTGCTCGCACAAATTCGGGTCAAATTCTTGTTGTTTGTAAGTTTTTGTTTCTATTATTGTTCTTGTTTAAGTATGGCAAACTGTTTGGATGTAGAGAGTATGCCTTTTGAAAGTAGTGTGTATGTAGTGTGCGATGTCTGTGGTGTAGAGAGGAGAGTGAATGTGTCTGAGTGCCGTGTATGTGCTTTGACTGATGAGGTGAGTCGATTATGTGCAGAATGCTTGAGACTGAATGATTTAGTGTCTGAAGTGAGAAGAGATGCAAGTGTACGTTTGAAGAGTGAGATTGGGACCAAGATGGAGGAAGTTAGGCCTAGAACAGGGACTGGAGAGAAAGCAGTAAGTGATGATGAGTGGTGGGTGAAAGTAAACAGAATAGATAAGTTAGGACAGGTTAGGTGTGTGAATGAGAGGGACATGGAACCTGTTAGGCTAACTAAGAGATTTGATGCCCTGAGAGAGGAAGAATTTGAAAAAGATTTGTCTGGTGTGGCCGTGCCTGAAAGTAGAATAGGAGGTCGAGTGAGTGAGAGCAGGAGGGAGGGTAATACTAGGCCTAGAGAGAATACGAGAATGACTGAGGTGATTGTGATGGGTGACTCTCAGATTAGGTATTTAGATAGGAAGTTGAGTGAAAGTAAATGGAAGGAAGTGAGAGTTTGTCTGCCGGGTGCTGGTGTAAATGATGTGTGTGAGAGGTATGATAGGTTGGTATCTGGGTGTGAGAGGGAAGCAGTTGTGATTACACATGTTGGAGTAAACGATGTAAAGAAGGTGGGTACTTGTGAGTTACGACAGCGGTATAAAAGGCTGATTGAAAGGATGTGTGAAAGTAGAGTAAAAGGCGTTGTTTCAGGTGTGCTTCCAAGAATGGATGTGGGGATGTAATGGTTGTCTCGTGCAATGGGGTTGTGCGAGGAGTCAGGATTGGTGTTTGTAGATGTTTGGAGTGGGTTTTATGGAAATAAGGGTTTGTATGCGATGGATGGACTCCATCTGAGCCGAGATGGGGTTGAGGTTTTGTGGCGGGAATTAGATAGTGTTATTAGGTCTTAAGAGGCGGGAAACTAGGTTTTGATAGTAGTCAGGGAAATTTTATTGCTCAAAGTGAGGCAGGGATAGGAAGCAAACACAGATTTGTAGAAGGTAGGCAGGCTAATGGAAGTGCTTTAGGGTTAAATTACTTGAGTAGTAAGAGTGGTCAGGGAAATACAAGAGTACAGGGTCGGGGAAGGAGAGAAAGGAGATGCAGAGGAGATAGGCCCTAAGGTGCTTCAGGGATAGGTGGGCTGAGTTGTCTTTACACAAATGCTCATAGTCTTAGAAATAAGAGGGATGAATTATTTAGTTATATCATTCATGAAGATATAGATATAATATGTATAGGTGAATCATGGGTTAATGAAAATATATTTAATGATAATGTCAGTGAATTTGAACTAGAAGGTTATACTATGTACATTAGTTAAAGGAGAGATAGGACTGGTGGTGGGTTAATTATTTATATTAGAAATAGCATTTCTTCAAATCTAAATAACTCTATAAAGCAAGGAGAAGGCGAATCATTATGGATAGATATTTAGGTTGGTAAAAATAGGAAAATACACCTGGGAGCTTTTTATAGACCACCGGGACAGACTGATAGCATTGATGAGTTAATGATTAGGGAAATAAGTAAAGGATGCAAAGAAGATACAGTTATTCTGGGTGACTTTAATTTAACTTCTGTAGACTGGGAAAATATGATAGGAAGAGATAGAGCAAGTTGTAAGCTTATGGAGTGTTTTGAGGATAACTTTTTGACCCAATTTGTTAATAAGCCAACAAGGGGTGCCAATATATTAGATCTAATTCTTTCAAAATGATGATCACTTAGTTCAAGGATTGAGTGTAGGGGAATCATTAGGAAACAGTGATCATCAGATGGTTCGGTTTAATTTGCAAATAGTAAAGGGTAGAACAACGACCAACTCCAAAAAAATTCCAAATTTTTATAGGGGAGATTACGATAAATTACGCGGCATGCTAAATCAGATTAGGTGGGATATAGAATTCCATGGAAAGAATACTTATGAGATGTGGGATATTTTTAAGACTATATTAAACATAGTTCAGGAACAGTGTATCTCGATGAAGTCTATTAGGAAGAAATGTAGGAAATGTAGTGCCAATTTTTAAAAAGGGAAGCAAAGAGGATCCAAATAACTTTAGACCGGTAAGCTTAACTTCTATAGTCTGTAAAATTCTTGAGAAGATGGTTAAGAAGGGAATTTCTGATCATCTAGAGAGTAGCAGGTTGATTAATGATGCTCAGCATGGTTTTAGAAAAGGTAGATCGTGTTTAACTAATTTACTGGATTTTATGGATTATGTAACTAAAGAATTAGAGAGGGGTGAGAAAGTTGATGTGATCTACTTAGATTTCAGCAAAGCTTTTGATAAGGTTCCACATAGAAGACTAGTTCATAAATTAAAGCTGCATGGGATATGTGGGAAGGTTTTAAATTGGATAACTGAATGGCTGAAAAATAGGAAACAGAGAGTTGTACTGAATGGAGTGAGGTCAGAGTGGAGGAATGTTATTAGTGGCGTACCTCAGGGATCAGTTTTAGGCCCTTTATTATTTATAATCTATGTAAATGATCTTGGACAAGGTGTAAATAGCAAAGTGTCAATTTTTGCTGATGAGACTAAATTGGCAGCTGTAGTCAAAGAGGTTGAGGGTAGCTTTAAAGTGCAGGGTGACTTAAATAAGTTGTTAGCTTGGGCTTAGAAGTGGCGGATGACTTTTAACCTTAATAAATACAAAGTTATTAACATGAGGAGAGATAATAGGGAATTTAGCTATGAGATGGATGGGTATTGGCTTAATTCAGTTGAAGATGAGAAGGACTTAGGAGTAGTAGTAGATAGGTCACTGAAATTTTCAAAGCAGTGTATTGAGGCAAAAAATAGAGCAAATAGGGTGCTAGGTTACATTAAAAGAAATGTTAGCTACAAGAGTAAGGAGGTTATCCTTAAACTATACAACTCTTATGTCAGGCCACATTTAGAGTACTGTATACAGGCATGGTCACCACATTTTAGACATGATAACATAACATAACATAACTACACGGATGACAAAAGCCACAAGGGCCTATCAAAGGTCATCTGCCTCCATCAAAACCCACCCACAAAAAGCACCATCACCAGGGGAAGACAAAATCAAAGTCCCCCACAATATAATATAACAGATGACAAAAGCCACAAGGGCTCATCATAGGTCATCCGAGTCAAACGGCCGCTTTTTTAAGGCACCCAAACTCCCAGGAAAACTACATCCAGAGGATTGCATCCAGAAACAAGGGTATAACCAATCAAGGCTTGTCAAGAACTAAATTTATTTAATTTTTCTTGTATTTATTTAATTTTCTTGTATTTATTTATTTAATACACCAATCACTGTAATAAATATTAGTAGGTGGGGAAGATAACTGGCAGCAATCCTGAGTAAGAATTTTTTTGGTGAGTGTTAACTTTTTTCCTTAGTAAATTTCTGAGAGTATGGCTTTTTGTATAGATGGTGAGAGCATGCCATTTGAAAGTAGTGTGTATGTGGTGTGTGATACATGTGGAGTTGAAAGGAGAGTGAATGTAACTGAATGCCGTGTGTGTTTTCTGGAAGGGGAGGTTAGGAGGTTGAGTGGGGAATGTAAGAGGTTGAATGATTTGGTGTTTGAGGTGAGAAGAGATGCAAGTGTGCGATTGAAGGGTGAGATTAGTGCTAAGAGGGTGGAAGATAGGAATAGGACTGGGAACAGTGTGGAAGTTGTGAGTGATGATGAATGGTGGGTGAAAATGGATAGGATAGATAAGTTAGGACAGATTAGGTGTTTGAAAAGGAAGGACATAGAACCTGTTAGGTTGACTAACAGATTCAATGTCCTGAGAGAGGAAGAAAGTGAAAGTGATTTGCCTGGTGTGACTGTGGATGAAAGCAGGATGGGTGGTAGTGTGACTGAGAGCAGGAGGGAGGGTAATGTTAGGCCAAGACAGAATAGGAGAATGACTGAGGTGCTAGTGATGGGTGACTCTCAGATTAGGTATTTAGATAGGAAGTTGAGTGATAGCAAGTGGAAGGGAATGAGAGTTTGTCTGCCGGGTGCTGGTGTAAGTGATGTTTGTGAGAGGTATGATAGGCTGGTTTCTGGGTGTGAGAGGGATGCAGTTGTGATTACGCATGTGGGGGTGAATGATGTAAAGAAGGTGGGTACATGTGAGTTACGTGAGCAGTATAAAAGGTTAGTTGAAAGGATGAGTAAAAGCAGGGTAAAAGGTGTTGTTTCTGGTGTGCTTCCGAGATTGGATGTGGGGGTAGAATGGTTGTCGCGTGCAATTGGTTTGAATGAATTTGTGAAAGGACTGTGTGAGGAGTTAGGATTGGTGTTTGTAGATGTCTGGGGAGGGTTTTACGGGAATAGGAGGTTGTATGCGATGGATGGGCTCCATCTTAGTCGGGCAGGTGTTGAGGTTCTATGGGGGGAGCTGGATAGTGTGATTAGGTCCTTACAGGTGGGAAACTAGAAGCTGTTAGAGGTAAGGGAATAACAGGAATAGAGGGCAGGTGTAGGAAATGGAAGGGATGCAGAGATAGAGGAATAGCTAGGGGAGAGGGCATACTGATGTGTTATAGGGGGACTAATGCACAAGTGAATGAGCAGATAACTAGGAATAAAAAAGCTCAATGCAATGAAGATGGGAATAATAAAAAAAACTTAAAAATATACTACACAAATGGTCGGAGTATAAGGAATAAGATAGATCTCTTAAGAGCGTTAGCGAGTGAAGAGAATTTTGATATAATTGCGATAACAGAGTCATGGCTTGATTTGGCAGGTAATCACTTTAAACCTGAGGTTGAGATTGAGAGCTTTAACATGTTCCATACAGATAGGAATAGGAAGAGAGGAGGAGGAGTTATTTATATTAAAGATAATCTCCAGTGTTGTGTAAACAGTACAATTAAATTAGATGATAACACAGAGTCATTATGGCTAAATGTAAAGGAAGGTAAAAACAAGCTTGTCATAGGATTATTATACAGACCACCAAATCTTAGTAAGGAAGCTTCAAATCTTCTGTGGCAGGAGATTGAACGGGCATGTAGAAGTAAGCATGTGTGTATAATGGGCGATTTTAATTACAGAAATATAGACTGGGAAGCTCTTGTGGGTGAACAGGAGGCTAAGGAATTTTTGAATGTTGTCCAAGATAATTTTCTGAGGCAGATTATTAACGAACCCACTAGAGTTAATAATATACTGGATTTAGTTCTGACAAATAGGAAAGAAGTTATTAAGGATACTGAGATTGGAGGAAATTTGGGTAATAGTGACCATTGTGAAATTAGATTCAAGATGAAATGGAATGGTATTGATAGTAGCATGAACAATGTTAAAATTCCTGACTTTAGAAGAGCAAATTATAATGGGCTAAGGACTTACCTGGAGGCAGTTGTACAGAAACCAGGCAATAAAATCAATTCAGGAATAGATTCAATAATATCAGTTAGTGGAGACAATAATCACCAGGAGGAAGAGATTACAATTGAAGAGGAGTATGAAAGAATAATTGAGCAATTAATTACAGGTCAGATGATTAACATTCCATATAAGGAGAATAGGACTAAAAATAATGACCCAAAATGGAAGGAAGATAAAATTAAGCATTATATTGGCATTAAAAAGGGCATTTATAGGAAAATAAAAAATGGAGAGGATCACTTAAGGCAGAGATATAATGAACTAGCAAGAGATGTTAAAAAGTTAGTTAGAGTAGCAAGGAGAAATTATGAAATTAAAGTGGCAAATAGGGCAAAGGAAGATCCTAAAAGTTTTTATCAATTATACAAAACTAAGGTTAGAGATAAAATAGGCCCACTTATAGATTCCAATGGAGAATTAGTGAGTGATAGGGACTCAATGGCTGGAATGCTAAATGACTTTTTTCTCTCAGTATTTACACAGGAGGATACTCTAAATATACCTGAGGTGTCAATGATCTTTCGGGGTAATGATGAAGAGAAATTAAAGGATATCTTGATCACAAAGGAGATAGTGACAAAAGAAATTGATAAAATCAAAAGTAGTAAAGCACCCGGTCCTGATGAAGTCTTTCCTAGAATTTTGAAAGAATGTAAGGATGTGTTAAGTGAGCCCCTGGCATGCATCTTTAGAAAATAATTGGAGAGTGGCATTGTGCCAGTGGCATGGAAGAAAGCCAATGTGATACCTATATTTAAGAAAGGGGATAAAACAAATATGTCTAATTACAGGCCAGTAAGTTTGACATCAGTGGTAGGGAAAATGATGGAATCTATTATAGCAAGGAATATTAGAGATCACTTGGATAAGCATAAGTTGATAAGGGAATCACAGCATGGCTTTAGTAAGGGTAAATCCTGCCTGACTAATTTGCTGTCTTTTTATAGTAAGGTGTATGAAGCAGCAGATAATGATGAAAACTATGATATTTTATACTTGGACTTTAGTAAGGCTTTTGATCGAGTGCCACACTTACGGCTTCTGAGCAAAGTTAAAGTACACAGGATCGATGGCAGTATATTTAGGTGGATTCAGTCATGGCTTGGTGACAGACATCAAAGAGTTAGTATAGATGGAGTTAAATCTGAGTGGGGGTGTGTTAGCAGTCGAGTTCTGCAAGGATCTGTTTTGGGTCCTTTGCTATTCTTAATTTATATTAATGATCTTGACATAGGTATAAGTAGTGACCTGAGTAAATTTGCTGATGATACTAAGCTAGGTAGGGCCATTAGGGCTGATTCTGATGCTGTTGTAATGCAGGAGGAATTGACCATTCTGTCCAATTGGGCCGAGAAAGGACAAATGAAGTTTAACATAGACAAATGTAGTGTACTTAGTATAGGTAGAAATAATCCATTGAATAGTTATAAATTAAATGGGAGAATTTTAGGGAGGGCTGATTGTGAGAGGGACTTGGGTATTTTGGTAAGTTCAGACCTTCGTCCTAGAAAGCAATGCCTAAATGCTAAGAATATAGCTAATAGGATATTGGGATTCATTAGGAGGAGTGTAAGCAATAAGTGTGCTGAAGTCATTCTAAAACTGTATCTGGCGCTAGTTAGGCCTCATCTAGACTATGCAGTACAATTTTGGTCACCATATTATAGGAAGGATATTGATTTGCTTGAGTCTGTGCAGAGAAGGATGACAAAGATGATTGGTGGGCTAAGGAACTTACCTTATGGTGAAAGGCTCAGAAAACTAAATCTACATACATTGGAAAGGAGAAGAGTCAGGGGGGAATTGATTGAAGTCTTCAAATGGGTAAAAGGATATAATAAAGGGGATCTGGGTAAGGTTCTTATACTTAGTGAACATGACAGGACACGTAGCAATGGGTTTAAGCTTGATAAGTATAGGTTTAGGAAGGAGATTGGGAGGAATTGGTTTACAAATCGTGTGGTAGATGAATGGAATAGGCTCACTAGACATGTAATAGAAGCCTCCTCTCTGGGTAGTTTTAAGAATAGATTAGATAAATATATGGATGAAGCTGCTAGATGGGACTGACTTTTTTTATGTACATATGTATATATTTTTCTAAGGAGGGGGAGATTATATTTTGCGGTTGCAAGAATGGACATAATCCTCTGGATGCATTTTATGTATATTGTAGATTAGATCTGACGAACTCCTGTAAAGGGTGACAATATTGATGACTTTTCTCTGGTAAGAAATCTTTTGTGTGTTGAATGGAACAGGAGCTGCCAAGTGTAGGCCATGAATGGTCTTTTGCAGTCTCCTTCTTTTCTAATGTTCTTAAATCATGCAGCTATAGATATATACAAACAATATTAATATATACTAAACTTAGGAATCATCACAACCTTCCCTTCCCATAAACTCATCCAACCTACTCTTAAATACATTTAGATTTGGACTACCTTCTACCCTCTGCGGCAATTTGTTCCAGAAGTCTACCACTCTATTCGTGAAAAAATATTTTCTTAAATCCAACCTACACCCTTGCTTTTTAATTTTCAAGTGGTGACCTCTAGTCCGATTTCCATCATCTAACTCAAAAAACTTGCTAACATCCAATTTATCTATCCCGGAAAATTTTTTAAAGAGCTCAATCATATAAGAACATTAGAACATAAGAAAAGAAGGAGACTGCAAAAGACCATTCATGGCCTACACTTGGCAGCTCCTGTTCCATTCAACACACAAAAGATTTCTTACCAGAGAAAAGTCATCAACATTGTCACCCTTAACAGGAGTTCGTCAGATCTAATCTACAATATACATAAAATGCATCCAGAGGATTATGTACATTCATGCAACCGCAAAATATAATCTTCCCACTCCTTAGAAAAATATATACATATGTACATAAAAAAAAGTCAGTCCCATCTAGCAGCTTCATCCATATATTTATCTAATCTATTCTTAAAACTACCCAGAGAGGAGGCTTCTATCACATGCCTAGTGAGCCTATTCCATTCACCTACCACACGATTTGTAAACCAATTCCTCCCAATCTCCTTCCTAAACCTATACTTATCAAGCTTAAACCCATTGCTACGTGTCCTGTCATGTTCACTAAGTATAAGAACCTTACCCAGATCCCCTTTATTATATCCTTTTACCCATTTGAAGACTTCAATCAATTCCCCTCTGACTCTTCTCCTTTCCAATGTATGTAGATTTAGTTTTCTGAGCCTTTCACCATAAGGTAAGTTCCTTAGCCCACCAATCATCTTTGTCATCCTTCTCTGCACAGACTCAAGCAAATCAATATCCTTCCTATAATATGGTGACCAAAATTGTACTGCATAGTCTAGATGAGGCCTAACTAGCGCCAGATACAGTTTTAGAATGACTTCAGCACTCTTATTGCTTACACTCCTCCTGATGAATCCCAATATCCTATTAGCTTTATTCTTAGCATTTAGACATTGCTTTCTAGGACGAAGGTCTGAACTTACCAAAATACCCAAGTCTCTCTCACAATCAGTCCTCCCTAAAATTCTGCCATTTAATTTATAACTATTCAATGGATTATTTCTACCTATATCTCCTCTCACACACCTCCTTTCGAATGAGAAAATATTTAATACCCTCAGTCTATCTATATATTCAAGGTGCCTCAGGGAAGGAATAATCTTTGTTGCCCTCCATTGCATTGACTCAAGAAGGTTAATATCGTGTCTAAAATGTGGGGACCATGCCTGTATACAGTACTCTAGATGTGGCCTAACATAAGAGTTATAGAGTTTAAGAATAACCTCCTTACTTTTGTAACTGACATTTCTCTTAATAAAACCCAGCACTCTATTTGCCCTATTTCTTGCTTCAATACACTGCTTAGAAAACCTTAATGACTTATCTATTACTACTCCTAGATCTTTCTCATCCTCTACTGAGCTCAGCCAATGCCCATCCATTTCATAGTTAAATTCTCTATTATCTTTTCCCATGTTAATAACTTTGCACTTATCAAGGTTGAAAGTCATTTGCCACTTATGTGCCCAGGATAACAATTTATTTAAATCCCCCTGCACTTTGAAATTATCATCAATATCTTTAACTACAGCTGCTAATTTGGTATCATCGGCAAAAATTGACACTTTATTATTAACTGCCTCCCCAAGATCGTTTATAGAGATGACAAATAATAATGGACCGAGAACTGATCCCTGAGGAACTGTACTGATAACATCCCTCCACTCTGACTTTACACCATTTAGCACTACCCTTTGCTTCCTGTCTTTCAGCCACTCAGCTATCCAATTTGAAACCCCCACATATCCCAATAATTTTTAATTTATGAACTAGTCTCCTGTGTGGTACCTTATCAAATGCTTTACTAAAATACAAGTAAATTACATCTACATTCTCTCCCTTATCTACTTGATTAGTTACGAACTCCAGAAAGTCTAGTAAATTAGTCAAACATGATCTACCTGATCTAAACCCATGCTGAGCATCGCTGATTAACCCCTCCCTCTCTAGATGTTGGCAAATCCCTTTTTTAACTATTTTCTCAAGAATTTTAAAGACTACAGGAGTTAGGCTAACCGGTCTAAAGTTATTTGGATCCTCTTTACTACCCTTCTTGAAAATGGGGACTACATTCGCTCCCTTCCAATCATCGGGTATTTCTCCATATTCCAATGACCTAGTATATAACTTGTCCAGAGCTATTGAGATACTTTCTACCCCTTCTTTAAGTATCCTAGAATGAATATTATCAGGGCCGGAGGCCTTGGTAGTATCTAAATCAACTATTAGTCCTTTTATCATCCTCTGATCCACACTAATGTTAGTAAACACCTCTTTTCCTGACCCATGAGTACTATACATAGGACTATTTAGTTTCTCTTTTGTAAATACTGATGCAAAATGACCATTTAGTACCTCAACTATTTCCTCATCAGTTTCTCTCACAATCCCTTCATATTTGATAGGTCCTATTTTAACGCTGCCAGACTTGTTATTAATTTTATAGTAACTAAAGAACTTTCTAGGATCTTTGTTGCTATCCTGAGCTAATTTAATTTGTGACACCCTTTTGTTCTTCTTTATAATCTTATTTAACTCATTCCTAGCCATTCTATAATCACTTAAATTTTGAATATTTTCTACCTGTAATTTTTTGTATGCCCTTTTCTTCTCTGAAATTTTTCTAGCTATCTCCTGATTCCACCATAATGGTTTCCTACTTTTGTTCCTAATGGCCTTCATTGGGATACATTGTTCTTGGACTACATTTATTATATGCTTGAAAGTATCCCACATCCCATAAGCATTTTTACCTCTGAATTCTACATCCCAGTCTACAAAATTAAGCAAGCTTCAGAGTTTTACATAATCTTCCTTATGGAAATTTGGAACTTTAACAGCATTCTCGGTTATTTTACCCTTCTCAATTCTCAAGTTAAAACGAACTATCTGATGGTCACTATTTCCCAATGCTTCCCCAACAGTCAATTCTTGAACTAAATGATCACTGTTAGAAAGTACTAAATCTAATATATTGTCCCCCCTCGTTGGCTTGTTAACAAATTGATTCAAAAAATAATCCTCAAAGCATTCTATGAACCTGCCACTTGTTCTATCCCTACCTATCATATTTTCCCAGTCCACAGAGTTTAAGTTGAAGTCCCCAATAATAACTGCATCTGTTTCACATCCCTTACTTATTTCCCTTATCATTAGTTCATCCATATCATCAGTCTGCCCAGGTGGCCTGTAAAAAGCTCCCAAATGCACCATTCTATTTTTACTGAACCTAATATCTATCCAAAGTGACTCAACTCCATCCTGCTTTATTGAAGTATTTAAACTTGAAACAATGTTGTTTTTTATATAGATAATTATTCCTCTACCAATCCTACCTGTCCTTTGACTAATGTACATATTATAGCCCTGTAAATGAAATTCACTTATAGTGTCACTAAATTCTATTTCATTAACCCATGATTCAGTAATGCATAATATATCTATATCCTCATTGCTAATATAACTAAATAGCTCACCCTTCTTGTTTCTAAGACTACGAGCATTTGTATAGAAACAATTTACCCCTATCCCTGAAGCACCTCTTCCAACTTGAATGACCTCACCTCTATCGCCTTGGAACCTATTTCTGTTATCTGCCAAGTCCATTCTACTTTCAGTACTATAATGTCCTCTCATAATTCCCTGACCACTATTAGTATCTAGTTTCCCGCCCGCAAAGACCTAATAACACGATCATACTCCTCCCACAACACATCTACCCCCCTCCTACTCAAATGCAGTCCATCCATCGCATACATTTCTTTCATTCCAACAAACCTATCCCACACATCCACAAACATGACACCTTCCATCTCACACATCATCCTCACATAATCATTCAGCCGAATTGCACAAGACATCCATTCTACCCCAACATCCATTCTTGGAAGCACACCTGTCACAACACCTTTCATTCTACTTTCTTTCACCTTTTCAATCAACCTCTTGTACCTCTCACGTAACTCACATGCACCCACTTTCTTCACATCATTCACTCCTACATGTGTAATCACAACCGCATTCCTTGCACAGCCAGACACCAGCTCTTCATACCTATCAGACAGATCTCTCACTCCAGCACCCGGCAAACACACCCTCAAACCATTCAATCTACTTGCATTCAACTTCCTATCTAAATATCTAACTTGTGAATCACCCATCACAAGCACTTCAGTCAGACTCCTATTCCTAACCCCCACAGACCTAACTCCATCCCTACTCTTATTCTCATTCAAACTACGAGTCACTCGAACTCCACCCCCACCCCCATCAGTCATATCACTTCCAGTTACTTCCTCTCTTAGGGCACTGAATCTATTAGTCAAGCTAATAGGTTCTGTGTCCCTCTGACTCACACACCTATTCTCCCCCTGGCTAACAACCTCAACAGAGGCAACCCTATTCTCACAAAGAACAAGAGAAGCCTCCCTAGCTTCACGTTTCCTAACCACTCTCCACTGTCCCCCATCCTCACTAGGCCTATTTCTAACTAATCTAAGGGGGCTAACTTCACTATCACTAGAACTATCATATCCTACCTCCTCCACCGGCCCTCTACCTTCACCTGAAACATCTAACTGGCCTACCTCACCACCTAACCTATTCCCAAATCTAGGCCTAACACTAAGTTACCTCCTGAGCTCAGCAACTAACCCCTCTAGCCTACATATCCTGTCTAAATCCTGCCTTCTCATCCCCTCTAAATCTACAATGCATTCACGCAGCCCACATACAATACATATATACCCCTCACCTAATACACCACAACCAATGCATACATTCCGACACTCATGCTCACTTTCATCCCCAAACTCCATCACTTATTCAAACAAAGAAAGAACTTAAGTAGCAATAAGAAAAAAAGAAGAGCAACTTAGAATTCGCTGATTGTGGTGAGAAAAAAACAAACAAACTATAGAAAAATCTGAAAAATAGATCAACAGACTGGGAGCTCTATGAAACACGTGCTACCTGTTCGAAGGTCAGTCGAAGACTGACCTTAGAGTCAGTACAAAGGAGGGCAACAAAAATAATACCATCCCTGAAGCACCTTGAATATGAAGATAGACTGAGGGTATTAAATATGTTTTCATTTGAAAGAAGGTGTGTGAGGGGAGATATGATTGAGTGTTTTAAAATCTTTTCTGGGATGGATAAATTGGATTTCAGCAAGTTATTTGAGTTAGAAGGTAGTAATAGAACTAGAGGCACCACTTAAAGATTAAAAAACAGAGGTGCAGACTGGATGTTAGAAAATATTTTTTCACTAACAGAGTGGTGGATTATTGGAATAGTTTGCCACCTGAGACTGTAGACAGCCCAAACTTGAATGTTTTCAGGCGCAGATTGGATGATTATATGGGAATGGAGGGTTAATTTCTACTTTTGGGTATGTGGATATGTTTCTTGAATCATTCCTGTGGATGCAGTTTCTTTTTATTGTATATGTTGGGGGACTTTGATTTTTTTTTTTGATGACTCCTATGGAGGCTTTAAATTATATATTGTAGATGCATGGTTGAACATTCCTATATATTGTTAAATTGTATATTGTAGATGCATGATCTGACAAAATCCTATGGATGCATTATGTGGGTGGGATTTGACGGATGCGGATGACCTTTGATAGGCCCTTGTGGCTTTTGTCATCCGTGAAATTATGTTATGTTATGTTAAGGTGAGTTCCTTAGCCCACCAATCATTTTTGTCATCCTTCTCTGCACAGACTCAAGCAAATCAATATCCTTCCTATAATATGGTGACCAAAATTGTACTGCATAGTCTAGATGAGGCCTAACTAGCACCAGATACAGTTTTAGAATTGCTTCAGCACTCTTATTGCTTACATTCCTCCTAATGAATTCCAATATCCTATTAGCTTTATTCTTAGCATTTAGGCATTGCTTTCTAAGACGAAGGTCTGAACTTACCAAAATACCCAAGTCCCTCTCACAATCGGTCCTCCCTAAAATTCTCCCATTTAATTTATAACTATTCAATGGATTATTTCTACCTATACTAAGTACACTACATTTGTCTATGTTAAACTTCATTTGCCATTTCTCGCCTCAATTGGACAGAATGGTCAATTCCTCCTGCATTACAACAGCATCAGAATCAGCCCTAATGGCCCTACCTAGCTTAGTATCATCAGCAAATTTACTCAGGTCACTACTTATACCTATGTCAAGATCATTAATATAAATTAAGAATAGCAAGGGACCCAAAACAGATCCTTGTGGAACTCCACTGCTAACACACCCCCACTCAGATTTAACTCCATCTATACTAACTCTTTGCTGTCTGTCACCAAGCCATGACTGACTCCACCTAAATATACTGCCATCGATCCCATGTGCTTTAACTTTGCTCAGAAGCCGTAAGTGTGGCACTCGATCAAAAGCCTTACTAAAGTCCAAGAATAAAATATCATAGTTTTCATCCTTATCTGCTGCTTCATACACCTTACTATAAAAAGACAGCAAATTAGTCAGACAGGATTTACCCTTACTAAAGCCCTGCTGTGATTATTTTATCAAATTTTTTGAATCAATTTGTTAATGAGTCAACGAGGGGGGACAATATATTAGATTTAGTACTTTCTAACAGTGATCATTTAGTTCAAGAATTGACTGTTGGGGAAGCATTGGGAAATAGTGACCATCAGATAGTTCGTTTTAACTTGGGAATTGAGAAGGGTAAAATAACTGAGAATGCTGAAAAAGTTCCAAATTTTCATAAGGGAGATTATGTAAAACTTCGAAGCTTGCTAAATTTGGTAGACTGGGATGTAGAATTCAGAGGTAAAAATGCTTATGGGATGTGGAATACTTTCAAACATATAATAAATGTAGTCCAAGAACAATGTATCCCAATGAAGGCCATTAGGAACAAAAGTAGGAAACCATTATGGTGGAATCAGGAGATAGCTAGAAAAATTTCAGAGAAGAAAAGAGCATACAAAAAATTACAGGTACAAAATAATATTCAAAATTTAAGTGATTATAGAATGGCTAGGAATGAGTTAAATAAGATTATAAAGAAGAACAAAAGGGTGTCACAAATTAAATTAGCTCAGAATAGCAACAAAGATCCTAGAAAGTTCTTTAGTTACTATAAAATTAATAACAAGTCTGGCAGAGTTAAAATAGGACCTATCAAATATGAAGGGATTGTGAGAGAAACTGATGAGGAAATAGTTGAGGTACTAAATGGTCATTTTGCATCAGTATTTACAAAGGAGAAACTAAATAGTCCTATGTATAGTACTCATGGGTCAGGGAAAGAGGTGTTTACTACCATTAGTGTGGATCGGAGGATGATAAAAGGACTAATAGGTGAGTTAGATACTACCAAGGCCTCCGGCCCTGATAATATTCATTCTAGGATACTTAAAGAAGGTGTAGAAATTATCTTAATAGCTCTGGAGAAGTTATATACTAGGTCACTGGAATATGGAGAAATACCCAATGATTGGAAGAGAGCGAATGTAGTCCCCATTTTCAAAAAGGGTAGTAAAGAGGATCCAAATAACTTTAGACCGGTTAGCCTAACTCCTGTAGTCTGTAAAATTCTTGAGAAAATAGTTAAAAAAGGGATTTGCCAACATTCAGAGAGGAAGGGGTTAATCAGCGATGCTCAGCATGGGTTTAGATCAGGTAGATCATGTTTGACTAACTTACTAGACTTTCTGGAGTTTGTAACAGATCAAGTAGATAAGGGAGAAAATGAAGATATAATTTACTTAGATTTTAGTAAAGCATTTGATAAGGTACCACACAGGAGACTAGTCCATAAATTAAAAATGATTGGGATATATGGGCGTGTTTCAAATTGGATAGCTGAGTGGCTGAAAGACAGGAAGCAAAGGGTAGTGCTAAATGGTGTAAAGTCAGAGTGGAGGGATGTTATCAGTGGGGTTCCTCAGGGATCAGTTCTCGGTCCATTATTATTTGTCATCTATATAAACGATCTTGGGGAGGCAGTTAATAATAAAGTGTCAATTTTTGCGGATGGTACCAAATTAGCAGCTGTAGTTAAAGATATTGATGATAATTTCAAAGTGCAGGGGGATTTAAATAAATTGTTATCCTGGGCACATAAGTGGCAAATGACTTTCAACCTTGATAAGTGCAAAGTTATTAACATAGGAAAAGATAATAGAGAATTTATCTATGAAATGGATGGGCATTGGCTGAGCTCAGTAGAGGATGAGAAAGATCTAGGAGTAGTAATAGATAAGTCATTAAGGTTTTCTAAGCAGTGTATTGAAGCAAGAAATAGGGCAAATAGAGTGCTGGGTTTTATTAAGAGAAATGTCAGTTACAAAAGGAGGTGTGTGAGAGGGAATATGATTGAGCTCTTTAAAATTTTTTCCGGGATAGATAAATTGGATGTTAGCAAGTTTTTTAAGTTAGATGATGGAAATCGGACTAGAGGTCACCACTTGAAAATTAAAAAGCAAGGGTGTAGGTTGGATTTAAGAAAATATTTTTTCACCAATAGAGTGGTAGACTTCTGGAACAAATTGCCGACAGAGGGTAGTAGGTAGTCCAAATCTAAATGTATTTAAGAGTAGGTTGGATGAGTTTATGGGAAGGGAAGGTTGTGATGGTTCCTAAGTTTTGTATATATTAATATTGTTTGTATATATCTATAGCTGCATTATTTAGTTCTTGACAACCCTTGATTAGTGATACCCTTGTTTCTGGATGCAATCCTCTGGATGTAGTTTTCCTGGGAGTTTGGGTGCCTTAAAAAAGAGGCCATTTGACTCGGATGACCTATGATGAGCCCTTGTGGCTTTTGTCATCTGTTATATTATATTGTGGGGGACTTTGATTTTGTCTTCCCCTGGTCATGGTGCTTTTTGTGGGTGGGTTTTGACGGAGGCGGATGACTTTTGATAGGCCCTTGTGGCTTTTCTCATCCGTGTAATTATGTTATGTTATGTTATCAACTTATGCTTATCCAAGTGATCTCTAATATTCCTTGCTATAATAGATTCCATCATTTTCCCTACCACTGATGTCAAACTTACTGGTCTGTAATTAGACATATTTGTTTTATCCCCTTTCTTAAATATAGGTATCACATTGGCTTTCTTCCATGCCACTGGCACAATGCCACTCTCCAATGATTTTCTAAAGATGCATGCTAGGGGCTCACTTAACACATCCTTACATTCTTTCAAAATTCTAGGAAAGAGCTCATCAGGACCGGGTGCTTTACTACTTTTGATTTTATCAATTTCCTTTGTCACTATCTCCTTTAATTTCTCTTCCTCATTACCCCAAAAGATCATTGACACCTCGGGTATATTTAGAGTATCCTCCTGTGTAAATACTGAGAGAAAAAAGTCATTTAGCATTCTAGCCATTGAGTCCCTATCACTCACTAATTCTCTATTGGAATCTATAAGTGGGCCTATTTTATCTCTAACCTCAGTTTTGTATAATTGATAAAAACTTTTAGGATCTTCCTTTGCCCTATTTGCCACTTTAATTTCATAATTTCTCCTTGCTACTCTAACTAACTTTTTAACATCTCTTGCTAGTTCATTATATCCCGGCCTTAAGTGATCCTCTCCATTTTTTATTTTCCTATAAATGCCCTTTTTAATGCCAATATAATGCTTAATTTTATCTGTCATCCATTTTGGGTCATTATTTTTAGTCCTAATCTCCTTATATGAAATGTTAATCATCTGACCTGTAATTAATGGTTCAATTATTCTTTCATACTCCTCTTCAATTGTAATCTCTTCCTCCTGGTGATTATTGTCTCCACTAACTGATATCATTGAATCTATTCCTGATTTGATTTGATTGCCTGGTTTCTGTACAACTGCCTCCAGGTAAGTCCTTAGCCCATTATAATTTGCTCTTCTAAAGTCAGGAATTTTAACATTGTTCATGCTACTATCAATACCATTCCATTTCATCTTGAATCTAATTTCACAATGGTCACTATTACCCAAATTTCCTCCAATCTCAGTATCCTTAATAACTTCTTCCCTCTTTGTCAGAACTAAATCCAGTATATTATTACATCTAGTGGGTTCGTTAATAATCTGCCACAGAAAATTATCTTGGACAACATTAAAAAATTCCTCAGCCTCCTGATCACCCACAAGAGCTTCCCAGTCTATATTTCTGTAATTAAAATCGCCCATTATACACACATGCTTACTTCTACATGCCCGTTCTATCTCCTGCCCCAAAAGATTTGAAGCTTCCTAACTAAGATTTGGTGGTCTGTATAATAATCCTGTGACAAGCTTGTTTTTACCTTCCTTTACATTTAGCCATAATGACTCTGTGTTATCATCTAATTTAATTGTACTGTTTACACAACACTGGAGATTATCTTTAATATAAATAATTACCCCTCCTCCTCTCTTCCTATTCCTATCTGTATGGAACATGTTAAAGCCCTCAATCTCAACCTCAGGTTTAAAGTGATTACCTGCCAAATCAAGCTATGACTCTGTTATCGCAATTATATCAAAATTCACTTCACTCGCTAATGCTCTTAAGAGATCTATCTTATTCCTCATACTCCGACCATTTGTGTAGTATATTTTTAAGGTTCTCTCATTATCCTGATCTTCATTGAATTGTGGTTTTTTATTCCTAGTTATCTGCTCATTCACTTGTGCATTAGTCCCCCTATAACGCATCAGTATGCCCTCCCCCTTAGCTATTCCTCTATACTACATTTTATAATCGCAGGTCGCCATTTTGAACTTTTGGCTTATCTTAAAAATGGTACCTGCGAGAGCAAAACAAAGGCAGATTCGGATTCAGCATGGTAAATGCATTTACAAAAGTATAGTAAGGTCTTTGATGAAAAATGTGTGTTCACTAGTGTTATTACATGAATAGCAGCACTTGATAGACCCATACCTGACTGGGTCTTGTTTACCAACTATAAAAAATAAAATCTCGAATATTGATTCTTAGTCCCACAGTTGTGATATAAGTAAGTCCATACTCACTTGTATCCACAGGTATCCCCAATAATAAAGATGCTTCTCATGCTATCTTTACTAACCACTCAGGCTGTGCCGCCGAGGGTAGTAGGTAGTCCAAATTTAAATGTATTTAAAAGTAGGTTGGATGTGTTTATGGAGAGGGAAGGTTGTGATGGTTCCTAAGTTTTGTATATATTAATATTGTTTGTATATATCTATAGCTGCATGATTTAGTTCTTGACAAGCCTTGATTGGTGATACCCTTGTTTCTGGACGCAATCCTCTGGATGTAGTTTTCCTGGGAGTTTGGGTGCCTTAAAAAAGAGGCCGTTTGACTCGAATGACCTATGATGAGCCCTTGTGGCTTTTGTCATCTGTTATATTATATTGTGGGGGACTTTGATTTTGTCTTCCCCTGGTGATGGTGCTTTTTGTGGGTAGGATTTGATGGATGCAGATGACCTTTGATAGGCCCTTGTGGCTTTTGTCATCTGTGAAATTATGTTATGTTTTTTAATGTTATTTGCTGAATGGGGTGAGGTCACAGTGGAAGGACGTTATCAGTGGCGTACCTCAGGGATCCGTTCTAGGCCCCTTATTATTCATAGTTTTTTTAAATGATCTTGGGGAGACTGTAAATAGCAAAGTGTCAATTTTTGCTGATGACATTAAATTGGCAGCTGTAGTCAAAGAAGTTGAGGGTAACTTTAAAGTGCAGAGTGACTTAAATAAGTTATTAGCTTGGGTTCAGAAGTGGCAGATAACTTTTAACCTTAAAAAGTGCAAAAATCTTAACATGGAAAGGGATAATAGGGGTTTTAGCTATGAAATCGATGGGCATTGGCTGAATTCAGTTGAGGATGAGAAGGACATAGGTGTAGTAGTAAATAGGTTACTGAAATTTTCAAAGCAGTGTATTAAGGAAAAAACTAGAGCAAATAGGGTGCTAGGATACATTAACAGGAATGTTAGCTACAAGAGTAAAGAGGTTATCCTCTAAACTCTACAACTCGTATGTTAGGCCGCATTTAGAGTACTGTATACAAGTATGGTCACCACATTTCAGAAATGACATCAACCTGCTAGAGTCATTACAAAGGAGGGCAACAAAAATAATACCTTCCCTGAAGGTTTTTTTTTGTGTTTTTTTTAAGGGGCTATCTGGCGTCTGCCCACTTAGGCATAAGTCGCCGTAAACAAACAGCCTTCCTTCCCTGAAGTACCTTGAATATGAAGATAGACTGAAGGTACCAAATATGTTCTCATTTGAATAAGATGTGTCAGGGGAGATATGATTGAGCTTCTTAAAATCTGTTCTGGGATGGATAAGCTGGATTTTAGCAAGTTATTTGAGTTGGAAGGTAGTAATAGGACTAGGGGTCACCACTTAAAAATTAAAAAAAGAGGGGCAGGTTGAATGTTAGAAAATATTTTTTCACCAATAGAGTGGTACATTACTGAAATAGTTTGCCATCTGAGACAGTAGACAGTCCAAACCTGAATATATTCAAATGCAGGTTATATGATTATATGGGGAGGGAAGGTTAACTTTGGGGGGGGGGGGGTATTCTGGACTCATTCTGTGGATGTATATTTTTATTATTGTTTATTATGATTGATTTTGATGAGTCTTGATGATGATGCCTTTTGTTTTTGACACATTCCTGTTAATGGTTTGAATTGTATATTGTAGATGCATTATCTGATACAATCCTCTGGATAGTTTATATTGTAGATGCATGAACTGATACAATCATAACATAACATAACATAATTTAACGGATGACAAAAGCCACAAGGGCCTATCAAAGGTCATCCGTATCCATCAAATCCCACCCATATAATGCATCCATAGGATTTTGTCAGATCATGCAGCTACAATATACAATTTAACAATCCATAGGAATGTCCAACCATGCATCTACAATATATAATTTAAAGCCTCCATAGGAGTCTGTCAAAAACAAAATCAAAATCCCCCAAAATATACAATAAAAAGAAACTGCATCCACAGGAATGAGTCAAGAAACATATCCACATACCAAAAAGTAAGAAATTAACCCTCCATCCCCATATAATCATCCAATCTGCGCTTGAAAACATTCAAGTTTGGGCTGTCTACAGTCTCAGGTGGCAAACTATTCCAATAATCCACCACTCTGTTAGTGAAAAAATATTTTCTAACATCCAGTCTGCACCTCTGTTTTTTAATCTTTAAGTGGTGGCCTCTAGTTCTATTACTACCTTCTAACTCAAATAACTTGCTGAAATCTAATTTATCCATCCCAGAAAAGATTTTAAAAAGCTCAATCATATCTCCCCTCACACACCTTCTTTCAAATGAAAACATATTTAATACCCTCAGTCTATCTTCATATTGAAGGTGCTTCAGGGATGGTATTATTTTTGTTGCCCTCCTTTGTACTGACTCTAATAAGTTTATATCATGTCTAAAATGTGGTGACCATGCCTGTATACAGTACTCTAAATGTGGCCTGACATAAGAGTTGTATAGTTTAAGGATGACCTCCTTACTCTTGTAGCTAACGTTTCTTTTAATGTAACCTAGCACCCTATTTGCTCTATTTTTTGCCTCAATACACTGCTTTGAAAATTTCAGTGACCTATCTACTACCACTCCTAAGTCTTTCTCATCTTCAACTGAATTAAGCCAATATCCATCCATCTCATAGCTAAATTCCCTATTATCTCTCCCCATGTTAATAACTTTGCATTTATTAAGGTTAAAAGTCATCTGCCACTTCTGAGCCCAAGCTAACAGCTTATCTAAGTCACCCTGCACTTTAAAGCTACCCTCAACCTCTTTGACTACAGCAGCCAATTTAGTGTCATCAGCAAAAATTGACACTTTGCTATTTACACCTTGCCCAAGATCATTTACATAGATTATAAATAATAAAGGGCCTAAAACTGATCCCTGAGGTACGCCACTAATAACATTCCTCCACTCTGACCTCACTCCATTCAGTACAACTCTCTGTTTCCTATTTTTCAGCCATTCAGTTATCCAATTTAAAACGTTCCCACATATCCCATGCAGCTTTAATTTATGAACTAGTCTTCTATGTGGAACCTTATCAAAAGCTTTGCTGAAATCTAAGTAGATCACATCAACTTTCTCACCCCTATCTAATTCTTTAGTTACATAATCCATAAAATCCAGTAAATTAGTTAAACACGATCTATCTTTTCTAAAACCATGCTGAGCATCATTAATTAACCTGCTGCTCTCTAGATGATCAGAAATTCCCTTCTTAACCATCTTCTCAAGAATTTTACAGACTATAGAAGTTAAGCTTACTGGTCTAAAGTTATTTGGGTCCTCTTTGCTTCCCTTTTTAAAAATTGGCACTACATTTGCCAATTTCCAATCATTTGGTATTTCTCCAGACTCTAGTGATCTAATAAATATCTTCTCGAGAGCTACTGCAATACTTTCTACACCTTCTTTGAGTATCCTAGAATGAATGTTGTCAGGGCCAGATGCCTTACTAGTATTTAACTGAATTATAAGCCCTTTAATTTCTTCTCTGTCTATATTAATAGAATTTATCACTACTTCCCTTGACCTAGAATTATCATCAATTAATCTAACTGGTTTCTCTTCTGTGAATACTGAAGCAAAATGATCATTAAGGACCTCTACTATTTCCTCATCAGATTCTTTCAAAACCCCTTCATATTTAATAGGCCCTATTTTATCACTGTTAGATTGATTATTGATTCTATAATAGCTAAAGAATTTTTTAGGATCTTTATTATTATTTTTAGCTAAATTAATTTCTGCTGTCCTTTTGGTCTTCTTAATAATCTTATTTAGTTCATTTCTGGTTGACCTATAATGGTTTAAATTATCTAAACTACTCTCACTTTGTAATCTCTGATATGCCCTTTTTTTCTCTGAAACTTTATTAGCTATTTCTTGGTTCCACCATAATGGTTTCCTACATTTCTTCCTAATAGACTTCATCGGAATACACTGTTCCTGAACCATGTTTAATATAGTCTTAAAAATATCCCACATCTCATAAGTATTCTTTCCATGGAATTCTATATCCCACCTAATCTGATTTAGCATGCTGCGTAATTTATCGTAATCTCCTCTATAAAAATTTGGAATTTTCGTGGAGTTTGTCGTTGTTCTACCCTTAACTATTTGCAAATTAAACCGAACCATCTGATGATCACTGTTTCCCAATGATTCCCCTACACTCAATCCTTGAACTAAGTGATCATCATTTGAAAGAATTAGATCTAATATATTGGCACCCCTTGTTGGCTTATTAACAAATTGGATCAAAAAGTTATCCTCAAAACACTCCATAAACTTACAACTTGCTCTATCTCTTCCTATCATATTTTCCCAGTCTACAGAAGTTAAATTAAAGTCACCAAGAATAACTGTATCTTCTTTGCATCCTTTACTTATTTCCCTAATCATTAACTCATCGATACAATCAGTCTGTCCTGGTGGTCTATAAAAAGCTCCCAAGTGTATTTTCCTATTTTTACCAACCTTAATATCTATCCATAATGATTCACCTTCTCCTTGCTTTATAGAGTTATTTAGATTTGAAGAAATGCTATTTCTGATATAAATAATTAACCCACCACCAGTCCTATCTCTCCTTTGACTAATGTACATAGTATAACCCTCTAGTTCAAATTCACTGACATTATCATTAAATATATTTTCATTAACCCATGATTCAACTATACATATTATATCTATATCTTCATGAATGATATAACTAAATAATTCATCCTTCTTATTTCTAAGACTACGAGCATTTGTGTAAAGACAACTCAGCCCACCTATCCCTGAAGCACCTGAGGGCCTATCTCCTCTGCATCTCCTTTCTCTCTTTCCCCGACCCTGTACTCTTGTATTTCCCTGACCACTTTTACTACTCAAGTAGTTTAACCCTAAAGCACTTCCATTAGCCTGCCTACCTTCTACAAATCTGTGTTTGCTTCCTTTCCCTGCCTCACTTTGAGCCATTAAATTTCCCTGACCACTATCAAAACCTAGTTTCCCGCCTCTAAAGACCTAATAACACTATCTAAATCCTATGGATGCATTTTGTGGGTGGTTTTTGACAGATGCAGATGACCTTTGATAGGCCCTTGTGGCTTTTGTAATCTGTGAAATTATTATATGTTAACTGTGGTCTACTTTCCATTTCCATAGTGTACCAAATTTATGGAATATCGGGCTCACCCATAATGACATCTAGAATGGTATTTGACATGATTACACTGTAATAGTGGTCTACTTTCCACTTCCTTAGTGTACCAAATTTATGAAATATCGGGCTCACAATCCTATGGATGCATTTTGTGGGTGGGTTTTGACAGATGCGGATGACCTTTGATAGGCCCTTGTGGCTTTTGTTGTAGCGGCGGGATCGCGATTCCCCAGCCAAAGATTCCCACCGCCCTGACAAGGTCCGCTCGGTGGTTCAAGAAGAGGGTATTGAGGAGAGAGAGTATTTTCTAAATTTAATGTACACACAAAAAAAATAGAAATCAACCACAACCCCAGAAAACAAAAATGTAAATTTACCCAATTTCTAAAATATTAACTATCTTTAACCACAACCAAAAGATATTTATATATATATATATATATATATATATATATATATATATATATATATATATATATATATATATATATATATTAATAGTGGGCCTTATAGCTTTACCCTGGCCACACACACGCAAATAAGGAAATGTTTAGGGCTTCACAACCAGATTGCCCAGTGCCACCATGTGAGTCTGTCCAACTTTCTTCAGCTCTGGGAACGCTATTACCGGTATGGGAGGGGGGAAGAGGGAAAGGGAGGCCGGCCCGCTTTCTTGAGGGAAGAGAGGTTCCTTTTTCTTAAAGGACTGGGAGTCCAGCTCCTGCCAAGGCAAATGATTCACACAAGGATGAGGAAGTGGTGGTTCCAGTCAGAGCGGAAAGTACGAGGGCTCAGGCCCCAATCGATGCGTCCCTTTACTGCCACACAAGAGTCAAGATTGGCTTCAGCCGTCTCCGAAAGCCAGAGGTCAGCGACAATCGGTACCACAGAACTGAAAGGGTTGCTCTGCACTCGGCTGCCTACCGGGTAAGATCACACACCCTCCCTGTTCCCCGGTGCACTCGCTGCCTTCTGTTCAGCCACAGAAACATCGCCTGCAATGGAAAAAGCCACTGTGGGAGATGTAGTAGCTTCCATGATGCCAATGGGTGCACATGGTCTGCTTCCTGCCTTTTCTGTGGGGGTGACCACCACCCAACTTCCAGGCAACCCAAATCCATCAGCTGCAACATGAAACCAATTACTCCCTCAAAGCCATTAAAACTAAATTAAGAACCATAAAGCCTGGGTCTTTCCAGCCTAAATCATCTAAGCCGCCATACACTGGTACTGTCCAGGCCTCCCCCCTCCCCCCATACAAGCTTACTCTACAGCTCCATCATACGCCTTAAGTCCACAAATTACCATTATTCAGAAGGCTGCTGAATCCACCCCTTCCCACCCAATCACTGCTTGTCCCCTACAAACTACCAGACCCCAAAAGAAACACCACTCTCCTAAATCATCCCCCAAAATTATACCTCTTCCAACCCTATTCCATGGCCTAAACCTCAATGGGAGAAGACCCCCAATGGGACTGCTTCCCAGCTCAAACTACCCCTACCCAGGGTAGTCAAATAAAAAAACCCACGGTTTTATTCCCATTTTTTTTTGCTTTTTCAAGTGAAATTTGAAAAAACCTGGGTTTGTTTGTTTTTTTCAAAATTACATTTTTTTTCAAGAAATGTTACTTAGCATTATTTTAGTAAAAATTCATATTTATGTTTATAATTTCAACAAATATGTATCAAATTAAGGTTATTTCTCTGATACTGACTCATAATAATTCATCTCTACTTCTACAGGTTATGGCTATCATGGGTACTCACCCATAATTCTCAATCAGTGATCTGTTCTTACCTTAATATAATTATTAAACTAATTAATTATTATTATAAAAACAGAGATAGCTATTCTTTTTCTATGTTATTCTACTAATGCCTGTAGTATTTGTTTTTGGAAAAACCTGAGATTTGAAAAAAAACAGAATAAAACCCATGTTTTGGGGGCTTTTTCAAAATTATACTCTTTTTTTTCATGAAATAAATGCTACTTGTCATTATTTCATTCCAAATGCATATTTGTTTATAATTTCATCAAATATGTATTAAATTAAGATTATTTCTTTGATACTGACTCATAATAATTCATCTCTCTTGCTACAGGTTATGGCTATCATGGGTACCCACAATTCTCGATCAGTGATGTTACTGTGATCTGTTATCACTATAATATAATTATTAAACTATGTAATTATTAATATTATATAAAAATAGATATAGCTATTCTTTTTCTATGTTATTCTAGTGCTTGGTAGCATTTGTTTTTTGAAAAAACCCAGAATAAAACCTGGGTTTTATATTTTTTTCAAAATTACACTTTTCTTTTCAAGAAATGAATGCTACTTATCATTATTTTATTCAAAATTCATATTTATGTTTATAATTTCAACAAATATGTATCAAATTAAGGTTATTTCTCTGATACTGACTCATAATGCATCTCTCCTTCTACAGGTTATGGCTATCATGGGACATGGGTACCCCAAATTCTTGATCAGTGATCTGTTTCTGTGATCTATTCTTACTATAATTTAATTATTAAACTAAGCAATTATTAATATTATATAAAAATAGAGATGGCTATTCTTTTTCTATGTTATTCTAATGCTTGTAGCATTTTTTTTTTTAAAAACCAAGATTTGAAAATCCCCAGAATAAAACCCAGGTTTTATTGGGCTTTTTTAAAATTTGGAGGGTTTTGCCAACCCTGCCCCTACCCCTATCTTCCCTACCTACACCTTTACCACGGGGCTCTTCCACTTCCTTTTTACAGGCTCAAGTCTAACCTCAAATATCTTTTTAAACTTGAGCAATTACCATGGTCACCAGTATATGAGTGCATGTTCAATCTGTGAACAGTTGTCTCATATGATAGATTTCCATCTGTGGCTCACCCCTTTGCTCTGTGCATGGCCAAGCACACAAGACATGTAAAGGAGTTTTCTGTTATTCCATTTTCATTACAAAAGATTCTCCCATGGCTCATACCACCTGTAGTGGTATACAAGGGGCTTACTGATAGGCCCAAGGATCAGTTCTTGCCTGTAGCCTTGAGAACGATGTATGATCAACCCTCCTCCCACCATTGGCCTAGCACCTTTGTGTTCAATGACAGGTCCAAGTCATTAAACAGAGTTGGATCTGCTGCTGTCTTGCCATCTCAGACAGCATTGGTTCGTCTACCAAGTGCAGCTTCTGTTTTCATAGCAGAACTTGTTGCCATTCTTGCTGCACTCTTTGTTATTGCTCCTATGCCATCTGGTTGTCTTACGATTTTCTCTGACTCCCTTAGTTCTCTGGAGGCACTAGGTGCTTTGGATTCTAGCTATCCAATGGTTTCCAAGATCCAGCGGTGGCTTTTTTATCTTTCTTCTATTCACAAGATTTCTTTTTGCTGGGTGCCCAGTCATGTGGGCATCCCGGGTAATGAAAGGGCGGATGCTGCAGCCAAGGAGGCGGCATCATTGGGGACTCCCCCCTTAGCCCCAGTCCCACTTTGTGATGTCTATCCCCTCATCACCGAATATATCTTATGGCAGAAGATGTGGGATGAGCTTCCTCCCACCAAGCTCCATTCCATAAAACTTTCAGTCCTCCCATGGCCACGTACCATGAGACCACGTAGACTGGAAGTTATTTTGTGCTGAATGAGGATAGGCCATTGCTGCCTCACTCACAGGCTCTTGATGAATGGGCAGCCCCCACCTTTGTGCATCCTGTTCGGGGTGCAGCTATCCATCCTTCACATCTTTGCCGAGTGTCCCCTTTTGAGAAATCTTGGGAAGAGGGTCTTCCCTTTCATTACTGGGCAGATGCTTCCCCCAACAGGTTCTACGGGGCATCTTGTTTGAGACTCGTGTCTCTTTTAGTGTGAATAGAATTTTTAAATTTTTAGAAGAATCTAATCTTTTAGCCAAAATTTAATATATTGTTTCATGATTTTATATTCTCTGTTCTTGTATCTATTGTTGATCTATCTATAACCTATGTTTTTATCCTTTGCCGAGTTCTTAATAGTTTATTTTTATATCCTTTTACATCCCTTGATGGTTTTAAATTCCTGTACTTCCATTCTATTGATTTTAATTTCATAGTTATATTTTTGTATATTCTCCAGATGTCTATATTTTTATTGAGAATTTTCATGCAAATTACCCGTCCTTGAATTTGGCTGCGGCTAGTCCATTTAGGCTTTGGAGCATTTATTTTCAGCACTATTCATTCATTACACCTTTACCACCTCGCCCCACACCCCAGCCAGCACCATTCCCATGTCCCCCACCTCGGCTTCTCCCCATGCAGCCTGCAGCCCAGCAGCCCCTGCCCATGCTTGGTAGTGCATGCCTTGGATCTACAGACACCTTTCAAACCCAGCTTAGCTCGGACCTCTCTCTCTATGCCTTCATCAGGGGAATTGCACCCATTACACTGACCTTCATTAACCTTCTTTCAGGTAGCAGCCTTAGAGAAAGCCTTCTGAGATGTCTGCTAGACTTTCTGACCTTCCTTATGTCACTCACATAATGACTCCTTCGTTTTCCCACTTCCTTTCCTGGAATGCCCGGTCTCTATACTGGAAACTTTCAATTTTTAAAAGAAGACTTTCTTCCTATTCACCTCTAGTTGTCGGCATCTGTGAGACGTGGCTCACTGATGCATTCTCCCCTTCCTTTCCTGGCTATGTTTCATACAGGGTGGACAGGAGGGCTGGCAGAGCCGGAGGCGGCTTGCTGCTGCTGGTCCACCAATCCCTCGGCCCTTCTAGCCTTCTCACTATAACTTCCTTCCCCAGCGGTGGATTAGAACATCTGGGAGTGACTATTACCTTTGATTCTGGGCATCTTCAGATCCTATTAATATATAATCTATGTTTGGATATCTCTCTTCATGAGCTTAAATTCTTATTCTCTCAGCTCTCCTCCCCAACACTAATAATGGGTGATTTTAATGCCCATCATGACTTCTGGGAACCAGCCCTCCCCAGGAGACAGATGAACCATTCAGGCTTTTCCCTCTCAGACTTCTTAACAGACATTGACTCCTACTCTTATCACCCCCACCCCTGGCCTCCCTACCAGGAATGATCCAGTTTCAGGGAACACCTCTACCTTGGATCTATGCCTGGGAAATGGCCCCTCCTCCACAACACTATCACTACTGGCCCTCATATGGAAAGTGACCATCTTCCTATAGTCATTTCCTTCCCATCAGTGCCACTGACTCTCCCCCACCCTCAAGCAGACCTCGTTGGTCTTTTAAAGTAGGAGACTGGGGCACTTTTCAATTAGAATTAAAATTAGTTACCCTGCCCACTTCCCTCTTGTCACAAGACCAAATTCAGTATCTCACAGATACCCTGCTGGATGTGGGATCCCATCACTTTCCCTTTATCACCTCTCCCCCAACCCGCACTTCCAGGGTCCCCTGGTAGTCTCAGAAGTGCGAGGCAGCCCTTCATGCCAAATGCCACGCCTTTAAAGCAGGTGTAAGAACCCCATCCTCCCCTCCTAGAGGCCCAGTGCAAGTGCATTATCCTTGATGAGAAATGTTCTGCCTGGGCTTCATTTTGTACTTTCCTATCCTTCACTTCCTCAGTCTCCTGGGCCTGGTCATTCTTCAGAAAGATGATCCACCCTCAACCCCCACTCACCTTCCTGCTAACTAATAATGGTGCCCTCCTCACCACAAATGCCCAGAAATCCGAGTGTCTTGCCTCCCACATTCACATCACACTTGGCTCCCCTGACCTTGTACCTGCCCCCAACATACCTCCATCGCACATGGACCACATAATCTGTGGGGGAGGCCACCAGAGTGGACAATGTCCCCAATGAATTCCTCTGATGCCTCCCAGACCCTCTGGCTCACCTCCTCCTGATCATTTTTTATGACAGCTGGCTGTCAGGGACATTCCCTTCAGTGTGGCGGAAAGCAGTCACACTTCCTATCCCCAAACCTGGCAAAGACCCTTCAAAGGCTTCCTCATACAGACCCATTAGTCTTCTTTCCAACCTTGGAAAAATACTAGAACATATATATGTGTACAGAACAGACTGACATGGTGGCTAGAACACAAAAACCTCCTTGCCACACACATGTATGGATTTTGTCCCTACAGGGGCATACTGGATGCCCTACTCCACCTGGAACACTACATTCAGGAAGGGTTTAACAGTAAACATTTCACTCTAGGAGCATTCCTTGACCTTAAAGGAGCTTTTGACTCCACTCCACATAACGCTATCATAACAAAACTTGCCTGCCTGGTACTCATAGGGTTCCCCCTTAACTGGGTTGAGTCCCTGTCTTCCAGATCCTTCAGGTGACACCTACTCTAGATATCATCCTGTCACCAGAGGTGTCCCACAAGGTTCCCCTCTCAGCACTCCTCTTCAATGTCTTACTCTTATTTTCCTTCTTCACCACACACACAAGCACTCTATGCTGATGACATCTCCCTGCTCTGCTCTGCTCCCACTATCCAAGAGGCTCAGATCAATCTTTAGCATGGGCTTGATGATGCCTACTCATGGACAATGTGCTAGGGTCTGACAGTGAATGCCAAGAAATCTAGCCTCTTCTGCTTCACCCAAAGACGCATCCCCAACATCCCAGTGGTCACCATCAATGGGACACTAATCCCCTTCAAAACTCACTACAAATTCCTTGGTTTAATATTAGCTGGCCACTGCCTAACCTGGGGCCACCATATACAATACCTGAAGACCTCATGCCTCAAGAAGCTTAAACTCATGAAGTCCCTTGCAAGTGTCAAGTGGGGTGCAGACAGGAATACCCTCCTCCGCTTTTATTGTTCTTAATCTGGAGCCACTTAGACTACGGATGTGAGGTCTATGGAGCAGCCTCGCCATCCCTACTAAAAAAAAGAAAGAAGGTAATCCAAAATTCAGCACTCTGTATAGCTTTGGGAGCTTTCAGATCCTCCCCTGTCTCATTCATTGAGTCAGAGTCCTCTTTACCCTCACTATCACACCGATGCTCCACCTTCCTTGTCCTTACTTACACCAAACTTGCAGCCACCCCAAGTGGACATGCTCTCCACTCTCCTCCTCCAACAGCATAGGAAATCACTACATGGTTCCCTACCATATCAAGCCTACATGCCCTTTGTTGACAAAGCCCTCTCCTTATTTGCTACCTTCTGGACCACCCCACCCTCCTTCCACACACTAGAGAAAACCTCCAGATACCATGGTCCAAGGCTGACTGCCCGGCACTGGGCAGGACCCTATTCCTGAATCTCCTACACACATACACAGTACACATATATACTGATGGTTCATGCCTTCCATCTCCCCCCACCAGTTGGAGCAGCTATATTCATGCCATCACTCCATCACCACTGCCTGGAGGTTGCCAACCACCATCTATCCTTACAGCAGAACCCTTTGCGATTAAAGAGGGACTCAAGGATGCTAAAAGTCACACTCTTTCCTCCATAACACTCTTCACAGATTCCCTCATAGCCCTCCAACTCATCCAATGCCATTACCCCAAATCACCCCACTCCCTCTCTCCAAATATATCACCTACTACATCAACTGTCAACTTCAAATATTGACATCCACCTTCAGTGGGTCCCCTCCCACACCGGCATTGCAGGCAACACTGTGGTGGACAGAGCAGCAAATGGGGCCCCACTCTCATCCCTCTCCCATAGACCTCCCCACAGATCAGACAGATCTACTGAGCAACGTACAAAAGGACTGCAACCTTCACTGGAAAAGACACTTGACAGATGCCTTACAATATATGACACTTGGACGCATCAGACAGGACACATGTCACCATTGGTGGACCCACTTCCCCAACCCTGCCCTAGATACTACCATTATCAGACTCAGGATAGGACACAGTCACCTCAATGCCTATATGCACAGGCCGGACCTGACTGACTACCCACACTGCCCCTGGTGCCCCACACAACCAGACACTCCAGGCAATCTGCTACTTGACTTGGAGGTTCCCAAGACCCCAGCCTGGCCCTCAAGATAATTAAGTACACCAGTGTGCTCCTGCAGAGGACTGGAGAGATTGATTGAATTTAAATACACAATCGCCTAATATCAGCACCTTCAGGGCACTAGAGGCTGTGGAACCACAACCAGAAAGGCCCCAAATCCCCTAGAAGAAGTAATTGCCTCTATAAAAATTTGGAGTTTTCGCAGAGTTTGTTGATGTTCTACCATTTCCTATTCCCATGTTAAAATGAACCATCTGATGATCACTATTTCCCATTGCTTCCCTGACAATCCATTCCTGAACCAAGTGATCATCATTTGAAAGAACCAAATCTAATATATTGGCACCCTTTGGCTTATTAGCAACTTGAGTAAAAAAAAATTACCCGTAAAGCATTCTGTAAACTTACAACTTGCTCTATCCGTTCATATTATATTTTCCTAGTCCACAGAATTTAAATTAAAGTCACCAAGAATAACTGTATATCTACTTCACATCCTCTACTTATTTCCCTGATCATTAACTCGTCAATGCAATCAGTCTGTCTGGGTAGTCTGTAAAAGTCTCCCAAGTCTATTATCCTAATTTTACTGACCCTAATATCTATCATCAGTGACTCAACTTCTCTTTGCTTCATAGCATTATTTAGATTTGAAGAAATGCTATTTCTGATATAAATAATCAACCCACCACCAGCCCTATCTTTCCTTTGACTAATGTACATATCATAACCCTGTAGTTCAAATTCACTCACATTGTCATTAAATTTATTTTCATTAACCCATGATTTTATTACACATATCGATATCTTTATGAATAATAACTAAATAACTCATCCCTCTTATTTCTAAGAATACAAGCATTACTATGAAAACAACTCAGCTCTCCTATCCCTGAAACACCTCTTTTATCCTGTATACCTTCCATTCTATCTCTTCTGCATCCCTTTCCTTTACCTGGTTCTCATCTTTTTAGCTCCCCCATTTCACTCAGTAGTAGTCAGTCTATTTAGTGCATAGGAAAGTATAGGGGCAGCTTAAAAACTACTGGTATGCCAATTATGTTGTAGTTAAGCCCAGATAAACATTTGCTGGATGTGACCTAACTGAGTTATATACCATTGTAGTACTATTTTTTAAGAAACAGTTTATATTAGTCTTTGTATTCAAAAAGTAAAGGTCCAAGGTGAATATGTAGTTTATTTTTTATACTATTTATAGTTGTCAATGCTACTAGATTATCAGATAAATTGTTCCAAATATTACAAATCATCAATTTGAAGAATCTTCTCCTGGCTTCAGTATTGTTGTGAGGATGACGAATCTTTAATCTATGATCTCTGTTTCCTTGATGATATTGTAATATGAAGTTAGCATCAGAACTAACACCGCAGTTGTTATGAAAAATGTTCCAACATTTTCTAATACCTGCTCAGAGAAGCCTACCTTTTATAGAGTATAAATTCAGAGTACTGAGTCTCTCGCTATAAGATTTACCCTCACATCCTTTTATTACCTTGGTCCAAGATCTTTCGACTTTTTGTAGTAGTTTAAGGTCTTCCGAGAACCCATTGTTCCAAACACAGGAGGAGATTTGTATAAGGTAAGCATAAAAGCTGGGGTCTAGCATAATGTGGACTTGGTAGGTTAGAGGCTATTTCTGAGTCTTTCCCTACTGGTGCTCTGATATGGTAAAAGCGTAGTGTAGAATCAACCAGAACACAGATCTTTATGTACTTTCACTATAGGTAGTGATTGGCCATGCTAATAATAGTTGTCATGATGGGTCAACTCCTTCCAATCAGTGTATCCACGATGATATCTCATTCGAACTCATTTCAATAGGTTGAAATTAAGACCCCAAGATGTAACCATCAAAAATATAGCATCTATATCTCTCTGACAAGATAATGTGCCTTGCATAAGAGTGACTAGGCTGGATTTGTTTATCTTCAGAGTTTCAAATCATCTGCAAAAAAATTACAGTTGTTCCTTATATAGTGAGGTATGTAATTAATAAAGATAATAAACAAAAGAGGATTGATCACAGATCCTTTAGGAACACCACTTCTGACATCCCTATAACCACTATGAGCTTTATTTACTCTGACATACATGAAGCTGCATAAAACGAAACATCTTATCCAGTTGAGAATTTTACCATCAATACCAATCAAGCTAAGTTTTTTCAGTAAAATAGAGTGATTTACAATATCAAAACATCTCCTTCATCTAGCCATAATGTGATGTCATTGTAATTAGCAGCAGCTGATTATCAATCATTTGTGATTTTCTAAAACCAAATTGTTCTATGCTCAAAATATTGTGATCCTCAAGGTAGCTATATATGTGATCCACCAATATTCTTTCCATTGTTTTACAACAGTGTGAAGTAAGGCTCACTGGTCTCTAATTTAATGGGTCAGATTGAGAACCCTTTTTAAATATGGGCACTACCTATGACAACTTCCATATTGACAGAAGAATCCCAGTATTCAAGGAGGCACAAAAAATTCTATGCAGGGGCTCAGCTAAAGCAGGACAATTCTTGAGTAACTTCGGGTGTAAGCCATCTGGACCCATGCTTGAATCAGAGTCCAGAGCACTTAATCTCTTCAAAACTTCTTCCAAAGTTATTTCAATTTGGTCTATTGAGTGATCACACACTTGGTGTAGAGATGGGACAGTGTGATCCACTTTGAACACTGATGCAAAACTATTTACTAAAATCTCTGCCATTTCCAAAGGTTTTGATAATTTGTTATCTTCATAATTTAATGGTCTAATAGACAGGGCTCCAACTTTCTTTCTTCTTATATAGCTGTGTAACAGTTTTTGGTTTGTTTTTATTTAAAGTATTTCTGGAAGATATGAAAAGTGGAACTTTAATCCACTAATATAATCTACATAGATTAAAGGCATTGGTAAACATTTGAGTAAGGGGGCTAAAGGTACAATTTAATGCTTCTGGTTCTTTCTAATTTATTTCAAGGAGATTAAAATTACCCCAAATATTATCTTCCTTGTTTATACAAAAAAATCTAACAAGGAAGACGTGAGGTCTTCGTTATTTCTCAAAGAGTTAAAGGAGGTCTATAAACAACAACAATGTAGAGCTTGTATTCACTAAGAAATATTGCTAGGGTATTTGCACAGTTGGATGAATGGAAATGAATGAAACCCTCTCTGATAGATAAATTCCAGCACCATGCTTAGGAGTGTTATCTGGAGAATCTGATCTAACAAGAGACTGATATCCTCTAATAGTTGTAGATGTCATCATAATATTGGAAGTTAGCAAGGTCTCTGCAATTCCCAAAGTATCAATTTTATACTCAGTTAACATATCATCAATGAAGTGTCTTTTTGTTATCAAACTATTTACATTGTGAAAGGAGATTCTTAAACTAGTGAACAATGTTACAGCATTTATCATATTTACACTATGTACATTTTGTGAGTTTTCTCTGTTCAGAAGATTTACCCTTGGGTTAAAGAGAGGTCAGGGATAGGGACCTCAAAGACATTTTGGGGCATTGCCTCCCTCCACCCAGAACCAGTCCTGTTATCACTCCTGACTCCTTGTTCATAGGTGACTCATAAGCATCCCTAACATTTATAGCAGGAATGCCTTCCCGGCATGGTCTCCTTTCCTTCAGCTCTTTTCTCTGAATAAATGTCATATTCCTGGAGATAAAAATCCCTCTGCAACTTTTAATATCTTTGAGGTGCTTTGCACCCTCCAGAATAGTCTTCTGCATCTCCAAATCATAAAATTTGAACCTATAAAGATTGCCTTGCCAATTTAGGCAGACTACATTCGATATGACAACATGAACAAAGTGAATTTTACTATAGACCTGAATGAACTTTTGGGCAAATACATCATTCGTTTCTGCAGAGATGCCACAAACCACAACAGAAGCCACCCTTTTCTGATGTTTGTTCATTTCTCTGATTTTGTGCCTTATTAGTACCCTAGTATTTTCAGGTAGAATGAGTGATCAATGTGAGGTACTCATGGTGTGGCGGCGGGCACGCGCATCCACAGCCAAAACTTCCCGCCGCCCTGACAAGGTCCACTCAGTTGTTCAAGGAGAGGGTATTGAGGAGAGAGAGTATTTTCTATTTTAATTTAGAAACGGTAATTATAGCAAAATAATCAACCCAAAATATTTTAAAACCCTCAACCTCAACCAAAATACAATATATATATATATATATATATATATATATATATATATATATATATATATATATATATATATATATATATATATATATATATATATATATATATATATATATATATATATATATATATATATATACAGTTGGCCTTACAATACTCTGGCCAACCACCACACATATATATTTACAAAAGGCCTTACATAAGATCTTGGCCACACAAATGAATAGTATAACCGAGATATCGCGAAAGACGGGTGCACCCTTAACTAACTAATAAAGCGAGCTGAGTTGGAGAAAATGGGAGGTGGCTCACTTTCTGCAGGATTCTGAGGGGCCCAGGACTCGGCAAAGCCAAGGATTTTAGGTACCTGGGACGCTTATTGGTCCCAACTGCTGGGTCATAGTTGGTGGGGCGCTGCTCCAATTACTCCCTGGAGACTGGGAGGTTCTCTCCAAGGTCCACACCTTAGAAAATCGCCCTAAAAGGTAGGCGCACTTGCGAGGGTCAGGATTGGCTTCAGCCATCTCCGAAAGCCAGATGTTGGCGACAATCGGTACCATAGAACTGGAAAAGAGAAGGCAAATTTAGTCACCCATTCACTGCCACACTCAAACATCTTTACTCCTAACACATTCAACCATATCCACTCGCACACAATCTTCACTCACCTATCTTCCATCTAGGCAGCTCTTCCTTCTTCAGTCACAACTAATCACTTCCAAACTATTACTAAACAAAAATATTAGCTGAAAGAATCCGCCCAAAAAAGAAAACAGAGATGAATGGGGGAGCACGATAGAGATCCATCGAGTCCCCTCACACAAAGCAAAGATGGTGATCACACGATCCACACACACATTCTGCAAAAGAAGAAAGAGATTAGACATAGGGGAGGGGAGGCGGACAACCAAACTACTACATCCCTCCCAGTTAAATTCGCCTCACCTCACCATGTCTCAATCCCCATCTTCATAGACCCATTTTATTTTTTCACAATGCTTTCGAAATCACCCAGTCATACTCTTTCACTCTGCCTCTCCTCCTAGTCACAGGCCTATCAACTGTATCTGTCATCTGTTGTAATGTCTCCTCATGTCTGTCCATGGCCCCTTCTCTATGTACTTCATCCACACACACATCTGACATTTCCTGACCAATCTCACTCAATTCCTCAACTAACCTCTCTACTTTATCCATCAAACCTTCCCATTCTTTCATAGCATTTATCGACTCTTATTCCAATTTTGCACTTATCCCATTTAGACTCTCGAGCATAGACTCAGACTCATTCAAAAGAAACTTACAAATACTATACGTTCTATCATATACTCCAGCTCGATCTTGCACAAATCAAAAGAACTCCCCCACATCACTCTCACCCTTACATACCCTCATACAGTCCTCGGAAAAGTCACACAATTGATCGCTACCATTTCAAAGGGTTCACTCACACTCAACTTTAATACAGGTGGGGCAACATACACTCTCTGATACTTTCTCTTCTGGCACACTTCACACATAGTCGCTACATCCACGCAAATCTTTCTCAAAAAGGGACTAAATATACAACCTTTCATACATTCACACAATTTATTCTTACCCATATGTCCAAACCTATCATGCACAATCTTCACCATTCCAATTGTGCCACACACGGAAAACACCGGAATATATACATCCTCATGATCTATACATTGCACAAAATACACTAAACCCTTGCACACCACAGACTTTCCAGCAAACCTTCTAAACTCTCTTAATATGCAACTCCATTCATTCACAGGAACACTGGTCATCACGCTATCTTTCAATTCACGCACCATCGGACATGACTCTTGCATGCTCTCTATATCTTCAGCAGTCAACAGCTCTTCACTCAAATCGACACCGGCCACTCTTACAAATCCAGTTGAGCCTACAAGCTCACTCTGCAACTTCTCAACTGTTACACCATCTTTCACTAAACATTCATTACATACATCCACTGAAATCCTATTCTTAGGCAGAAAATCAGTCCCAGACAGAAAACAATAAGGTAACTCATTCTCGCTTAGCACAACAGATTCATGCAATATGTCAACTTCCCCATGCTTACAGACAAACTCACTTCCTTCCATGCCAATAATACATCCACTTCCGAGTCCACTTATCGAAATTGTCACACATTTTCTAGAAACATTCCAACATCACACACAACTTTTGCATTCACCAAAGAAATTTGCCTACCTGTGTCAATCATTCCACAATAGCTCTTCCCATTCATAGTCAAGATAACTTGCACTATCTCTTCAAGTCCATGCTTACACATTACATTTAACACTTCGGTCCATTCAACAAACACTTCTGCAGCATCTAAACCTTCATCTTCACTAATGGGAACAATTCCTTCACAAACATAATCAATCTCTCTTCTTACATAATTCTTCTTCTCAATTAACCAACTATAATGCACACCACTCAAACATTACAGATGCAACTCACACCTATTCACTCTGTCTACACCTTTACCATGATACATCACTAGCTTCTCCACACCATAATGCACATATACTCTCACACCAAACAGCTTACTAACTATCGCTAATACTTCCTGAAACATCATCACTCCTGGCATACACATACTTCTCAACTCTTTTCGTAACCTACTTGAATTTTCCATTCCCAATTGCTCTGGTCTTTTACATTCTTCTTCCATAACTACCTTTCGTAACGCATTCACAGTTTCTGGCATCTTCTCAAGCAATCTATCTTTCATCAAGTCTCATAAACCATACAACACACTTTTGAACATAGAATCACCTCCACCCTTACATTTTCTTCCAACAACTACACCAGCTGGCAAATACTAAGGATTTATGCTTACAGTCTCGTTCTCATTCAAACTACATGGCAAAGTAACATCAAATCAGCAATCACATTCCTTTCACCTGGCAAATACTCAACCATAAAATTAAAATCACTCAAATCCTCTATCGTCCTTGCAAGCCTACTATCAACTAACCTCATATGCTGCAAATACACTAGTGGCTGGTGATCTGTTCTCACTACAAACTGTACTCCATACAGAAATGGTCGTAACAACTTGAGACAGAATCTTAATGCAGCCAACTCTCTTTCATTCGTTGAATATGCACGCTCTGCTACACTAAACACCTTGGAAACATACGCAATTACTCACTTTCATTTAATCTCATTCACAACTTGATCTTGCATCAAACATCCACCCATCGAATGACCACTTGCATCTGTATATGGTTCAAGCATTCTTGCATTTGTTCCATATGCTGGATACGCAAGTTCCACATCTTTTGCCCCCGTAAGGGGCTCAGCGATTTGCCATCCTGGCCGCCGTGCTGAAGGGACTCAGCACCCCGTCCGACACCAGCTTAGCCTCTTCTTCTTCCTTCAAAACACTTGTTTCCTCGCTTTTCATACAACCTCTCCCACAACTTTCTCTAGGTCAGCCTCTAATTTCACAGGGTAGATGCTGACCTTCCTCTCAGCCAACCGTCCCGCATCAGCGCTGAGGGGGTGGGGGACAATGTTCCCTAACCCCTGAGCTCCGGTCTGGGGTACCTGGTTTTTAATAACCTGCTTCATCCCCACCCATACATTCCTCCCATCCCTTTTCCTCTCCTCTTCACAATCTATATATTTTACGCCGTGTCTAAGGTGGAGCCACCATGCCGATGGACTGCCAGGCCACCAGGCGGGAGGGGTGGTCCCAAATGGCGGCGTCTGGCTCTGCCGGGCTTGTAAGCACCTCTCGCAGTGCGGGCTACTGCGAGAGGTGTGCGTGATTGCATCCTGTGTAAAAAAGAGGGTCACCATGCCCAATGATGAAGATAAAAAAAAAAAACCTCAACCCCCAACTTTTCCTGAAACATCGACGGAGCCGCCCTCGGGCAGCTCCAGCAAAAAAATGGAGGTCCTTCCCCCTGTGCTTGCACAGGGGACCCTCCATATTTCTCTAACCGGAGAGGAGGCTTACTCCTCTCCTTCACCTATGGGTGCAGGGGACTCCCACTCACCCCCTTCTCTGGACGTGCTTTCAGGCACCTCCCTTTTTCCAGCGGCAGTCCCCTCTTCTCTTTCCAAGGGGACTGCCAAGAAAGCCAGCAGGCAGCCCTTAGCCAGCCGCTCCCCATCGAAGCGGCTCAGTAGGGCAAACCCCCTTAGGGGGGAGATGGAAGCCAGGCCCCTTCGGTCGCTTCCCTCAAAAGACCTGCTGGCAAGAATCTTAAACCTTGCCGGGGTCAAGGCCTGTGCCTCCCCACAAAAGACTGGTGAAGCTGCCAAGGGGACCTGCGATATCCTGGGAGGGGATGGCCAACTGGAGGCCCCTCCTGTGATAGACATGGTCCTTGAGGAAACCCAGCCTCAGAGGTTAGGGCCTTCCATGGGTGAGAATCCAGGCTCGGCGCCAAGCACCGAACCTGAATCCGCCCCTATGCAAGGTCCTCCTCAAACGGCTGGGGCTTCCGAGGCAGCACAAGGAGGGGATAGATCTCCTCTGACCGGTGCCCCTGCGACCACCAGGACCTTTTCCATTTTGGAGAAGGACCTGGCTGAGGCCGGTCCATCTGGCCTAGGGGCTTCTGTCGGCGGAGAAGAGAAGCGGGTTCATTCCCAGCCCTCCTCTCCGGGGGCTGTGGGGACGGATGGGTCTGCTGCCACTTTGGCAAGTGACCAAGCCAAGACTGGCACATCCGGCCCCTCTCCCCCCCCCCGGGTACGGAGCTCCTGACTATGACAAAGACGAAAAGTGCACAGGGCTGAGCCTCGATGACATCAGGACCCCTGATTCAGAGGTTACCTTTGCGTTTTCGAGCCCGCTGGCTTCAAACGCTTCCTCGTTATTCGCTCAACTTATGGCACCATGTTGTCCAAGGGCAACATGATCCATCAGAGGAGAGGATTAGCTAGTGCAATTGGTAGAGAGCCGAAGGTGGCCCGTTTCTCGGACGGGAGCCTTCTGGCGAATGCGGCGAATCCCGCCGAGATGGCCAAGATAAGTGCTCTTCGGACACTTGATTACACCCCGGTGAGTGTGACGCCGCACTCTACCATGAACTTTGTGAAAGGAGTAGTTTATGCGAGGGAACTCGTTGACTACTCCATTGAGGACATCACCCTAGAGCTGGCTGACCAAGGGGCGGTCAAGGTCGAACGTGTGATGAGAAAACAGGGAGGGGCTTCGAGACCCACCCCTACACTCTTCGTCACGTTCGACTGTGACAAGCTTCCTGAGTCGTTGCGTGTCGGTTGGTACCGCTACCGCGTGAAGGCATTCGTGCCACTGCCGCGGCGGTGCTATTACTGTTACCGCTTCGGCCATACGAATCGCTCATGTAGACATGCAAAGTCGGGGTCAGCCGAAGTATGTGTAAATTGCTCTAAGGTCGCACACGATAAGTCCAAATCGTGTGTGGCCAAGTGTGTCAATTGCGGAGAGCCGCACCCTGTTTCTTCGAAGCAATGTGGTGCATATCTCCTTGAGAAAGAAATCCTGGCCGTTCAGGCCCAGGATCGACTCTCATTCCGCGAGGCAAAGGACTTGGTCCTGGCGCGCCTGGCTCTGCCTGGGACGTCATATGCCTCAATAGTTAGAAAGGCACCCTCTGCTCCTGACCCATCCAGGCCAACGAGCATGGTTGTTTCCGCGCCCATTCGGAGCCCTTCTGGGGGCTCTATCCAACCCGGGCGCTCCCCTGCTAAAGCTGGTGGCAAAAAGAGTTCATACTCTGCCCTGGCTAAAACCAGGGCCCTCCCCCTATTCCCCTAGCGTGACCGTTTCCCGTAAGGCGAAACGGCTACGCACCTCCACCGATTCGTTAGACTCACAGGAGGCAACACTCCTGAAGATGGTCGCTAAGCCATCTTCCGGGGTTCCTAAAGCTGTTCCCCGAAAGGAGGATAGCAACAAAGAAGCTTCGACCCCTTCGCCCATGCCCCGAGGTGGAGCGAGTGGCTCGGAGACGGTGGTTCCTCGAAAAGAGGGCCCCCCGCCTCCGAAGCCGCAACGCCCACCAAAGGTTTCGAGGCGGAGGGAGGAAAAGACTCGCATGGCGAGCCCAACTTTCCCCAATAAGTCCTCGAAGGCGACAGCGCCTTCAGCGCTTTGTCCGGCCAACAGCGCCCGGGGTTTTGCCCCCGGGAAGCGTACGGCTATTCCCGTGAGGCTCTTCAGTTCGAGGAGGGCCCCCGCATCTCCTCCGAGCTAGGCCTGGAGGGCATATTCCTTTAATGGAATTGCCGTGGACTCCGGGCCAACTGGGAGGAGTTGCGGAGGCTCGTCTCATCCCGTTCCCCGTTAGCTATCGTTTTGCAGGAGACCATGCTAGGCGCGTGCGCCCTGCCCGCCCTCCTGGGGTATAAGGGTCTTGCGACCCCACCACCGCGAGATGGCCTGGCTGGGGGATGCGCGGTTTACACCCGGCATGATGTCTCCGTTCTTCCTTTCTCTTTAGATACCTCCTTTCAGGCAGTGGCTGTGCAGCTGCATCTGGATAGGAGGTATACTCTGATTTCTACGTACATTCCACCGTCAGGTGACTTCGACGCGGGGGACTTCCGCCGCGTCGTGGCACGGTTGCCGAGGCCCTATCCCTTGTTTGGAGATCTGAACGGCAGGTATCCTCTCTGGGGAGATTACTCCATAAATCCCAGGGGACAAGTCCTTGCCGATCTGATCGAAGAGCTTGAGATGGGTGTCCTAAACGTGGATGAGTTTACGCATCATTGTCCGAGAACCGCTTCATTTTCTTGCCTCGACCTATCTTTGTGCTCTTCGGATGCACAACCTGATTTTGATTGGGAGGTGGTCGATGACCTCCATGGTAGTGATCACTTTCCCATTCAAATATCATTTTCAGGGCAACTGCCGCCTGAGAGACCACCTCGGTGGTGCTTGGCGCGGGCGCGGTGTCCTGCATTTCAGGAAATGACTGAATTGTCTATCTCAGTCGAGGAGTTTAGGTCGGTAGATAGAGGCCGTTGAGTTCTTCTCCAGCAACCTCATCGCCGTGGGCCTGACAACTATTCCTAGGACGTCTGGCCGTTTTGCACGCCGACCACTCCCATGGTGGTCGGCCGAGTGTGAGACGGCCCTCAAACAGAAGCGTTATGCCTACATGCGCTATAAGCGCCGCCCGAACGATTTCACTGTCGCTGAATTTCGTCGGGCTAGGGCTAGGTTCTGGTATATTTCGAAGCACGCCCGCCGCTCTTCTTGGCGGGCATACGTGTCTTCATTTAACAGGAAGACCCCTTTAGCTGAGGTGTGGAAGCGAGTCAAAAGGATTCGGGGCAAGTTCTCGCAGGACCCCCCTCCCGTTCTCCAGGAGAATGGGACCGCAATCTCGGACCCCGCGTCCGTGGTGGAATCCTTAGCGACCGCTTTTTTCGCATTCTCTAGCCGTGATGCTGCTCCGCCAGCATTCAATGCACGTTGTGATGTCGCGGAAGGCCGCCGGCTGGACTTTACCTCCAGAGGCGGAGAACCCTTCAACGACAAGTTTACTGTGAGTGAGTTGCGTTCCGCTCTCGCTTCGTGCGCGGACACCGCCCATGGTCCAGACGATGTCCCGTACGACATGCTTCGACACCTGGGTGAGCGAGGCATGGCCTTTCTGTTAGATTTGTTTAACAGGATCTGGGTGGAAGGTCTTCTCCCAGACTCCTGGCGAATCGCTACTGTGCTCGCCTTTCGCAAGCCGGGGAGAGAGCACTCTAACCTCTTGCGTGTGCAAGTTGATGGAGAAATTGGTAAATGTTAGATTAGCCTATTTCCTGGACAGCGGAGGCCATCTGTCTTCTGCACAGTGCGGCTTCCGTAAGTTCCACTCCACGTCGGATGCTCTGCTCCGACTGGAAAATGCCGTCTGCGAGGCTTTCCTTCGTAGACAGCACTACGCCACGGTGTTTTTTGATCTGGAGAAGGCCTATGATACCGCATGGCGATACGGTATCAGGAGACTCTCCACACGATGGGGGCGAGGGGACGCCTCCCAATGTTTATATCTGAATTTTTGCGAGATCGTCGATTCCGCATATGGGTGGGGGGAGCCCTCTCTGACCCAAAGGAGCAGGAAGAGGGTGTCCCGCAGGGAAGTGTCCTCAGTGTCACACTCTTTGCCCTGTGCATCAACGGCATCACCTCGGTGTTGCCGGAAGATGTTCTCGCTACGCTCTACGTGGACGACCTTTCGATCTCTTTTGGTGCGGCCCAGATGCTAACTCTGGAGCGTCGACTCCAACAGGCATTGAACCGCGTTTCGGTTTTCTTTGGCCAAGACTAAGGTGGTGCACTTCTTCCGCCATCCACGGCTTCACCCCGACCCAGATTTGTTTCTTAATGGGGTGCGCCTGGATGTGGTTGAGTCGCACCGTTTCCTTGGTCTTGTATTCGACCGATGCCCCACCTGGGAGGCTCATATTTTCAGCCTTAGGGTCTCTTGTACCCGCGCCATGGACATTCTCCGTTCCGTGACGTTCAGCGCTTGGGGCGCTGATAGGGCTACTGCCTTACTTTTTTATCGATCCTTTGTTCGCTCGAAGCTCGACTAGGGTTTCGAGTTTTATGCATCCGCAGCCGAGCGTTTATTGCGGAAGGTGGATTCGATCCACCACACCGGCCTTCGTCCTGCGACCGGTGCCTTCCGCACTTCCCCCATTGAGAGCCTGTTGGTCGATACTGGGGAGATGCCACTCGCTCTGCGCCGCGTGCAGTGCATCACTCGCCTGTACGCGCGAGCCCGGCGCCTCCCTCAGTCGCCAACAGCTCTCATTGCATCCGCAGCTGATCTCGATGGTGCCTATTCTGCCGAGAGACGCCAGTCATACCCTAAGCCCTTTGGGTTTAGGGCCAGGAAACTCTTTCGAGAGGTAGATATAGCTCTTGGGCCGGTGGCGCCCTTGGTTCTGCCCAGGACGCCACCCTGGAGGGTACCACATTTGGCTATTTGTCGCCACGCCTCTGCTCCCAAAGCTTGTACTGCGCCGGGAGTGTTGCGTTCGACCTTTTTGGAGCACACATCGTGTCACGCTGGTACCGTGCCAGTGTATACGGATGGCTCCAAGTCCCAAGTGGGGGTCTGCTTCCACGCCGTATCTCCTCTGTTTGCAGTCAGCGGGGCTCTACCAGGCGCTGCGTCTGTCTTCACGGCCGAGCTGGTGGCAATACACCACTCGGTACGGGAGATTACGCGACGTGCCCGGCTCGGAGACCGGATTGTGATCTATAGCGACTCACAAAGCGCCCTGAGTGCTCTCGGGGCATTGGAATCTCCGCATCCCCTGGTTCGCGAAATCCGTGACACCATGGTTTTGGCGAGCCGGGCAGATGTCGAGATTATCTTCTGCTGGGTTCCTGGACATGTAGGAATTGCGGGGAATGAGGGCGCCAAAGAGTCGGCGAGGACTTTGCGACCGGACCAGGGTTTCGCTCTTCCTCATACTGACTACATGGCAGGAATACGGGCAGCTGTTCGGACTGCTTGGCAAAGAAGATGGGAGACGGTCGAAGGGAACTTAAAGTTGCGTGCCATTGCGCCGCCACTGTTCCCATGGACCTATTCCCCAATCCTGCGGTGGCTTCAGGTCGCTTTCTGTCGTCTCCAAATCGGGCACACTCGTGTTACGCATCGCTATTTGATGCAGCGCTCGCCTGCGCCCTATTGCAACGACTGCGTCGTCCCCCAGACTGTTCGGCACATTCTTGTCGAATGTCCCATTCTGGGTGATCTTCGCTCACGACACCTGTCTCGGTACCGGGATGGGCGGGGTCGCTACCGCCTGTCCCTTGTACTCGGGACGAGTGCGTGCACTTTGACTGGTGGACTTATTGACTTTTGGGGGGAGGCCGGCCTTCTCCCTTTCATTTAACCCGGTTTAATTGTTGTTGTTGTTTTTGTTATCGTTTTTGTTATTGCTTTGTTATTGTTATTGTTATTTCTTTTTATTGTTGTTTCTTGTTCAATTTTTTATAGTAGCCTAGAACTAGGCTGTTTGTTTACGGCAACTTATGCCTAAGTCGGCAGTCGCCAGATAGCCCCTTAAATAAAATAAAAAAATCCACATCTTTTGCAACTTCCACTTTTAACTTTTCAAATGCTGCATTCATAGTCATTCCACTTAATCGCAGTACTCTTCTTTTCTCCAGTCCATACACTCAACAGTTTCATTACACCTGAACAATTTTTTATAAACTTTCTTCCAAACTCAACTAAACCTAGGAATCCATGCAACTCTCTCACTGTGGTAGGCTTAGGGAAATTCCTAACCTTTCCCATGAACTTCTCCGATTTATGCAATCCAGCCGCACTCACCTTATGTCCTAAAAACTCAACTTCACTAGCAAACCATACAAATTTAGACAACTTCACTTTCATCCCAACCACTTCCAACTTTCTTAAAACATCATTAACCAAGGTCATATGTTCTTCCATGTTCTCACTCATCACCAAAATATCATCAAAAAACACTTGTACATTCTTACACGGAAAACCACTCAACTCTACATTCATAGCACTCTGAAAAGCAGCTGGGGTGTTCGCCAACCTAAAGCTCAGGTTTCTGAACTGATAATGGCGCTTTGAGGTGGAGAACGCCGTAATAGGCCTACTCTCTTCAGCCACAAGCATCTGGTAGTACCCATGTACCAGATCATCTTAGAAAACACTTTCATTCCATACATACTGTACACACATTCAGACACAACACTCATAGGAAACTTGTCTTTCAATATTCGTTCATTCACTCTTCTATAGTCAATACACAGTCGCAAACATCCATCTGGCTTTTGTACAGGTACAAACAGACTATTCCAGGCACTTACACTTGGCTCAATCACACTAATTCTCTCTTATTCCTCACACTGCTCCTCAATCTCTCGAGCCACAGGGGCAGGGAAATGACAAGGCCTTTGATATATTGGCATATCGTCGCTCAAAATTATTTTGAACTCAGGCAAGCGAGCGTTGCCAAAGTCCTCATCCCCTTGACTCAAAGCACCTCTCCTATTCCACAACATCCTGTAAGCCTTTTGCTTCTCACATTCACTCAACTTTTTTTCCAATTTCGCTTGCTCAATCAAATCTTCATACTTCCAAACATTCAACGTTACACTCACGGAAAACACACTTGCATTCACCATATGCGTATCATTCACCACTGTATTTAACACACCCAATTTATCTCTCACTTGCACTCCTTTACGACTCTTCCTTCGCAGATCAGGCCAAACTTGTATGCAGACACACAGATCTTTCATATCAATTATACGATCAAACACATGCACCACTCTCCTCAATCGATAGTTTGCAGCACTACTATCCAAGACATAAATATTCCTATCATTCTCACTTATCTCAACATCCGAATTCCATCCAATCCCTACACTCAATGTTTCATTCTGCTTGACAGGCACACTCTCAATCGCATATTCCTCCAGACCTTTCATGATGTTCACTCTCACACTTGCATCTGGATTCACATACCATTGACACTTCATACTTCCATTCTTCTTACATTCAATCATCTCTAAATCATGGTGAATCATGATACCATTCGCTTTCAAAAACTTGCAACCTAATAGCATGTCATACTTCTTGTTTGCACCTTCTACAACACAAAATTCATCTTCATTTATCCGGACACCAGCAAACAAAACACACTCTCTAAACCTCACAACAATTGGCACATCCTGTTCACCTAATCCAGTCAAATGATATCCACGATCCTTAACTTCACTTACTTTCATTCCTACAAATGCTTCATAGTACACCACATTCACCTTACTTCCTGTATCAATGAATGCACTTACTTGTTCTCTACACTTAATTTTAACACACATACACCTATTCACTCTCTGACCTCAATTCACTCCACGATTTGACAATCCTTCTCTCACATTCATCACTTGCACTCTAGAGAATTCCCCAGAAGGAACCCTCTCACTCCTTAGTTTTCCTGAGTCATATCCTTACGATTACTTGCATCATTCCCATCCATTCTTTCATTCATGCATCTTTCACCAGTCCTACAAAACCTTGTTGCATGACCTACCATTCCACATTTACCACAATTAGCTCTTGGACTGGCACACATCCTGGCATATAATGCCCTATCTGCCCAGAATTACCACACAGTCCATGTCCACTCATATTCACTTGACCACCTTCCCTGCAATCTCGTACCAAGTGACCCATTCTTCCACATCCATGACACGCTCTTTCCCTCGCACAACTACAATCTTTTATCATATGCCCCATTTGCCCATAGCCAAAGCAACTTACTTGTGACCAGCGACAGTCAGCCCTCAGTACCCGATTTTCTTGCACCTCAGACACCTAGGCTCATTTACTCTAGATCTACTGTCATTCCTCCCATTCGTGCGACCACTATTCTGACCATTCTGAACCCTACTCCAACCATTCCGACTCTCACTCCTACTTTTACTCCCTTTTGGTTCGCGGCAACATACACACTCTATTGTTCATTCTGCCTGTAATAATTCTCCAAAAATCTTGACATCACCTCGATCGGGTTCTCTGTCAATGCGTCCCAATGCGATCAGAACTGGGGCAACTTACTTCTACTTGACTTGCGCACAGTGTGAATTGAGGCCTCCTCCCTTCCATAATCCTCAAATTCACGGTCCTCTAATATCTCCAGTACATCCTTCCATAGCAATCTTTTACCAGCCTATTTCATCTTCTCTTTCCTCATATATGTCACATACTCACTCACATCATTCGGAACCGTATTTAAAAACTTCTTCATCAGCTCCTTATTCCCATTTATTTTGTCATCTCTAAATTGCATTTGTGCCAAGGACTCTAAGCGATGCGCATAAGAATTCACATCCTCATTCTTCCCGATTCTCGCTTCCTCAAACCCATTTGTTTTCTTATATTTCACACTTGTCTTCATCCTCTTACAGTGCTCTATTATTCTCTCTTTCATAACCTCCCACTTTGGCTCACCGGCACTCATAATTGTCCAGTAAAAATCCTTTAATACACCCATCCAGAAACTTGCACAACTCTTTCACCAAAAACCTATTATTGTCTCCAACTTTTTCCTTACAATAACTTTCATACTCTTTCAAAAACACTTTCACTTCTTTTGTTCCTTCCACTCTAAACTTACTTAACTTTGGTACTTGTCTGATCAATATACTCCTATGAACTTCAGCATCACTTTCACTATCACTCACTTGTTTCCCACTTTCACTCATGCCTTCATTCGAGTTGAAATACAAGGAGTCAATACTAACCAGTTGGGTCCTTTCCTGTTGGTCTGGGCATCTAGTCTTTGGGGGTCTTCTTTTTTTGGTGCCTAGTCATCTGCTGGGGTTCGTTTATACCTGTCAATCCCTTTTTGTCAGTCATGTCCATTCCAAGTGGAGTCAAGGCCACACCCCCACCAATTGCTCCTGATTCTCTCATTTTCTCATTTAGCATTCGCATCAATCTTTTCTCCATTCGCACCTCACTGTCTTTTATCGTCTCCTCTATTCTCACTTCCATCTCCCTCATTTTCCTCTTCAAACTATCATTCTCTTCTCTCAACTGCACATTTTCTCTGTCTTTCTGCCACACTAACTCATTTAGTCTTCTCATCTCCAACTCCATGGCCCCAATCTGTTCCTCCTCCATCAGGGACAAAAAACACAGGCTCTCACTCCTCTCCTTCCTCAAACCATCGGGCAGTCCCTATTCGGGTGCCAAAAATATGTGGCGGCGGGCATGCACGTCCCCAGCCAAAAATTCCCACTGCCCTGACAAGGTACGCTCGGTGGTTCAAGGAGAGGGTATTGAGGAGAGAGAATATTTTCTACTTTAATATAGAAACAGTTATTATAGCAAAATAATCAACCTGAAATATACAACCCTAAACCAAAATACAATAAATATATATATATATATATATATACAGTTGGCCTTACATACTCTGCCCAAACGAATAGTACAACCAAGATATCGCAAAAGACGGGTGAACCCTCAAATAACTAATAAAGCGAGATGAGTTGGAGAAAATGGGAGGTGGCTCACTTTCTCAGGGGCCCGAGGCTCGTCAAAGCCAAGGATTTTAGGTACCTGGGACGCTTGTTGGTCCCAACTTCTGGGTCACAGTCGGTGGGGTGCTGCTCCAATTACTCCCTGGAGACTGGGAGGTTCTCTCCAAGGTCCACACCTTAGAAAATCGCCCCCAAAAGTAGGCGCATTTGCGAGGGTCAGGATTGGCTTCAACCATCTCCGAAAGCCAGATGTCGGCGACAATCGGTACCACAGAACTGGAAAAGAGAAGGCACATTCAGTCATCTATTCACTTCCACACTCAAACATCTTTACTCCTAACACATTCAACCATATCCACTCTCACACAATCTTCACTCACCTATCTTCCATCTAGGTAGCTCTTCCTTCTTCAGTCACAACTAATGACTTCCAAACTATTACTAAACAAAAATATTAGCTGAAAGAATCCGCCCAAAAAGAAAACAGAGATGAATGGGGGAGTACGATAGAGATTCATTGAGTCCCCCCACACAAAGCAAAGACAGTGTCACATGATCCACGCACACATTCTGCAAAAGAAGAAAGAGATTAGACATAGGGGAGGGGAGGCGGACACCCAAACTACTACAATCCTCTCCACACGGGCCACATTGTCCTCGTTGGTCACATCTGACCTGCATCCTGGACGTGGGTCATCTTCAAGGGACTCACAACGATGGTGGAACTTCCTATTCCAGCGAGCAATGGTTGCATAGGAAGGGGCGGTGTTGGTGTACACTGCAACCATGCATTCATGGATCTCTTTTGTATTCTTGCCTTCCATGGTCAAAATTTGAACACTGCGCAGTGCTCAACCTTCTCCATTGTTGAAAAGTTTGTGACTGACGATCTGCGATCAGCTACTGCTTCTTAAATAGACGAGGCAGGAGCATGCAGCTGCAGATTCTGACTTGTCATAACTTGTCCTAACACTCCCACAAACAGCCATTCCCCTTCCTCTGTTTTGCCCCACCGATTCACAAAACTTATTGACCGTCCTATCATCATGGCAAAAATAAACCTCATTTCCTTCCACATAAAGTAAATTAAATTTATAATTCTAATTACATATTTATTTCCATTAGTATTTAATGTGCTTACCTATTCATGTTGGCCATTATGCTTCTTGTCATGTGTACAGACAGTACTTGGGTATCACTTTTATGGACTTTATGTCAACCTCAAACATATTAAATTTAATTACCCATGATTCTTTTACACATTCTATTTCCTGATCTTCATCAATAATATAACTAAATAATTTATCCTTCTTATTTATAAGACTCTAAATATTGCTATAGAGACAACTCACCCATATCTGGAGAACTTATCATTGTGCATCTATTCTATACCACTTTACTCTCACCTAGACTTCATAACTTGACTTTTGACCTTAAATGAACTAGCAAGTCATTGGTATCTTGTAAAGTGTAGCTAAAAATATTCCTAGGCACGTGGCTAATTATAATAGTTATATCTACATTACTCTTTTATATGGGGTGAATAGTCTATTAAACCTAAACAGACTATCTCACAGAAGCCATTTAGTTCTTACATTGAACTCATCTTCAGGTCACCCTATTATATTGCAGCTACAGTGAGTTGACCTGAATTGGGACTCCATATAGCAAATAACCATGCCTAATGCTTCTTAACTTTAATTGGAAGTGGTATGTCCCATCAATAAGCCATATTTGCCTTGGTTAGTTAAACCTTACTTTGAAATTGTTTCAGATGGATCACTGCACTAACTGATGGTTGTATCAGACTCATTTTTCTCTCTCTCCCTACTTTATTTTGGAAAGCTGAAATAAATATATTGAAACTTGTGAAGAGTCTGGTATATGGAATAAGTTTATCTACCAGAAACATTAAATCACTCTATAAAATATCCAGATAAAACTTGAAACAAACAGGAAATAAACATGAATAATGAAAAGAATTTATTAAATGATGAAATGTTGGATAATAAAAGGGTAAGTTACTTGATCTTTCAGGTATTTTTTTGTAATAATTAAGCAATGCTGATTATCCATTGCTCAGTTTGGTTATCCTTATTGCTGGATGTTTTGCCACCATTTGACTAAACCCATTTGATGCAAATAATTAATGAACACTTGAAGGGCTAATACCCAATTTAGTTTTATTGGTACCTCTTTTCTGATGGTGCGAAAGAGACCTTGAAATGTTGATGTGGACTACTCAAGGAGGTACCCTGTGTAGCTTAGTGCACATGGTACCTAGAGGAGCTGCCTTTGTCCCAGCCCAGGTGCAAATAGAGAAGGCCCCATCACTTGACTCAAACTCTTGTATGAGACAAGGTGAAGATTGATTGTGTCGCAGGGGGCAAAACCCCCTGCTACCACTAAAATCTGGAAGAGAAACACCACATCCTCCCATTGCCAGTGTCCTGCAGAGTGGTACCCTTTGCAGACTTATGCATCAGTACCCAAGAACCAGTTCATTTTCCTACCTCAATCTCTCACTGTGCTCTCAGAATATCCACTGGATTTGGGGTGGTAGGTGGTTGGTGACCTTCATATAGTGACTGCTTTCCTATTAAATTATCATTTTCTGGTAGAACCACCCTAAAAAATATCTGTGGTGCTTGGCACAGGAGGGGTGGTCTTCATTTCAGGAAATGATATATTTGTCCTCACCTTACTGCAATGACCACTGTCCCCCAGACTGGTTAGCATCTTCTGGTTGAATGTCCCAATCTTGGTGGTCTTTGTACTTATTATCTATCCCAGTACAGAGATGAGAGGGGGCACTACCATTTGTCCTTGGTAATTGGGATGGATGCCTGCACATAGAACTGTGGACTATTTGACTTCTTGGAGGAGGCTGGCCTCCATTTTATTTCACTCTCTCTGGTGTTGTTTGCATGTTATCTTACTGGGGGGGGGGCGCAATTCCCCTGATGCTGATGCATGCTTTTGTTTTGTTTTTGTTGTATTTTTTGTTTGATTTGATTTTAATTAAGCCAAGAAACAGGTTGGAAATCTAATTACAATGACTTAATAAGCCATTGTAATTAGACAGTTATCAAATGACCTGAAAGAAAATGAGGTCTACTGACCAAAGGTCATTTGCTCTCACTTATTCTGATTTATGACCTTACAACCTTCCAAACTTTCAATAATTCCTGGACTAACCTTGGGAGGACTTTGGCAATTATATCATTCAAAAGAGAATGTAAAAGAAGATAAGGGTTTCAAATTTCCTTAGAATCAGCCGAATCATCATGATTTTATTGCCCAATAATTCCCTGGCTAACCTTGGGAGGACTTTGGCAATTATATCATTCAAAAGAGAATGAAAAAAAAGATAAGGGTTTCAAATTTCATTAGAACAGCCAAATCGTTATGATGTTATTGCCAAGTAATTCCCTGGCTAATCATGGGAGGACTTTGGCAATTAGATCATTCAAAAGAGAATTAAAAGAACATAAAGGTTTTAAATTTTGTTAGCATTGGCTGAATAGTTACAATGTTATTACAAAAACAAATCAGGGACTGACCAACTGACATAGTGAGATATAGAGTCACCCGTTGTAGCGGGCCGAAAATATATCTCTAATCCCAATCGATCCAACCCGCTTCCTACACTGTCCGGACGTGAGAAATCGAGGGAGAATGAAACGGATTGTATATACAGTCCCTTTACTTACAAAAAAAGTACAATGATAGTTACAGTTATATTTACAGCAATTTATATTTACAAGGGAAGTGTGCACACTTCAAAATGAGGCCAAATTCCCCAATCCAAATACGATACCAAAAGAGAATTTTATAACAGGCAAATACAACAAATTTACTTATATATCTACACAAAACATAAAAAAACACAACAACCGAACGAAAAGGGGCACGCGCTATCACTTGTGTGCTGGAGGTGGGTGGTAGTAGGCTAACTTAGAAGGAGGCAGGATTGTCAACGAAGGCGGGTATGGTGGTCCAGGTGTTTAGCGAAGTATGAAAGCCCTCCGTCTCAGGGCTGGGTGGAGCACTCGTCTAGAGAACCCTTCTTGCAGTCTGTCCAAGCTTCCACTCTCTCTTTCCAGAATATGGCGCTTTGCTAAAAGAATATTATAAACAAAGTACAATCTTGTTTTAATTATAGTGATATCTCAAAACTAGCTACTATCTTTCCAGAATATGACGCCTGGAAAGAAAGAAAAACATGGTAATCATTTTATACATAAAATAAACAAAAACAAAACAAACCCATTCCCATTCACACACATTCTTACAGAGGGAGGGAGAGGGTACTGAGAAAAGGGGTGGGAGAATGGCCCTTTTACACACACTCACATTCGCTTCACCACACCCCTCCTTCCTTAAGCCATTCGACCAGCCACTCACAAAACCCTTTCAATCACTCTTCACAGTACCACTTGTGCTCAATCGCACCCTTCTGCACCCATTTACACTCTTCTACTGGTCCCTGGCTACGCGTAGCAATTAGTCGGGGTTGTTCGTCAGTCGTCCTGTCAGTCTCATCGTCACTATTGATCATCTCATCAACCATACTCTTAGCCTTCATTACCAGTTCTCCCATCTCACGACAGAATTCTATCATACTCTTCCGTTCAGAACCCTCACTCTTCATACCCCCATTCATCAGCTCCTCACTCACAGCTCTCATCCAACTCAAGGTACATTCTTGCGAAACAGACAGGTCACTCACATCCCCTGTATTCTCAACAGGCATACCAGAAACCCCTTCGACTGGTTCCCACCAGAAGCCTGAAAAATCAGCCACTTCATCATTCACTACATCAAACTCACCCCTACTATTACCATTCATAAAACCCGAAAAATCAGCCACACTAGGTTCATTCTGCCCAAACACACTATCATTCATACTGTTCCCAAAACCAGAAAAATCAGGCACAGGCAGCTCACTCACTCGTCTACTTATACCAGCCAAATCACTCACCTGTTTATGCAAAAACTCAATCTCCCTTTCAAGATCCCCCATACCAGAAACACTCTGCTCAGACTTACTTTCATTCGTACTTGCATTCTTCCTTTCACTCTTCTTTGTACGCTTTCTACTCCTCGAGACTAAGACTAGCTCTTTCCCAGACAGATCCATACTATCACATTCAATCTCATCATCATGCACTTTACCTCTCTCTCTACACAGTCCATACACCGGATGGCTCACCAGGTAGTCAGGAGGTTCTCTCCATCTCCTTAACTGACTCTGATGAGCCCGCACTCTCTCAGTCATACCGTCATTCAAACTCTCCAAAACATACGTCACCCCATTTTCCCAAACCCTCACAACTCTATAAGGTCCATCAAACTTGTCACTCATCTTTGACACATTCAACCTACCCTTCACTTCTTTCACCTTCAATACTTTTGCACCTAATTCAAATGAATGGAACCTTTCATGCGCCTCACGCCATACACTCTGCTCACTTTCACTCAAACGAAACCTATCTTTTACTAGCCTTTCAAAATTCATCACAAACTGACATGGGGACATTCCAGTTGCACTATGCACAGTTGAATTATACGCCCACAACACTCTGCCCAGACACACATCCCAGTCATTCACTGTCGTACTCATCATTCTCAACATCTCACACAAGGTTCTTATAGTCCGTTCAGCCAATCCATTTGAAGATGGTACCTACGGAGTTGTTCTCACATGCTCCACACCATTCTCTCTCAACATTTGCTCAAACACTTCCCCTACAAATTCAGGCCAATTATCACTCAGACATCTTCTAGACTTCCATACACACATAGGAAAAAACAACTGCTCAACCACACGCGCAACAGTCACACTCCTTTTATTTCTCACAGGCGCTGCATACACAAACTTAATTTTATGATCAACCATAACAACCATACCAACATTCCCAGCACTCGTACGCGGCAAAGACACACAATCAATCACTACCAATTCAAACCGTTCTTTCGCATCAACTTTCAACATCGGTGGTTTCACTTGCACACCTTGCACCTTTCGCTTCTGACACCTTTCACACGTAGTTGCAACAGTTCTCAGAAACGGATGGAACACACGCTCCTTCATACACTCCCACAGCTTAAACTTACCCATATGCCCATAATTATCATGCACAACCTTCACCAGACCAATCATACCAACTAAGGACATCACAGGTACATACATATCATCACCACCCTTCACATGCCTCACAAAATATACAACATCCATACAAACAACAAAATCCTTAGCATACCTTTTAAAATCACTTAAACACTCTGGCCATTCATTCAAATCAACACGCATCATTACACACCTCTTCAACTCACTAACAAAAGGACACATCTCTTGCATCTCTAGAATATCATCACTTAAAATCTCATTCTCATCATCCATGACCAACTCAATCATGCCACAAAATTTGACAACATTCTTCGCACACTCATTCAACTCCATCACCTTACATTCACCTTTCATAAGACAATCCTTATCAGCATCCAAAGACAAATCATTTAATCTCATAAAGTCTACACCAAGCAAGAAACAACACGGCATTTGCTCATCCTTCAGAATCACAAAGTCATGCTTCACATTCACACCATTACCCAAACTCACTTTCAGACTAACCTGTTCCCATTCCACTATCAAGCCATTCCCTAATCCACTTATCCGTAACTTCACAGGTTTATGCTCGCAACATTTAAACTCATCATACTTACTCAGAATCCTCTCATTCACTAAAGACACCTGCGCTCTAGTATCAATCAAAGCACAGAACAACCTTTCACCAACTTTCACTCTTGCTTCCATCATATCAGCTCCAACATGTTCGCAATACACAGAAGGAACAAGCACACCAACATCAGCACTGATATCCACACTGTCATTAACTCCCATATCATCACTCACCACACGCTCATCTTCATCCAGACAATCATTCTTCTCTCTTATATATGAACACTTTTCAATCACCCATTGTAGTGCACACCGCTCAAACATTGCAGATGTACGACATTAGGATTCAAACCCTTCATCTTCTCATCCTTGTACACAATCGGCCTCTCACCACCAAAGTGCACTTAAACAATCACTCCATACAAACGACTCACTACAATCAACACTTCGTGAAATGGCGGGACCCGTTGCATACACATCGCTCTCAATTCTTTCATGAAGTTCCGCACCTTTGCCATACCAATGCTTTCAGGCTTCCTACACACTTCATTCATTACCTCCTTCCTTAAATCATCCACACTATCGGGCACACTCACGTCTACTCCATCACTCTTCAAATCTTGCAAACCATTCCATACACTCTCAAACAAGGAATCACCACCACCCTTACTCTCTTTTCCATTCATAATCCCTTTCAGCAAATACTCAGGATCACTCACTCCACACACATTTTCATCCTTCGTACCAGGATACCTTGACATCAAATCAGCCACTCCACTCCATTCCGTTTACCAGGCACATACTCAATCACATAGTCAAAGTCACTCAAATCTTCCAAAGTCCTTGCAATCCTACTATCAGCCCACTTCATACGCTGCAGATACACAAGAGGTTGATGATCTGTTTTGATCACAAACCTCACACCATACAAAACGGACGCAACACTTTCAAACAATACCTTATCGCAGCCAACTCTCGCTCCACAGTCGAATACTTTCGTTCTGCAACATTCCTAGCCTTGGATACATACCCAATTATTCGCCTGACATTCTCTCCATTCAAACGCTGCTCTTGCATTAGAAAACCTCCCATACAATACCCACTCGCATCTGTATACAGTTCAAGCATTTTAGCATTTACACTATAATCTGGGTAAGCCAATTCATCATCTTCAGCCGCTGCCTCTTTCAGTCTCTCATATGCCTCATTCATCTTATCATTCCACTTGACAACCGTACTACCTTTCTTGCCCATCCACTCAGTCAGAGGCTTACTCACACCAGAACAATCACGTATAAACTTTCGCTGGAACTCAATCAAACCCCAAAACGACTTCAGTTGCTTCACAGTCACCGGTTTAGGAAACATTCGCACCTTCTCAACATACTTTGGTGATTTTCGCAACCCATTCTCACTCACCATATGCCCAAGGAATTCCACTTCTTTCGCAAACCATTCACACTTCGCCACTTTCACCTTCACACCAACACTCTCCAACGTTCTCAACACATCATTCACCAATCTCATATGCTCCTCAAAAGTCTCAGTCATAATCAAAATATCATCTATAAACGCAATCACATTCTTACTCGCAAACTTACTCAACACAACATTCATTGCCCGCTGGAAGGCTCCGGGAGCATTAGCCAACCCAAAGCTGAGGTTCCGGAACTGGTAATGCCTCTTTGAGGAAGAGAAGGCAGTTACCGGCCGGCTCTCCTCAGCAATGGGCATCTGGTAATACCCCCGTACCAGATCCAACTTCGTAAACCACTCCATCCCATGCATACTATACACACACTCAGATACCACACACATCGGAAACCTTTCTTTCACAGTCTTTTCATTCACCTTTCTATAATCCACACACAGACGCAATCTTCCATCCGGCTTACGTACAGGTACAATTGGACTATTCCATGCACTCTCGCTCTCTTCAATCACCCCCAATTGCTCCAATTCCAAGCACTGCTCCTCAATCTCATCAGCAACCGGACGTGGGAAATGCCTTGGCCGCTGATAGATTGGAGAGTCCTCCTTCAGGACAATCTTGAATTCCGGGAGCTTTGCAACCCCGAAATCCAGATCACCCTTACTGAGGGCTCCCTTTCATTCAAATATCATTCGATACACATCCTCCCTTTCATACTCAGTTAAACATCCATCCAATTCCACCATGCTCTTCACATCATTATACGTCCATTCACACGTCTCTTCACCTGCAACATTAACCCTGACATCTGTACTATCATCCATACCTACCTCATTGACAGTGGAGAGGTGGCGTAGTACATCTCCGACTTGGATTCCCCTCACCTGCCCTTTCACACTGGGGTCCGCCTGCACACATACAAACGGATCATTCATTCTCATCAAGCCATCAAACATACAAGCAACACACTTTACCTTATAACACGCATCCTTTCCATCCAATATCACAGTGTTCTCACTCACATTCAAACTAACATCCTTACTCCAACTCACTCTAACAGACACCCTTTCACCCTTCACAAGCCTTACATTCTTCATAGCAGTCACCTCAATACCAGTAAACACACTCCTCAAAACGCTACCATCTTTCCCTACATACAACTTATACACCCCATTTTCACCAATCTTTCTCTCAATCTGATCACTCGCAGGATGCACAACCATACGATTCATTTTCATAAAATCATACCCCAAAATCACACCATACTCACTACTCACCTTATCAATCACAGAAAATTCACATTCATTCATCATCATACCATGCATTCGAACAGCTGACCTTATCATTCCAATCACAGGCACTCTCCTATTACCAATACCTACCAAACTACCCTTGCACTCAGACAGGAGGGCTTTCTCGCTAACCTTATCATACACATCTTTATACACCAAGCTCGCCTTGCATCCAGAATCTATTAATGCCAAACACTCAATTCCATTCAACTCCACCTTCACACTCAGACACTCATACTTACTTCCTACCAGACAGCACTTTGACACTAGACAGACTTACCAACACATTACTCACACTCATGCACCCAGAGGATACTTCAGCAGGTACCCTCTTACCATTCAGTTTCCCGCTTCAGACTTTCCATTCACAACTTGCGCTCTCAGTCTAATCCAACACTTTTCACTTGAATGTCCTTCCATCGCACAATAGCTACATACATTCCTCTGGTCACGACACATCCTTGCATAATGACCAGCCTTTCCACAATTACCACATGCATATTTCATACTTTTCCCACCAGTTGCTCCACCATTCAACCTCGGACAATCTTTCTTCAAATGGCCTATTTCTTTACACTCGAAGCGCTCTTTCACACTTTCCTGGCAATCCCTTATCATATGCCCTTTCTTACCACACCCAAAACATGCACCAGATGTCCACCTACATTCTGCCAACATATGATCTTTCCTTCCACACCGATGACATTCCACAATCTTTCTCCCACCATTCGGTCTCTCGTTTGCTGGGACATACCTCGGTTTCTCTCTCATATATCCGTTCCCACGCTTGAAATTCATCTGCCCCCTTCCATTCGACCCCTCTCCATTTGCCCATCCATTCTGCCGGCCCAGGAAGTTTGACATCACTCCAGCTGGTGCAGCCTTCAGGGCATCCCTGTATCTGACAAACTGCTGGGGTGGATGAAAGCTCCTGGGCTTCTTACCTCCAACATTCACACTGTACCATCCATCCTCTTCTAGATCGCTTTCATCATCAAATCGTCCATCTTCTAACAGTTCCAACACATCCTCCCACATCAACCGTTCACCTGTCAGTCTCACTCTCTCCTTTCTCTTTCCACTCAGCCATTCACTCACCTTTCGCGGATCGTGTCCAAAAACTTCCTCATGAGTGGTTTACATTCATTTACATCATCATCACCATACCTCGTTCTTGCCATACTCTCAAGCCTATGTGCATACATATTCACACTTTCACTCTTCCCCATTCGAGCCTTCTCAAATTCATTCACCCTTTTATACTTCACACTCTCTTTTATTCGTTTCACCTGCCCAATCAATCTCTTCATCACTACATCGTACTTTGGCTCTCCCACACTCGTTATCACTCGCAAGAACTCCAACACTTTCCCACCCAAACAATCTCCCAGAACACTCACCCAGTGACCCTTGTTCTGCGGGTACTTGAGCTTGCAGTACCGCTCAAAATCCCCGAAGAACTCATCCATACTCTTTCCCCCATGCAATCTAAACTTATCAATCCTTGGCACTTCCCTAATCAAAATTCCTTTTCCCACATTCACTTCACTCTCCGAAGAGCTACTCTCGGTCTCACTCATTCCAATCATATCGTCACTCTCTCCCTCATCTGAGTATAGCGAATCCACACTCTTCCCTCTCGCCTTCCTATCCTTAACCTTAGAGCCATGCTTACTTCCTCTCTTACTCTCCACTCTCTTCCATTCACCCCCTTTCCTACCACTTACAGTATCTTCTTTAGACTCAATCATACTGCCATCCATTCCTTCTTCATCCTATCAGTCTTTTCATTCATCCCTTTTATTTTATTCTCCATTCCCTCCATCATTCCCCGCAACATTTCACACTCCTCTTCTTTCTTTCTCAACTCCAGTCTCAATCGCACTACTTCTTCATTCAATGTTTCCGCTACAGCCATTGTTCCCAAGTTAGTAAAAAGATAGGAGGAGGGAAAAATCAGTCAAACTACTTGTCACACCAATTGGGTATGGACTGCAATCCAATCCAGTCACGCTCCCGGTTTCGAAGTCTCATGTCCCTATTCGGGCGCCAAATGTAGCGGGCCGAAAATATATCTCTAATCCCAATCGATCCAACCCGCTTCCTACACTGTCCGGACGTGAGAAATCGAGGGAGAATGAAACGGATTGTATATACAGTCCCTTTACTTACAAAAAAAGTACAATGATAGTTACAGTTATATTTACAGCAATTTATATTTACAAGGGAAGTGTGCACACTTCAAAATGAGGCCAAATTCCCCAATCCAAATACGATACCAAAAGAGAATTTTATAACAGGCGAATACAACAAATTTACTTATATATCTACACAAAACATAAAAAAACACAACAACTGAATGAAAAGGGGCACGCGCTATTACTTGTGTGCTGGAGGTGGGTGGTAGTAGGCTAACTTAGAAGGAGGCAGGATTGTCAATGAAGGCGGGTATGGTGGTCCAGGTGTTTAGCGAGGTATGAAAGCCCTCCATCTCAGGGCTGGGCGGAGCACTCATCTAGAGAACCCTTCTTGCAGTCTGTCCAAGCTTCCACTCTCTCTTTCCAGAATATGGCGCTTTGCTAAAAGAATATTATAAACAAAGTACAATCTTGTTTTAATTATAGTGATATCTCAAAACTAGCTACTATCTTTCCAGAATATGACGCCTGGAAAGAAAGAAAAACATGGTAATCATTTTATACATAAAATAAACAAAAACAAAACAAACCCATTCCCATTCACACACATTCTTACAGAGGGAGGGAGAGGGTACTGAGAAAAGGGGTGGGAGAATGGCCCTTTTACACACACTCACATTCGCTCCACCACACCATGACTAGACTTGCATGCAACTAAAAATTGTTACTCCCCCAATATCATAAAACGTAAGTCAAGCAGGAGGATGCAAGATTTACGCCTGACATAATATATCTATTTTTCTATTCACTATAAATAGTGTCTTTCACACAGTGGCAATGCACCTATCTCTGAATAAGCAGTATACTGTTAATTGTACATACATTTCTCCACAGCCAACTTCAAAGGGTTTACTTCTGCCATGTTATACCATAGCAGCTGAGGCTCTTTCTCTCCCTGAATGATCTGAAATGGTAGACATATGATCAATCCCATAGGTCAGTTCCTTGCTCACCTAATTAATCACATAGATATAGGTGTGCTAAATGTGGATGAGTTTACACATGAGAAGCCTGAGAAGCGCTTCTATTTCCTTCCTTGTTCTGTCTGTCCCTGTACTGTACTGTCCCTTTCTGATAATCATTTTCTATGCAATTGATGCCTGAGAAACTGCTTCAGTGGTACTTGGAAAGATGGTGTTATCTGAATTTCAAATAAGGACTAATTTCTCCTTCCCAGTTGAGCCATTTAGGTCTACTGATGAGTTCCATAGCAACCTCATTGCCATATGCTGAACTACTATTCCTATATACTATATAATGTCTCACCATATTGTATACTGCCTGCCTCATTGATGATCAACTGGATGTAAGATGACCCCAGGCAGAAGAGAGATGCCTACATGCAATCAATATAAGCAATGTTAGAACAATTTCACCATCAGTGAATTTTGTGAGCTAGTGCTAGGTTCTATTATGTCTCTAAGCACACCCTCTGCTCTTCACTTGCAGGCATATACATCTTCACTTAATAGGAAGACCCTCACTTGCAGAGGTGCAGAAGATTGCTTAACTGATTCAGAGCAATTTCTCACAAGACCCTGCATCAGAATTATTTGGGAACACTCTTTCCATGTGCTCTACAATGCGCATTTTGATGTCATTGAAGGCCACTGACTGGAATTTAACTCCTTGCTTCATGCACATACTCCACTCATACTCTAGATGATGTCCCATATGCCATGTTTCCACACCTAGGTGAGCATAAGTGAAGCATGACCTTTTTACTAGATTTTTTTAACATGATCTGAGCAGAGGGTATCCTCCCAGACTGCTGGTGAATGAATGGCTACTCTGCTCACTTTACACTACCTGGTGAGAGATCACTATACCAGTACTCAGTGTGGCTTTCACATGTTCCACTACACTTTGGATGCTCTGCTCCAGCTGAAAAATGCTATCTACAAGGCCTTTATAGACACCATTATACCAGTGTTTTTCAGTCTGAAGGAATATGATACTACATGATGATACAGCTTCATGGAACCCATCCATACCTGGGTGGAGAGAAAATGCCTCCCAATTTTCATATCTGAATTTGTACGAGATTATAGATTCCACTTACAGGTGGTGGAAGTCCACTTTGTCCCTATAGTGCAGGAAGAAGGCATCCAACAGAAAAGTTCCTCAATCTAACATTCTTTGCCCTTAGCATCAATGGTATCATCTCAGTGGTGCTGGAAGCTGTTCTCACTATGCTGTGTGTGTTTTGGTGTAGCCCAGATGCCAACTTTGGAGTATCAACTTTCTCACTATCCCCAAGTGCACAGGTTTGTTTTCCCCAACTTCACCTGACCCAGACTTGTTCCTAAATGGGGTTCAGCTGGAATTGGTTGACTTAAACCATTTCCTTTGTCTTGTGTTTATTAATGCCTAACCTGGTAGGGTCTCTTGTACTCAAGGCATAGACATTCCATTCCCTGATATTTGTACAAGAGCTAACTCTTTTTTTTCCTCTTTTTTAAAAGCTTTTCCAAGGATGCTAGTTTAACACAGCCATAGCTGAGCAGGAATTGGTGGAAGAATGATGCGATTCACTACACCATTCTCTATCTGGTGACTTGTACTTTCTGCACATCCTCTAGTTGGAGCTTGCTTATTAATGCCAGAGAGATGCCACTTCACCTGTGCCTTGCACAATGTATGATGTGCTTGTATGTGCAAGCCAAGAATCTCCCTCATTCAACATCAATTGGCATTGCATTCATGGCTGATATTGATGGTGCTTCTGCCATTATGGCTCCTTCAAGAACTTTTAGTTCTTGGGCCATTTGTTTGTTTATGCCCAGGATGCACCCTGTAGTGTAGCCCCGCTGACGATTTGTCACCATGTCTCTGCTTTCACAACAACTGGAGTACTGCATTCAACTCTTTGTGTCATGCTGGATCTCTTGACAGTCTACACAGATGGCTCTGAGTCTGACATGAGGGTCAGTATCCATGCTGTTTCCCACTGGTTTTAGGTCAGCAGGGACTATACCTGGTCCTGCATGTCTTCATGGCTGAGCTAGTTACAATACCAGCTCAGTATTATACCTGGTTTAGAGGCTGGATCATGAGTGGTCTTGGGGGCATTGGAATCTTTGCACACTCTAGTTTGCACATGTTAGCTCCTTGACTTGCAGGAAATGAAGGCTCCAAAGAGTGTGCGAGGACTCCATGACCAAACCAACATTTCACTCTTTTTCATATTCACTCCATGGCAGGAATCAGATAAGCCCTTTGGGCTTCCTGGAAAATAGAGGGGATAATGTGACTGAGAGTAACCTAAATTTGAGGGACAGTACACTGTGGCTGTTCTTACGGATGGACTCCCAATGCCTTGGCAGCTTCAGGTCCCTGTTGTCTTTGAACTATGCACATTTGTGGGATGTACCACCATTTGATGGAGCACTCCTCCCTACCTTACTGCGATGACCATGTTGTCTTCCAGAGTGTTTGGCATATTCTTTTTGAATGTCCCAATCTTGCTGATCTTTCTGCACAATACCTATCTGAGTACCAGGACAGTCATGGTAGGAAAACCACTTATTCTTTATCGAAACTGAATTTTGCTTAAGGATATGTGGTATTTCTGGATGATGTTGGTCTCTTCCATTTTATGAGTGTCTTTGGTGTTGGTTGCAAGCTCCACGCTGGAGGGGCAGGACTTCCCAATGCTGGAACATGATTCGTTTTTATTTTTACTGTTGTTTCTTGGTTCAGTTTGTTTACATTCTTTTCAAATTTTTATGTGGCCTAGTAATAGTCTAACATTGATTAATACAGTGACATGCCATTGGCGTCAGTGGCCAGATGGTACCTTTAATTACATTTTTTAGCCTAGTTAGAGAAGAAACATTATTACAGTGCTCTTTGCCCTTGGTAGCTGTAGCTCAATTGGTTCTAAAAAGAACAAAAAAAACAAAACAAAACTGATGAATCTATTATCACTTTCTGGCAGAGGCTCAGATCAAGACAAGGACTAAGTACACTGCATGGAAGTTCTTCATGAAACTACATGAGAATCATTTAATAAATGTTGTCATGTCACTGGCTATTTTTGCTATGCTATAGCTTTGTGTGGATACTGCTCCTTGTACAAACACTGTCCCAAGTGGCAAATGGAGGGTGTAGGGGAACTAAAGAGTTACTAAGGACTGCACGACCAGACCAGCATATTTCTCTTTCTCTCATTGCCTACATGGTTGGAATCAGGTCAGCCCTCTGTGCTGCCTGTAAAGAATATGGGAGATGGCCAGTGAGAATTTAAAGTTGTGTGGCATCTTGCCATGACTGTTACCATGGACCCCCCTCTCAGTGCCTCAGCAGCTTCAAGTCTTTGTCTATTATCTTACAATTGGGCATTGCCACAGGAGTGCACTGCCATTGGATGGAGCATGCCCTCTGCCTTACTGCAATGACTGTTTTAACATATTCTTGTTGAGTGTCCAAGTCTGGGTGATAATCACACACGCTACCAGTACCAGACACAGTGGCATAGTTACCACTTCACTGGGGCTGAGGGGAAACCACCTTGCCCTTCTAGCTGAGAATACTTGGTTGTGCAGTTACTAGAGAGCCTTTAAAAAAATCTGATTTGGAACCAATTTGCTACTCAAATCAAGATAGTTGGGAAAGTACTTACAGGATGGGCTGCTTTGGTCTGAATTCTAAAAGGAGTATTCCAGTGACCTATGCCCTTGGTATCCATCACAAGATGGGCACCTTTTAAAAAAACCTTGCCTAATGAAAAGTGGGATAATTTATATGATTGTTTGTTCGTGTATTCAAATGGCTCAGGGGACATATTCCTGATGTCAAGAGACCTTTAAACCATTGCTCTAAATTAAACTTTTGAGTGGAATGTATCACCTTTTTTATCCATCCGGCTTGAATATCAATATAATGAGCTGTTTGAAATTTATAAGATTTATCATAAAGTGTGAAAGTATCTTTTTAACTTTTATATCTGGAGAGATCAGAGAAATAAATCACAAATTCTATGAAGATTCACTTGGTGGCAATATTGATCTTAAAAAGGTGAGAAAAGATGCAACACTAAAATTGCTTATAGTTATTCATTGTTTCTATTTGTTTTGTTTTTAACCATCATTAGCAGCATAAATCTAATTAGCATAATTAAGTTTTAAATATGATATCAATTTAATTTTATATTAGGAGGACTGCAGTGATAGCCCAGCCAAAAAGATCAAGGATGAGTTTTTTTATTCACTTGATGAAAATCAACATGGATTGAGAGGTCAAGATCAAGCATTTGGTGGTTCTTATGAAATTGGCCAAAATGGCTCAGTCAAAATGGTAATTTTATTGATTTTTTCCTTTGTATTTCATTTGTTTGCACAGTATCACTGGTGGCTACTTTGCATTCCCTACTAGATTGGACTCTTCACTTACTGAGTCTTAAATATGATTTAACTTTGTAACTAGAGATAAAGAGATCTCTTTACGCTTTTCTAAAGAAAAATCTCACTTCTTTATAAATTATATAGAAAAAGCAAGGAATGCTTCTATACCTGAAGTATTTAATAAAAGGTTCCTAAATATAGCAGTGGGGAAAATATGTGGCTGTTACATGCTTAAGTTGTCATTGATGGTAGTCTCTGGGGCCACAGTAGGACTCTGTGGGCCTCCTAACATGTTTCCTGCTATAAAAGAGATAAAACCAATGAGTGCAATAGGTAAACGATTAGATGCGATGGCTGTGAGAGTTTTGCCTGCCCTGTGTAGTTTGTTTTTTTCTGTTAAATGGCTTCAGAACTTTTGTCAAACAAAATTGCAAAGAAAACATTAAAAATGTGTGGAAAGCTCATTCATAGTCTTTTTATACTAGTAGGGCCTAGTGGGCAAACATAATCTGAACGGCCTGGGTAGCCTTTTGGTACTGCTTCTGCCTCAATTTTATAAATAGAAAAATATTAGTTACCTTCAAGTAGTTGTCAAGTATTTAAATAGAATTGACTTTGTCTTTATTTTAGGAGCAATTTTATGAGATTGTAATGAAAGAAGAGATTAAAGAAGAACCCCTCGAAGATGAAATTCCTCTCCTTGATGGAGAGAGACTAGATTCGCAAGAGGAAAACTCAAGCCCCAAATCCTCTCCTGAAACGTCCCTACAAAACTGCCTTCAAAAAAAGGTAACTTTGTCCTCTTTAAAATTTAATGCAGTGAAAAGACTTGGCAATTTGGGTGAAAGTTTATAGCACCTGCAAAGCCTCATGAGGAAAATCTACCAAGTGTTAAATAAAAGGCAACCAAGTCCAGATACGGGATTGCTGGCCTGAGATGCTGCTGCTCATGCCAAGGGTTTTATATTGTGAACTCTTCATGCATAACTTGTCCAGTCATGACAGTTAATCTGTATCTATGGTTTAGTGGACTATGGGTTATAGAGAAAATGGGAAAAGTAAATTGTTTTATCCATCCCTCATGGATAAGATCATCTTGAAACTCATATAAAGATCAGACTGACAATTGCTGATATTCACAAAGGCACCAGGGGCTTTTCCTTGGAGGGCAGAAAGGGATAGAGTGTGCATTGAGTGCACCCAAAACACATCAAAGGTTCTGAGGCAGAGGAGAGAGTGGATATGTTTTGCTGTGAAGATGTAGAGGGAAAGGGAAAAAGATGGCGGCATTTCAATTTGATATGAGCTTGATGATATGTGTGAGAGCTACCCACTCCTGCAAGGGTATATACAGGGCAGCCGATTGAACCTGGTAGTGGAAAGAAGAGTGGTAGTTACTGCTTTGAAAGCAGACCTCTCACTATTCTAGTTGATACTGAGTTGGATTTCTGATGTCAAGGTGTGGGGTTCAATCCCAATGAGGGCGAACACAATGCCCTCAGTGATCATAAGCTGGCTGCCCAGTGGGAAGAGACACTGATATCCTTGCAGAGGTAAGTAGCTCTGCACCCATCAACATGCACATCGGCATTCATTTCATCGTTATCATTCCTTTCCCACCTTCATAATCCAATATACCTCCTCTTTTCTTGAACCCCACTGATGGAGGCACTCATATCCACTTCACTTTCTCCTCTACCTCTCAGTGTAGTGGAGCGACCTGACCCCAGTTGAGAAAGGATTACTCAGTGTGTTCCATGTAGTGATTTCTCTGTTGGCTTATTGGGTCAGAGGTGGGGGGTTGTTTAGTGGTAGTGCTGGGGGCTTTTTTCTTGTGTTAGATCAGTATTATTTTGCATCTCGGATGGTATTTTAACGTAGCCTAGTACTAGGCTGTCATGAGTACGGTGACTTATACCCAAGTAGGCAGTCACCAGATAGGTTCCTAAAAATAAAAGCATTTCAGATGGAGGTTGTGATGGGGATTATTCAATGCTCTGGTGAAGTGTTGGAGTTTCAATCATGTCTAGGTGTATTTTGGTTTTAGCATGAAGGGCTGGGGTGGGTGTTCAAATTTTTTTTTATTTTCATTAGTTTATGTACATTTTCCCATGCTTTTTGACCTGAAAAAGATGAAAATAACTATTTTGACCCGAAAAAGCCAAAAATTAACTATTTAGATTTGAAAAGGCTGAAAATTGTAACTATTTTTTCCAAGAATGTTGGGAAGTATTTCTGCATCGAGGTTTAAATTTTCTTCTTTGAAATCAGCAAAAAGCACCTATTCCAGGGACTTTGAATCATATTTCACACTATAAATTTTTATCTGCAAAAAATAGGCACCAAATTAGTGGTGTAATCACGCTTCCAATTTATACAAATGTGATACTCTTGGAACCAGAAATGTCACCTTGGTACTTAGATAGACTTTATTAATATCACAAATTTAGTTTCTCACACTCAAGGCACCTTATTCATGGCACAAATTTGAGATTAATCTTTTATCAAGTCTAATCAATCAAGAAGTGAAAGTGTTACAAGATGATTCATTTCACACTGGCATTTCCTTAGTCAATTGTTATGAGTTTGGTTCTTGAAAGTCAAAGCGGCGTCTGTTGAACTCCAGAACTTGAAGCGGATGGTCCTTTTGGTTGTCATCTGTTATTGTGACATTTGCAAAGTCCTTCATCCCCTTAATCCGGACTCAAGTTGAATGACTCCATCTTTCAGCAAATTGCACCCTCCCCCCCATCATATTCTATCACAGGGAACTGGTATGAAAAGGGGTCAGCAGGCCCCAAATCGACTGTTCATGGTGGGAGCGACCCGATGGGACCAACCCCTTTGGGGGGGCTACGGAAAGCGGAACGGGTCGGGCCGTGCTCCCTGCAGTCCTTCAATCATGCATCTTATTGCGGGGATCAGTGTGATTGCCCTGACCCCGGCTCTTTCCCGAGGAAGGTTGGTTCGCTGGCCAGAGATTTGACTGTGACAAAAGATAGCTTGAATGGGATCTGTAATGCCTTGGAGGGTTATGGACACACGGAGATCCTCCCTGAGATGGACATAGTCCCAGAGTTGACCCAGCCCCAGAAGAAGACTAAGAGGATTAAAGGTTCCTCTCATTTTGCGGGGCTCCTGGAACAGGCCCGACCGCTGACGTTTCGGTAAGCGACCTGGCCAAGATTAGCACTTCAGGCTCGGACCCTCCCGGGTAGGGGGTCCCAGACCAAGACTAAGGTCGCAAGTGCGCTAAGCGGAGCCACGATTATGCCGGGGACCCTCATTGAAATACTACCTGGTATTTTCGAGCCCGCTAGCTTCAAAAGAGTGCATTAGCCAGCTTGATTAGTAGAAAGCGGAAGGTGTCCTGTTTCTCGGACGGGAGCCTTCTGGTGAATGCGTCAGATCCACCAGAAGTGGCCATGATTAGTGCCCTTGGGACTCTTGAGCGCACGGCAGTGAGTGCGATGCCTCTCACTAACCTTAACTTCGTGAAAGGAGTGGTCTACCTGAGGGAACTCATAGACTACTCCATAGATGACATCACCTTAGAGCTGGCCAACCATGGAACACTTAAGGTGGAACATGTGATGAGAAAACAGGGAGGGGCCTCGAGAATCACCCATGTTCGATCAAGACAATCTCCCTGACTCGGTGCGGCCGGTTGGTATTATTACTGTGTGAAGCCAAGCGTGCCACTTGCGGAGGTGCTGATACTGCCACTGCTCCTCGTAAGGCGCGTGGCGATTTGCCTTCCTGGCCCCCTGCTGACGGGACTCAGTGCCCCTTCCCGTCCCAGCTTAGCCTCTTCTTCTTTCTGACAGCCTGCATTTCGACCCTACTTCCTCACTTTCCCTACCCCGTAAGGGGCGCGGCGATTTGCCATCCTGGCCGCCGTGCTGATGGGACTCAGCACCCCGTCCGAACCCAGCTTAGCCTCTTCTCCTTCCTTCAAAACACTTGTTTCCTCGCTTTTCATACAACCTCTCACACAACTTTCTCTGGTCAGCCTCTAATTTCACAGGGTAGATGCTGACCTCCTTCTCAAGCCAACCGTCCCGGATCGGGGCTGAGGGGGAAGGGGACAATGTTCCGTATTCCCTGAGCTCCGGTTCGGGATGGGGGTTTGTATCAACCTGCTTCATCCCCACCCATACCTTCCTCACATCCATTTCCCTCTCCTCTTCACATTCTATCTATTTTTACGCCGTGTTCAAGGTGGAGCCGCCATGCCGATGGACTGCCAGGCCACCAGGTGGGAGGGGTGGTCCGAAATGGCGGCGCCTGGCTCTGCCAGGCCTGTAAGCACCTCTTGCAGTGCGGGCAACTGCAAGAGGTGATGAGCTATTGCGTCCCGTAGCACAAATAGGGTCACAATGCCCAATGATGAAAATATAAAAAAACAAAAAAAACCCAACTTCCCCAAGAACATCAAAGGAGCCGCCCTCCGGCAGCTCCACCGAGAAAATGGAGTTCGCCCCCCTTGTGCTTGCGCAGGGGACCCTCCATACTTCTTTAACCGGAGAGGAGGCTAACTCCTCTCCTACGCCTACGGGTGTAGGGGACTCCCCCTCAACCGCTTCTCTGGAGGTGCTTTTGGGCACCTTCTTATCTCCAGCGGCAGTCCCTCCTTTGCTTTCTAAGGGGACTGCCAAGAAAGCCAGCAGGCAGCCCATTGCCGACTGCCCCTCGTGTAAGCGGCTTGGTAGGGCAAACCCCCTTAGGAGGGAGAGGGAAGCCAGGCCCCTTCGGTCGCTTCCCTCAAAAGACCTGCTGGCAAGAATATTAAACCTTGCCGGGGTCAAGGCCTGTGCCTCCCCACTAAAGACTTATGACGTTGCCAAGGGGACCTGCGATGTCCTGAGAGGGGATGGCCGACTCGAGGCCCCTCCTGTGATAGACATGGTCCTTGAGGAAAACCAGCCTCAGACGGTAGGGCCTTCCATGGGGGGAATCCGGGCTCGGCGCCAAGCACCGAACCCGAATCCGCCCCTATGCAAGGTCCTCCTCAAACGGCTGGGGATTCTCAGGCAGTACAAGGAGGGGAGGGATCTCCTCCGGATGATGCCCCTGCGACCACCAGGACCTTCTCCATTTCAGACAAGGACCTGGCTGAGTCCGGTCCATCTGACCTGGGGGCTTCAACCGGGGGAGGTGAGAAGCGGGTTCATTCCCCGCCCTCCTCTCCAAAAAAGAAAAAGACGAAGAAGACTCGGGGCTTCTCTTCATCCGCGGGGGCTGCGGGGACGGATGGGTCTGCTGCCACTATGGCAAGCGACCAAGCCAAGATCGGCACATCCGGCCCCTCTGCCTTCCCGGTTGCGGAGCCCCTGACCAAGACCAAAAATGCACAGGGCGGAGCCTCGATAACATCGGGGCCGCTGATTCAGAGGTTACCTGGCGTTTTCGAGCCCGCTGGCTTCAAACGCTTCCTCGTTATTCACTCCACTGATGGCACCATGTTGTCCAAGGGCAACATGATCCATCAGAGGAGAGGATTAGCTTGTGCAATTGGTAGAGAGCCGAAGGTGACCCGTTTCTCGGACGGGAACCTTCTGGCGAATGCGGCGAATCCAGCCGAGGCGGCCAAGATAAGTGCTCTTCGGACACTTCATGGCACCCCGGTGAGTGTGACGCCGCACTCTACCATGAACTTTGTGAAAGGAGTAGTTTATGCGAGGGAACTCGTTGACTACTCCATTGAGGACATCACCCTAGAGCTGGCCGACCATGGGGCGGTCAAGGTCGAACGTGTGATGACAAAACAGGGAGGGACCTCGAGACCCACCCCTACACTCTTCGTCATGTTCGACTGTGACAAGCTCCCTGAGTCGGTGCGTGCCGGTTGGTACCGCTACCGCGTGAAGGCATTCGTGCCACTACCGCGGCGGTGCTATTACTGTCACCGCTTCGGCCATACGAATCGCTAATGTAGACGTGCAAAGTCGGGGTCACCCGAAGTCTGTGTAAATTGCTCATAGGTCGCACACGATAAGTCCAAATCGTGTGTGGCCAAGTGTGTCAATTGCGGAGAGCCGCACCCTGCTTCTTCGAAGCAATGTGGTGCATATCTCCTTGAGAAAGAAGTCCTGGCTGTTCAGGCCCAGGATCGACTCTCATTCCGCGAGGCTAAGGACTTTGTCCTGGCGCGCCCGGCTCTGCCTAGGACGTCATATGCCTCAATAGTTAGAAAAGCACCCTCTGCTCCTGGCCCATCCAGGCCAATGAGCACAGTTGTTTCCGCGCGTATTCGGAGCCATTCTGCGGGCTCTACCCAACCCTGGCGCTTTCCTGGTAAAACTGGCGGCAAAAAGGGTTCATACCCAGCCCCGGCTAAAACAGGGCTCGCCCCCTCTTCCCCCAGCGTGACCATTTCCCGTAAGGCGAAACTGGCACGCGCCTCCACCGAGTCGTTAGACTCACAGGAGGCAACACCCCTGAAGATGGTCGCTAGGCCATCTTCCGGGGTTCCTAAAGCTGTTCCCCGAAAGGAGGACAGCAACAAAGGAGCTTCGGCTCCTTCGCCCACGCCCCGAGGTGGAGCGGGTGGCTCGGAGACGGTGGTTCCTCGAAAAGAGAGCCCCCCCGCCTCTGAAGCCGCAATGCCCGCCTAAGGTTTCGAGGCGGAGGGAGGAAAAGACTCGCATGGCGAGCGCAACCTTCCCCAATAAGTCCTCGAAGGCGACAGCGCCTTCAGCGCATTGTCCGGCCAAGAGCGCCCGGGGTTCTGCCCCCGGGAAGCGTACGGCCATTCCCGTGAGGATCTTCAGTTCGAGGAGGGCCCCAGTGTCTCCTCCGAGCTAGGCCTGGAGCGCATATTATTTCAATGGAATTGCCGTGGACTCCAGGCCAACTAGGAGGAGCTGCGGAGGCTCATCTCGTCCCGTTCCCTGTTAGCTATCGTTTTGCAGGAGACCATGCTCGGCGCGTGCCCCCTGCCCGCCCTCCTGGGGTATAATTGTTGCGAATCCACCACCGCGGGATGGCTGGGCTGGGGGATGCGTGGCTTACACCCGGCATGATGTTTCCGTTCTTCCTTTCTCTTTAGATACCTCCTTTCAGGCAGTGGCTGTGCAGCTGCACCTGGATAGGAGGTATACCATCATTTCTGCGTACATTCCACCGTAGCTGACATCGACGCGGGGAACTTCCGCCGCGTCGTGGCACGGTTGCCGAGGCCCTATCTCTTGTTTGGAGATCTGAACGGCAGGCATCCTCTTTGGGGAGATTACTCCATAAATCCCAGGGGACAAGTCCTTGCCGATCTGATCGAAGAGCTTGAGATGGGTGTCCTAAACGTGGATGAGTTTACGCATCACTGTCCGAGAACTGCTTCATTTTCTTGCCTTGACCTATCTTTGTGCTCTTTGGATGCACAGCCTGATTTTGATTGGGGGGTGGTCGATGACCTCCATGGTAGTGATCACTTTCCCATTCAAATATCATTTTCAGGGCAACTGCCGCCTGAAAGACCACTTTGGTGGTGCTTGGCGCGGGCGCGGTGACCTGCATTTCAGGAAATGACTGAATTCTCTATCTCAGTCGAGGAGTTTAGGTCGGTAGATGAGGCCGTTGAGTTCTTCTCCGGCAATCTCATCGCCGTGGGCCTGACTACTATTCCTAGGACGTCTGGTCGTTTTACACGCCGACCACTCCCATGGTGGTGAGCCGAGTGTGAGACGGCCCTCAAACAGAAGCGTTATGCCTACATGTGCTATAAGCGCCGCCCGAACGATTTCACTGTCGCTGAATTTCGTCGGGCTAGGGCTAGGTTCCGGTATATTTCGAAGCACGCCCGCCGCTCTTCTTGGGCATACGTGTCTTCACTTAACGGGAAGACCCTTTTAGCTGAGGTGTGGAGGCGAGTCAAAAGGATTCGGGGTAAGTTCTCGTAGGCCCCCCCTCCCGTTCTCCAGGAGAATGGGACCTCAATCTCGGACCCCGCGTCCGTGGCGGAATCCTTAGCGACCGCTTTTTCCGCATTCTCTAGCCGTGATGCTGCTCCGCCAGCATTCAATGCACGTCGTGATGTCGCGGAAGGCCGCTGTCTGGACTTTACCTCCAGAGGCGGAGAACGCTTCAACGACAAGTTTACTGTGAGTGAGTTGCGTTCCACTCTCGCTTCGTGCGCGGACACCGCCCATGGTCGGACGATGTCCTGTACGCCATTCTTCGACACCTGGGTGAGCGAGGGATGGCCTTTGTGTTAGATTTGTTTAACAGGATCTGGGTGGTAGGTCTTTTTCCAGACTCCTGGCGAATCGCTACTGTGCACGCCTTTCGCAAACCGGGGAGAGATCACTCTACTCCGACCGGTTTCCGCCCAATATCTCTAACCTCTTGCGTGTGCAAGTTGATGGAGAAATTGGTAAATGTTAAATAGCCTTTTTCCTGGACAGCGGAGGCCATCTGTCTTCCGCACAGTGCGGCTTCCGCAAGTTCCACTCCACGTCGGATGCTCTGCTCCGACTGAAAAATGCCGTCTGTGAGGCTTTCCTTCGTAGACAGCACTACGCCACGGTCTTTTTCGATCTGGAGAAGGCCTATGATACCGCATGGCGATACGGTATCATGGAGACTCTCCACACGATGGGGGCGAGGGGACGCCTCCCAATGTTTATATCTGAATTTTTGCGAGATGGTCGATTCCGCGTGCGGGTGGGGGGGAGCCCTCTCCGGCCCAAAGGAACAGGAAGAGGGTGTCCTCAGTGTCACACTCTTTGCCCTGAGCATCAACGGCATCACCTCGGTGCTGCCGGAAGATGTTCTGGCTACGCTCTACGTGGACGACCTTTCGATCTCTTTTGGCGCGGCCCAGATGCCAACTCTGGAGCGTCGACTCCAACAGGCATTGAACCGCGTCTCTCGCTATGCCGAAGCGCACAGGTTTCGGTTTTCTGTGGCCAAGACTAAGGTGGTGCACTTCTGCCGCCATCCACGGCTTCACCCCGACCCAGATTTGTTTCTTAATGGGGTGCGCCTGGATGTGGCTGAGTCGCACCGTTTCCTTGGTCTTGTATTCGACCGACGCCTCACCTGGGAGGCTAATATTCGCAGCCTTGGGGTCTCTTGTACCCGCGCCATGGACATTCTCCGTTCCGTGACGTTCAGCGCATGGGGCGCTGATAGGGCTACTGCCTTATTTTTTTATCGATCCTTTGTTCGCTCGAAGCTCGACTACGGATGCGAGTTTTATGCATCCGCAGCCGAGCGTTTATTGCTGAAGGTGGATTCGATCCACTACACCGGCCTTCGCCTTGCTACCGGTGCCTTCCGCACTTCTCCCATTGAGAGCCTGTTGGTCGATGCCCGGGAGATGCCACTCGCTATGCGCTGCGTGCAGTGCATCACTCGCCTGTACGCGCGAGCCCGGCGCCTCCCTCAGTCGCCAACAGCTCTCACTGCATCCGCAGCTGATCTCGATGGTGCCTATGCCGCCTAGAGACGCCAGTCATACCCTAAACCCAAATACCCTAAACCCAAAGGGGTTTAGGGCCAGGAAACTCCTTCGAGAGCTAGATATAGCTCTCAGGCCGGTGGCGCCCCTGGTTCTGCCCAGGACGCCACCCTGGAGGTTACCACATTTGGCTATTTTTCGCCACGCCTCTTCTCCCAAAGCTTATACTGCGCCGGGAGTATTGCGTTCGACCTTTTTGGAGCACACATCGTGTCACGCTGGAACCGTGCCAGTGTATACGGATGGCTCCAAGTCCCAAGAGGGGGTCGGCTTCCACGCCGTATCCCCTCTGTTTGAAGTCACTGGGGCTCTACCAGGCCCTGCGTCTGTCTTCACGGCCGAGCTGGTGGCAATACACCACTCGGTACGGGAGATTACGCGACGTGCCCGGTTCGGAGACCGGATTGTGATCTATAGTGACTCACCAAGCGCCCTGAGTGCTCTCGGGGCATTGGAATCTCCGCATCCCCCTGGTTCGCGATATCCGTGACACCACGGTTTTGGCGAGCCGGGTGGATGTCGAGATTATCTACTGCTGGGTTCCTGGACATGTAAGAATTGCGGGGAATGAGTGCGCCAATGAGGGCGCCAAAGAGTCCGTGAGGACTCTGCGACTGGTCCAGCGTTTCGCTCTTCCTCACACTGACTATATGGCAGGAATACGGGCAGCTCTTCGGACTGCTTGGCAAAGAAGAGTGGAGACGGTCGAAGGGAACTTAAAGTTGCGTGCCATTGCGCCGCGACTGTTTCCATGGACCTATCCGCCAATGCCGCGACGGCTTCAGGTCGCTTTCTGTCGTCTCCGAATCGGACATACTCGTGTGACGCATCGCTATCTGATGGAGCGCTCGCCAGCGCCCTATTGCGACGACTGCGTCGTCCCCCAGACTGTACGGCACATTCTTGTCGAATGTCCCAGTCTGGCTGATCTTCGCGCACGACACCTGTCCCGGTACCGGGATGGGCGGGGTCGCTACCGCCTGTCCCTTGTACTCGGGATGAGTGCGTGCACATCGACTGGTGGACTTATTGACTTTTTGGGGAAGGCCGGCCTTCTACCTATTATTTAAGCAGGGTTTGTTTTTTTTGTTTCGTTTTGTTTTTTGCATTTGTTTTTTTTGTTTATTTTTTCCTTTAGGTTGCACGCTCATGCGCCGGGGGGACCTCCCCCAATGCAGGAGCTTGCTTCCTTTCCCCCATTTGGGTTGGGTTTTTTTCGTTTCTTTAATTTTATTTTAAAGTAGCCTAGAACTAGGCCAGTTTTAATACGGCAACTAATGCCCATGTAGGCAGTCGCCAGATGAGCTCTTAAAATTATAAAAAAAAACAAAAAAAACTCACTTTCCCTACCACCCCTCCTACAACTCTCTCTGGTCAGCCTCTAATTTCACAGGGTAGACGCCGACCAGCTTCCTCTTACCCATCCATCCCGAATCAGGACTGAGGAGAGAGGGGACAATGCCCCTCCACCCCTCAACTCCGTTTTGGGGTGGTGGGTTTTTAACAACCTGCTTCATCCTCACCCACACCTTACTCACTCCCCCTTTCTCTCTCCTTCCAATCTCTATCGATTTTACGCTGAGCCCAAGGTGGAGCCGCCATGATGATGGGCTGCCAGGCCACTTGGCGAGAGGAGTGGCCTAAAAGGGCGGGAGCTGGCTTTGCCCTCCTATACTCAACCATTGCAGCCCGGGCTATCTCGTAAGGTGATTAGCGTTGAATCCGGTGAAAATACCAGGGTCGTGAGGCCATCTTTCGGGCTCCTAAAGTTGCCCCCGAAAGGAGGACAGCTCTAAACGAGCTTCGGCGCCATCACCCACACCCAAAGGGTAGGCTGGGTGATTTGGAGACGGTAGATCTTTGAAAAGAGGGCTCCTCGCCTCCGAAGCGGACCCGTTCTCTTAAGATTTCGAGGCGGATGGAGGAAAAGACTCGTATGGCGAGCACAACCTTCCCTCATAATCCTCGAAGGCGACAGCGCCTTCAGCGCATTATCCGGCCAGCAGCGCCCGGGGTTCTGCCTCTGGGAAGCATACGGCTATTCCGTGAGGGTCTTCTCTTCGAAGAAGGCCGCCGCATCTCTTCTGAGCTAGGCCTCAAGGGCATATTCCTTCAATGGAATTACTGCAGAATCTGGGCCAACTGGGAGGAGCTGCGGAGGCTCTTCTCCTCCCGCTCCCCGTACGCTATCATTTTGCAAGAGAGGGCTGGGTGTGTATGCCCTGCCCACCCTCCCGGAATATAAGGGTTTTCGACCCCACCACCACGTGATGGTCGCCGGGCGGGAGGATGTGCGATTTACACCTGGCATGATGTCTCCGTTCTTTTCCTCGCTTTAGATCCCTCCTTTCAGGCAGTAACTGGCATCGCTACCTGGATAGGAGGTATACTGTCATTTCCGCTTATATTCTAACGTCAATCGACTTCGACGCGGGGGACTTACGCCGCGTCGTGGCACGGTTGCCGAGGCCCTTTCTCTTGCTCGAATATCTGAACGGTAGACAGCCCCTCTGGAGTGACTACTCGATTAATCACTTCCGTCAAGTCCCCTCCGACCTGGAGATAGGTGTCCTAAATGTGGATGAGTTTACGCATCACTGCCCGAGAAGTGCTTCATTTTCTTGTATCGATCTATCTTTGAGTCTCCCGATGCACAGCATGATTTGGGGTTGGGGGTGGTCGATGACCTCCATGGTAGTGATCACTTTCACATTCAAATATCATTTTATGGTCCGCTGCTTCCCGAGAGCCCGCCCCGGTGATGCTTGGCGCGGGCGCGGTTGTCCGCATTTCAGGAAATAACGGATTTCTCTGCCCCAGTCGAGGAGTTTAGGTCGGTAGATGTGGCCGTTGAGTTCTTGTCCGGCAACCTCCTTCTTCGCCATGGCCTAACTACTATTCATAGAACGTCTGGCCGTTTTGCACGCCGACCGCTCCTGCAGTGGTCAGCGGAGTTTGAGATGGACCTCAAGCAGAAGCGTTATGCCTACATGCGCTCTCGGACCCTGCGTCCGTGACTGTAGTAGTGATATGGTGGTTGAGGTGCCATCTCACTCTCAACATAATCTTGTGCGAAATCTGTCTTCGATGACGAAGTTCCCGTAACCGTTTCGCCCCATCCACGTCTGAATTTTGTCAAAGGTGTCGTCTATTCACACGAATTAAGAGATTGTGACCTCACCACTCTTCAGAGCAAGCTTAGTACCCAACTTGTCACAGATGTACACAGGGTGACTAAAACTGTGGGCTCTGCTAGAGTCCCAACTGCCACATTGATTTTAACGTTCAAACGACAGGAACTGCCGCAGTTTATTAAAGTAGGGTACCTTCATATCCCGGTAACTTCCTACGTCGAACTATCCAGACGTTGCTTCAATTGTTATCAATTTAGACATGTTGGTCTTGCCTGTTGGCACTCCCGTTCATGCGTGAATTGTAGTTCCGATTACCATGGCCCTGAATGCACCGAAACACCCGTGCTGTGCCAACAGCGATGGTGGCCACAGTGCTGCGTCAAAACCGTGCCCCAGTAAGGGTCACGGCGATTTGCGTTCCTGCACGCCGTGCTGACGGGATTCAGCGCCCCGTCCGGCGCCAGCTTAGCCTCTTCTTCTTTCTGACAACCTCTCCTCTTATGCTACCTCCTCACTTTCTTGCACCCTCTCTCACAACTTTCTCTGGTCGGCCTCTAATTTCACAGGGTAGAGGCTGACCAGCTTCCTCTCACCCAACCAGCCCAGATCTGGGATGAGGGGTGGTGGGTTTTTAGCAACCTGCTTCACCACCGCCCACACCTTCCTCACATTTTCTTTCTCCTTTCAGTGTCTAAGGTAGGGCTGCCAGGCCACTAGGTGGGAGGAGTGGCCTCAAATGGCAGCAGCTGTTTTTTTCGGCCCAGTATTCACCACTCTCACAGCGGGCTACTGCGCGGTGTGACTAACTTTTGCGTCCCGTGTCACTAATAGGGTCTCCATGCCATTGAATAAAACTCGCCTCCCCCCCAAAAAAAAAACATTAAAAAATCTCCCCCTTCACTCTCCCTTCACCAGCCATGGAGCCTCCTTCGGGCAGATCCCCGAAAAAATATGACTACGGTTGAAGGGGACTCTCCATGACCCTCTTCTCTTGAGGCGCCCTTGGGCGCCTCCCTCTCTCCAGCGGCACACCTTGTTTTCTTTGACATGGGACTGCCAAGAAATCATCACGCGTCCCAATATTGACCGTTCCCGCTGGGAGTGGCTTGATAGGGAAGGGATAGCAGGGCGTATCGGCCCGTGGCCCCTAACGTCCTGCACTCGTACATCAAGTCCCTACAGGGGGCTGGCGTACCTGCCCCTTCCTCTACCCTAACGGATGCCGGTTCGCCGGCCCAAGACGAGAAGACCAAAGATACCTCGTGGGGGATAGCCACATGGAGGCCCCCTTTGAGATGGACATGGTGTCTGAGGGGAAAATTGCTCCAAGGCCGCACACGATAAGTCCAAATCGTGTGCGGCCAAGGGTTACCTTTGCGGAGAGCCGCACCTCGCTTCTTTAAAGCAATGTGGTGCGTATCTCCTTGAGATGGAACTCCTGGTCGTTCAGGCATAGAGGCGTCTCCCACTCTTGGGAGACAATTCGATTAATCCCAGGGTTCAAGTCCTTGCCGACCGGATTTACGAGCTGGAGATTCATAGGTTTCCTAAATGTGGATGAATTTACGCATCATCCGCCGCGAACCGGTTCATTCTCCTACCTTGATCTATCCTCGGCTCTCCGGAAACCCAGACTGATTTGGGGTGTGCCGCTGCCGCCCGAGAGCTCGCCCCGGTGGTGCTTGTCGCGGGTCAGGTGGTCCGCATTTCAGGAAATATCTGATATCTCATTCTCAATCATTTAGTTTAGGTCTGTGGATGAGGCCGTTAAGTTCTCCGGCAACCTCATAGCTGTAGGCTTAACTACTATAACGTCTGGCTGCTTTGCACACAGACTGCTTCCGTGGTGGTCAACCGAGTGTGAGGCCCTCAAACAGAAGCGTTATGCCTAAATGCTCTATAAGTGCAGCCCGAACGATTTTACTTTCAGTGAATTTCGTCGGGCTAGGGCTAGGTTTCGCTATATTTCGAAGCACGCCCGCCGGTCTTCTTGGTGGGTATACGTGTCTTCACTTAACGGGAAGGCCCCTATAGCACAGGTTTGGAAGCGAGTCAAAAGGATTCGGGGCAAGTTCTTGCAGGACCCCTCACCCCCACACACATTTTCCATGAGAATGGGAACGCAATCTCGGACTCTACGTCCGTGGAGGAATCCTTCGTGACCGCATTCTCTAGTTGGGATGCTGCTCCGCCAGCATTTACTGCGCGTGCTGATGTTGCCGAAAGCCGTCGATTGGACTTAACCTCCAGTGGCGGAGAACCCTTCAGTGATAGGTTTACTTTGAGTGAGTTGCGTTCGGGCTTCGCTTCGTGCGCGGCCACCGCCCCTGATCAGGACGATGTCCCATACGTCATGATTCGACACGTAGGTGAGCGAGACATGGCTATTCTCTTAGAATCTTTAACCAGGTTCTGGATAGAGGGTATCCTCCCAGACTCTTGGCGAATTGTTACTGTGCTAACCTTTCGCAAACTGGAGAGATCACTACCCAGCCCTGTTTCCGCCCAATCTTTTAACCTCATGCGCGGGCAAGTTGATTGGGAAATTGGTAAATGTTAGATTAGCCTTTTTTTCTGAACACTGGAGGCCATCTGTCTTGTGCTCAGTGTGGTTTCTGCAATTTCTACTCCACGTCGAATGCTCTGCTCTAACTGGAAAATGCCATCTAAGAGGACTTCCTTCGTAGATAGCACTACGCCACGGTGGTTTTCGGATATGATATTTTATGGCGATACTAGAGCATGGAAAATCTCGACATGATGGGGCGAGGGGACGCCTCCCAATCTTTATATCTGAATTTTTGTGATCGTCGATTCCGCATACAGGTGGGAGGGGAGCCATCTCCGGCTCAATGGAAGAGCAAGTGGGTGTCCCGCAGGTAAGTGTTCTCAGTGTCACACTCTTTGCCCTGAGCATCAACGGCATCACCTTGTTGTTGCAGAAAGATGTTCTCGCTACGCTCTACGTGGACGACCTTTCGATCTCTTTTGGTGCGGCCCAGGTGCAAACTCTGGAGCGTTCGCTCCAACAGGCGTTGAACGTGTCTCTCGCTCTGCCGAAGCGCACAGGTTTCGAGTTTTCCTTCTCCAAAACTAAGGTGGTGCACTTCTACTGCCATCCAAGGCTCCACTCTGATCGAGACTGGTTTCTAAATGGGCTTCTCATAGAAGAAGTGGACTAGTCCCTTTTCCTTGGTCTTGTCTCGCACCGACGCCTCACCCGAGAGGCTCAGATTTGAACCCTTCGTGTCACTTGTACCAGCGTTATGGATATTCTTCGTTGTTCCGTGACGCAGCACTTGAGGCACTGATAGGGATACTGCCTTACATTTTTATCAATCCTTTGTTCGTTCGAAATTCGACTACAGATGCGAGTTTTATGCATTCGCAGCCGAGGGTGTAATGAGGAAGCTGAACTCGATCCACCACACTGGCCTCCTTCCCGCGACCGGTACCTTCACGTCCACCATTGAGAGCCTAATAGTCGATGCTGGTGAGATGTCACTCGCTCTGCACCGTACACTGTATTATTCGCCTGTACGCGTGAGCCCGGTGTCTCCCTCAATCCCTACAGCTCTCACTGCATTCATAGCTCATCTTGACCGTGCCTATGCCGCCGAGAGACTCCAGTCATACCCTAAGCCCTTTGGGTTTAAGGCCAGGAAACTCCTTCGCGAGCTTGGTATAGCTCTCGGGCCGCTGGTTTTGCCCAAGATGCCACCCTCGAAGGTACCACATTTGAACATTTATCGCCACGCCTCTGCTCCCAAAGCTTCTACTGCGCTGTGAGTATTGCGTTCAGCCTTTTTCGAACACGCTTCGTGTCACACTCTAACCTTGTCAGTGTATATGGATGGCTCCAAGTCCCAAGAGAGAGTTGGTTTCCACGCCGCGTCCCCTCTGTTTGAAGTCAGCGGTGCACTGCCAGGCGCTGTGTGTTTCTTCAAGTCTGAGTTGGTTGCAATACACAGCTCTGTACGAGAGATTACGCGACGTGCCCGTTTCGGAGACCGAATTGTGATTTATAGCCACTCTCAAAGCGCCCTGTATCATCTCGGTGCATTGGAATCTTCGCATCCCCTGGTTATCGTGCTATCCGTAACGCCATGGTTTGGCGACCCGGGCAGATGTCGAGATTATCTTATCGTAGGTTCCTGGACATGTAGGAATTGCGGGTAATGAGCGCGCTCATTTGCTCGCCAAAGAGTCCGCGAGGACCGGGCGACCACACAGCCGTTTCGCTCTTCCTCACCCGATCATATGACAGGTATACATCGGCCCTCTGCGTAGCCCCGCAAGGAAGATGGGAGATTGCCGAGGGGCATTTAAAGTTATGTGCCATTACGCCGTGAGTGCTCCCATGGACCTACCCATAATGCCGCGATGGCTTCAGGTTGTTTCTCAGTCTGGGTGATTTTCGCAAACGTTACCTGTCCCGATAACGAGACCAGCTGGGTCGGGGCGGGTCTGATTCGTGCACAAAGACACCCAGACAACGATTTTTTTGGAGGAGGCTGGCCTCCTCCAATTGACACTTTGTTGTTCCTGCGCCATGGTTAGGCGGGCCAACCCCCGACGTCTCAGCGCGTTTCCCAGACCCCGAAGCCCATTTCCTTGTTGCTTTTTTTGTTTATATTTGTTTTTTCCTTGTCTTGCCTTTTACTTTTTTATATGTTATTTTCTTCGGGTTAATTTTAATATATCTTAGTATTAACCTTTCTGTTAATTATGGTGACTTTGCTCTTGTAGGCAATTGCCAGATGGGCTCCTTAAAATAAAAAAAAAATGATCATGCTCTCAGTAGCAAGTGCTAACATAGCTCTTTTGAATTAAAAAAAAAAGATCGCATGCTCCTCATACTCAATCCATACAGAAGGATCAAAGTCGAGCCTCAATTTGAGGGCAGAAGTGGTGTATCAGAGGCATCTGTGCAGCTGACCTTGCCTAGGATATCCTCTAGATAAATGTTGAATTACCAGATATTATTTGAACTTTCCACCTCAATTTTACTTTTCACAATTTTATTATTTATACCTATTCTAAAAATGTTGAAATCCCTTCGTTCTTTCACCAAAAGGATTGTGAACGATAGATTGTAAAATAACCGTTTCTTTTTCAGGAGTTGAAATTGCGTTCGTCCACTAACCTTAAGGTTATTCCACAGTTTAGTGGTATAATACAATCGCCCCCTCGAGCCCCTGATAATTATGACACAAATTGGACTACTAGTATATGTTCGAGATCTGAAAGCTCAGGAAAATGTGTTGAAAGCAACTCCTTACCTTCCCAGTCGACAAACACAAATTCACATACACTGCATCATTCAAAAATAAATAGAAAAGTCTCTAAATGCTGCTCCTATCCTCATAAGACTGCACGTAGGCGAGCTTTAAGCATACATTTAAGAACCCACACCGGCGAGAAGCCATTCAAATGCAGCTTTTGCCCTTATCAGGCTGCAACGGAAGGTAAGCTTAAACGCCATTCGTATACTCACACTGGCGAGAAGCCTTTCAAATGTAGCCATTGCCCTTATCAGTCTGCAACGAAAGATCAACTTAAACGACATTTATATACTCACACTAGCGAGAAGCCTTTCAAATGCCGCCTATGCCCTTATCAGGCCGCAACGAAAGGTCTACTCAAAGGCCATTCATATACTCACACTGAAGAAAAGCCTTTCAAATGCGCTGTTTGCCCTTATCAGGCTCCAAGTAAAAGTCACCTTAAAATCCATTCATATAATCACACTGGCGGGAAGCCGTTCAAATGCAGCCGTTGTCCTTATCAGGCGGCAACGAAAGGTCAGCTTAAAAGACATTCTTCTACCCACACTGGCGAGAAGGCTTTCGAATGCAGCCTTTGCCCTTATCAGGCTGCAACGAAAGGTCAGCTTAAATGCCATTCATATGCTCACACTAAAGAGAAGCCTTTTAAATGCAGCCTTTGCCCATATCAGGCTGTAACAAAATCTCTGCTTAAAATCCATTTATATACCCACACTGGGGATAAACCTTTCAAATGCAGCATTTGCCCTTATCAAACTGTAAGTAAAGGTCTGCTTAAAAGCCATTCATATACTCACACTGACGAGAAGCATTTCAAATGCAGCCTTTGCACTTATCAGTCTGCAAGGAAAGATCAACTTAAAAGTCATTTATATACTCACACTAGCGAGAAGCCTTTCAAATGCCGCCTATGCCCTTATCAGGCCGCAACGAAAGGTCGTCTTAAAATTCATTCATATACACACACTGACGAGAAGCCTTTCAAATGTAGTTTTTGCCCTTATCAAGCCGCAAGGCAAGGTCAGCTTAAAAGCCATTCATATATGCACACTGACGAGAAGCCTTTCAAATGCAGCCTTTGCCCTTATCAGTCCGCAACGAAAGCTCATCTTAAAAGGCATTTATATACCCACACTAGCGAAAAGATTTTCTAATGCAGCCTTTGCCATTATCAGTCTGCGACACAAATGAACGTTCACGCACCAACTCACTCAGGCGTATATCCTGCCAAATGTAGTCTTTGCCATTATCAGGATCAGAGAAAGGACAATCTTTTCGCACATTTAAGAACCCATACTGGAGATAAATAAACATCAAAGCAAAGAAAAGCAATATCTCTCAATACCCTACAAGTAACGCCTGTACTATTTAACCATAGGTAAATTCATCTAGCGCATCCGTATTGGTCGCCCGTACGGGGCACTGCGATTTGCTTTCCTCGCCACTTTGCTGACAGGACTCAGCGCCCCGTCTGGTCCTGCCTTAGCCTCTTCTTTCTGACACCCTGTATTACCTTCACTTCCCTACTAGTTTATCTGGTCAGCTTCTAATTTCACCAGCTTCCTCTCAGCTAAGCATCGGGGCTGTGGGGGAGGGGGGACAACTGAGCCTCGGTTTGGAGTGGTGGGTTTTTAACATTCTGCTTCACCCAACCCTCATCTTCCTTGCATACCCTCTCTATTTCCGCAACTATTAATTCTATGCCCAATCCAAGGTGGAGCCGTCATGCTGATGGGCTGCCTGGCTACTGGGTGGAAGGTGTGGCCTCGAATGATGGCAGCTGGTTTACTCAGCCTCGTATTCACCCCTCATAGAGCGGGCTATTGCGGGGATGGGTGGGGGGTCACTAGGGTTTGCGTCCCGGGATAATAACAGGGTCCCCATGGCTTCAATGAAAACTTAAAAAAAAAAAAACTATCACCCAATTCTTACCTCCACACTGAATACAATCAAAGACTTCTCTTCGCACCAGGCGAGTTTAAGGCCTACGTGACAGCCTCTATCTCGCCCCTCAAAAGAAAAATCTCGCAGCAACCACTTCGAGGTCGTTCCCTCGCTATATCAACTAACTTTCTAGTGCTCAACAGAACCTCACCTTTGCCGAAAACCGACGTCAAACCTACATAGCATCCTAGCTCCCTCTACTTGGTCTCGGTATATATCATTACGTGTTTCAGAAGAACAATAAGTATGTTGCTTACATACGTAGCACGCCTTAAAAGAGTTGCTCCCAAAGCTTCTACAGCGCTGAGAGTATTGCATTCGACCTTTTTGGAGCACACTTCGTGTCACGCCGGAATCGTGCCAGTGTATACGGATGGCTCCAAGTCCCAAGAAGGGGTCGGAATCCGTTCTTTCGATATGGATTTTGGGGACACACTGCCCCTGATTGCACTGAAGAGAAGCACTACCTCAACTGTGGCCTCCCACATGCCCACCACAAGAAGTGCCCACACCTCAATCACCAAGATATCCTCCTTCGGTCCCTACGATGCAGTATCTCTAGACGCCAGGCAATACTAGACATGCATGAAGAAGGCATCACATTGTCAACACCCACCTTTTCTGGTGTGAAGAGTATTGCACTTAGCAATCACGGCCCTCTATCCACGTCTAGCACATCGGCGCTCAGAACCGACCACCAGACATCTCCAATGGTCACCCCTTCCTCGAAACAAGGCACCGAGGAACCTTTGCCAACACCCAGCTAAGCCTTCGCAACAAAGTGACGCTATAGAAGAACCAATATCACCTCCTGATCTTGATGAAACACATCCCATCCTCCCCCCCCCCTCATCGGAGAGTGACACTCTCGCCCGAAGTCGTTCACCCATCTTCAAAATGCGAATCTTCCCCAAATCGTAATAACAACCATCGAAGAGGCAGAGACCGAACTCAATTACCTCCCTTATATGTATCAAATGACGAACCCACCCATGTACAACTAAATCCTTAATCATCTCACACGATGATCAACTTATAGATCATCCACCTACCCAGAGGCCTACCTCTACTAAGAGCCTTATGGGTGTGGAAGCTTTTCCCGCCGCGAGTAAGCGACTGCCCGGTCTCTTTTACCGCAGGTTATCACTGCCCAATGTTGCCCCCGATAGTGAACCCTTCAGTCCCCCGACCCATAAAGGGCAGGTCGATTTGCTTTCCCGGCCGCCGTGCTGACGGGAATCAGCGCCCCTTTCGGCTCCAGCTTAGCCTCTTCTCCTTTCTTACAACCTGTCCTCTTATCCTACCTCCTCACTTTCCCTACACCTCCCACAACCTTCTCTGGGCAGCCAGTCCACTAGGCGGGAGGAGTGGCCGAAAATGGCGGCAGCTGGCTTGGCGGCCCCGTATTCACCACGCGCAGTAGCCTGCTCTGCGTGTTACGTGTTACTAATGGGGTCACCATGCCTATGAATGAAAACAAATAAAAAATCTCCTATTTCACCAGTGACGGAGAATCCTTCGGGCACCTCAACAAAAAAAAAATGGAGGTCCTGGCCCTGTGCTTGCTGAGGCGCAATTCTAAAATTCTTTTACCGGGCAAGAGGCCAAGAAACTCCTGGTTCTCGAAGGAGTGGCGCCCCTCTGCTGCCAAAGCTTCTACAGCGCAGGGAGTATTGCGTTCGGCCTTTTTGGAGCACACATCTTGTCACGCTGGAACCGTGCCAGTGTATACAGATGGCTCCAAGTCCCAAGAAGGGGTCGGTTTCCACGCCGTATCTTCTCTGTTTGAAGTCAGCGGGGCTCTGTCAGCCGCTACGTCTGTCTTCACGGCCGAGCTGGTTGCAATACAGCCATCGGTAGGGGAGATAATGCGACATGCCTGGTTCGGAGACCGGATTGCGATTTATAGTCACTCGCAAAGCGCCTTGAGTGCTTTGAGGCATTTGAATCTCCGCATCCCTTGGTTTGCGATATCCGTGACGCTACGGTTTTGGCGAGCTGGGGGGATGTCGAGATTATCTTCAGCTGGGTTCCTGGACATGTAGGAATTGCAGGGGATGAGCGCGCCAAAGATTCCGCGATGACAGGGCGACCAGACCAGCGTTTCGCTCTTCCTCAGCGATTACATGGCAGGAATACGGACAGCTCTCGAGGGTGCTTGGCAAAGATGTCAGACGGTCGAGGGGAACCTAAAGTTGTGTGGCATTGCGCCGCGACGTTTCCCTTGGACCTACCCCCCAATGTGGGCAGCGGCTTCAGGTTGCTTTCTGTTGTCTCCGAATTGGACACACTCGCAGGATTCCCCACCATATGATGGAGCGCTCGCCTGCACCATATTGTGATGACTACGTTGTCTCCCAGACTGTTGGGCACATTCTTGTTGAATGTTCCAGTCTGGGAGATCTTCGCGCACGTTACCTGTCCCGTATCGGGAAGAGCGAGATCACTACCGCTTGTCTCTTGTACTCAGTACGATTTCGTTCACACTGACTTCTGGACTTTATGACTTTTGGGAGGAGACCGACCTCCTGTTTTTTTTTTTTGTAGGTTGCATGTTCCTACACCGGGGGGAGGAGGGCCTAGTCCCGACGCCGGAGCGCACCTCCTTCTTGCTTTGTTTTCTTGTTATTTTTTAGCTTGTTTTTTGTTTTGTTTTTACATAGTTATTTGTTTTATTTTTTTGTAACTTGTTTCTTAATAAAGCCTAGTAGTATGCTGTGTCGTGTACTGCGACTTAAAAAAAACACCCGAAATTGGAATCGAAAATATCCCTAAAATTCCAATATAAAGGTTGGTAGGCGTCCCCTCACCCCTATCGTGTGGAGAGTCTCCATGATACCGTATCTCCATGCGGTATCATAGGCCTTCTACAGATCTAAAAACACTGTGGCGAAATGTTGTCTACGAAGGAAGGCCTCGCAGACGGCATTTTCCAGTCGGAGCAGAGCATCCGACGTGGCGGGGAATTTGCGGAAGCCGCACTGTGCAGAAGACCGATGGCCTCCGCTGTCCAGAAAGAAGGCTAATCTAACATTTACCAATTTCTCTATCAACTTGCACACGTAAGAGGTTAGAGAGATTTTGCGGAAACCGGCAGGAGTAGAGAGATCTCTCCCGTGGTTGCGAAAGGCGAGAACCGTATCGATTCGCCAGGAATCCGGGGGGAGACCATCCAGCCAGATCCTGTTGAACAAATCTAACAGAAATGCCATGCTTAGCTCACCCATTCGTCGAAGCATGGCGTACATGATATCGCCTCGACCAGAGGCGGTGTCCGCGCACGAAGCGAGAGCGGAATGCAACTCAATCTGATTAAACCTGTCGTTGAAGGGTTCTCCTCCTCTGGAGTAAAGTCCAGTTGGCGGTCTTCAGCGTACATTAAATGCTTGTGGAGCAGCATCCCTGATAGAGAATGCGAAGAAACCGGTCGCGAAGGATTCCGTCACGGACGCGGATTCCGAGATTACAGTTCCATTATCCTGGAGAAATATGAGTGGGTTCCTTCGAGAACTTAACCCGAATCCTATTGACTCACTTCTGCACTTCTGCTAGAGGGGTTTTTCCTGTTAATTGAAGAGACATTCCCGCCAAGAAGAGCGGCGGGCGTGCTTTAAAATATACTGGAACCTAGACCTAGCTCGACGAAATTCACCGACCGGGAAGGTGTTCGGGCGTCGCTTATAGCGCATGTAGGCATAACGCTTCTGTTTGAGGGTTGCCTCACATTCGGCTGACCACTACGAGAGTGACCGGCGTGCAAAACTGCCAGACGTTCTAGGAATGGTAATGAGGTTACCGGAAAAGAACTCAACCTCCTCATCTACCAACCTAAACTGCTCGAATGAGACAGGGAAATTTGTCATTTCCTGACATGCGAACCACCCCAACCTCGCCAAGCATCACCATGACGGGCTCTTGGGCGGCAACGGCCAAGAAAATGATATTTGAATGCGAAAGTTTTGACTACCATGGATGTTATGGACCACTCCCACCCAAAACTAGGCTGTGCATCCGAAAAGCACAAAGATAGATCGAGACAAGAAAATGAAGGTGTTCTCAGGCACTGATGCGTAGTCTCTCACATTTAGGATAGCCATCTCTAGGTCGTCGATCAGGTCGTCAAGGACTTGACCTGTGGGATTTATCGAGTAGTGTCTCTGTCGTGGAATGGCCGGACTCTAAATATATATATATATATATATATATATATATATATATATGCCTTTTGTGGGGTTTGGTCGAGGTCTGTTTGAGACTCGACCTAGCCGTTTCCTGAACGAGGAATAGTTAAGAATTCAGTGGGAATAATTTACTTTTCAATTGCGTGGTCCTTTCTCAACAAATAATTTAGGTGCAAGTGGCCAATGATAAACAGGTAGCTGGTTCTCGTTCAGGGTTGCAAGAAAAAGGCGATAACAAGAATATACCTTTACTAACAAACAAATATAATTGGAATATATGCAGATACAGTTTAAAGGGAATGATCGTACATGTGATTAAATGTCGGTACGGGACCGATCACAGCAGGGTTAAATATAGGATTAGTGGTCGCAGATTAAAAGGGTAATTTTAATCCGTGAGCTCACACAAAAAATGAGACGGTTTGGGTAGACAAACTTATAAAATTTTCTGTAAGCGTCAACGATTGCAACTGCTTACGTCTTTATTGAAGGGAAGGGCGAGTCGGGATATGATGACTGCGATGAGTAAGCTAAGTTACCTAACTGGCCGGAAGAGGGAGTACACGTAGTTTGATCTTCGGAAATGGAGTTCCTCGTCAGATACTCGCTGATTGACTATGGCAGAGTTCACGGATGTCGATTTAGCCTTCATCCTCGAATCGAAATCGCCTGTGTCTCTGATCGCGACAGGTGAGCGTGTCCTTTGCTCGTACCCTGCGCTAGGTGGAACAGTGCTGAGCCGGGCTGTTGTGCCTGGTGCTACCGTACTACAATGCTACCTACTGAACAGAGTCGGGGGAGGGGGATTAAATAGCCGCTCCGCTGGTGGCGGGGATTGTCTGGATGAGAGCCTCCACGACCTGCGTGATCTTGGTGGAAGGCAGCGACTTCTTCGGGGAACCGAGATAAAGTTGGCTTAGAATATTCGAAGAGCTTCGATCTATGCTGGAGAGCAGAAGGCTGACTGTAAGGCCATGCAAGACGCGGAAAATGTGTATCTAAGTAAATGCAGCTGGGGTGAAATAAAAAGGCGTAGACCGCATCTTCGCTGTAGATCAGCCTCGTTTCCAGCGCTCCCTGCAGTCATATCGAGAACACGTTGGTACAGAAGGGCACGTGGTCGCCCTTCGACTTTATTCTTCTCCACCCCCCTCCCATCCTGGAAGATGGCACTTTCTAATTTCTAAATTGGGGAAGAAAAGTGACATCCCCCTAATTCCGATTGGGGGAAGCGGAGTCTTTCACGCGACGAGTCAAACGGTGGAGGGGGAGGGGGGGGGGGCGGTAAGAAAATGGAATTCCTGACCTGACTTCGCTCAGGTGTACATGCTAATTCTAACCACCTGCGTTTAAATATGAAGGAGAAAGGAAATTAATTGTACAGGTTTACGCAGACCATAAGAGGGAACTAAATTTAAAAAATGAAAAGGGTATTTATAAACGAAGCTATATGATGTGGTACACCACTCTATATAATACACTACTCCTATATTATTTAGGTGGGGGGACTTAATCACCTACTGCAACGTGAACTGTTGAAGATCTGTTCGCAAGGATTAACGACTGACTAGGAGGTCAAATTTGAAGCGTTGTGTTTCAAATCCTTAATATTCAGACGGAGTGCATAAATTGTTGGCGAGATTTACTTGAATAGGTTGAGAGTATCGTTCAAGGTTAGTTAAAGATGAATTAACAAAAATATAATTTTATTTACAAACATGAAAATAAGAATTAAAAAATGACAAATGGGATTATTTAAATCGAAGTAGTGCCTAGATAATTATTATGAGGAGAGATTCTCAAATAGAGTTAATTGATTAGCGTTACTAGGCTCAGATCAAAAAGGTGACTTGCCAATACTAATAATGGAGGGGGTTTCAGTCTTACGGGTCGGTAACTTCGAGGAGGTCCTTCTTGCGATGAGGCACGATGAAGATAGCCAATCTTCAAAGATGACGTTCGACGGGAAATGTGGGAATTCTCGTAATTCCACTTGAAGAGGAAACTTCTTTTCCTCAATGGTAATCGATGGAGATTATCTTCGGTTCGATTAAACGAAGGGAGACTGTTGCGCAAACTCAAAGGCTTACCGATCAGAGAAGCTACCAATTGACTGGGGTAGAATCACAGCGGAGAAAGTCTGATATCTGATCAACGCTCACGGGACTTCGACGAGACGATGAGGACGGCCTTGAGGTGCGTGCTGGACTCTTCGATCTCCATTCAAAACCGAGTCTTTGTATTACGATTCTGAAGGGGAAATTTGGAGAAAGGAGTCACAAGCTCCAGACATCTTAATCCGGAGGCGGAGTCGATTCATCATTTAACAGCAAGGCTCTTTCTCGCCTCGTCGCCGTGGGGATGGGGGGGGGGGGGCTTGGGACGATTTCGTTGGATTGGGGGATATTTCCCCAATGCGCTCAGGAGTCGAAACTTCTCGAATGTTCTCGAACAGGAATTGACGTTGTCCATGGCGGGCTACAATCGCACATGGTCTCCAATAAATGAGTGGGGTGGGGGGGGTCAGAGGTTGTTTTTTAACACTATACAAAGTAATGAAAAAAATGAAATGGATATTCGAAATAGATCATACACAAGTGACAGGGTCAATTATGGTGGTACATATATACATATAGTGTTGCTGGACCAGAATTCTAAATAATAATTTTATACATACAAGGGCGCTGTGCGTCTTAGACGTACGCATCAAAAAAATAATAATAAATAACTACATAAGTATAGAAATAATTGTCCTTCAACTTATATCTAGCTGGTGGTTACATTATATATAAAATAGACAAATGGCTATGGAGCAATTACAATTTAACAGGGATCGTCTACCAAAGGATTGCGGCTAATGGTATTGGCGATACAATCTTCCGACCCTTTTATATACAATATTTGATACTGAAATTCCTGCAATAATAGGCTCCAACTCAAGACTCGGTCATTATGATGTTTAATATTACAGAGATATACCAGCGTCCGGTTGTCGGTCTCTATAGCAAATTCTCGGCCTCTTAGGTATATTTTCAACTTTTGAACCCTTTAAATGATAGCTAAAGCTTCCTTTTCTACCACTGCATAAATCCTCTCACGTTGGAGTAATTTGCGACTCGCGTAAGCCACAGGGTGACTCTCACCGTCGTCTCCGTACTGAAGAAGGACACAACCACTGCCCTCGTTGCTCGCATCCGCCCGGATCCCAACGGGCCTACTTATGTTAGGCAACCTGGCGATGGAGGCAGATGCTAATTTTCCCTTTAGCTGATGGAAATGAACAATAGCCCTCGAATTCCAGACAATGCAATCTGGGGACTTCTTCTTGAGCAGTTCGCACATCGGGTCGGCCAAAGACGAGAAATTGGGGACGAACCTCCTATAAAATGAGGCAAACCCCATGAAAGAACGAAGCTGTTTCTTTGTACCCGGGAGGGGCATATCAACTATCGCCCAGACCTTGTCTTTGGAGACTTAAGTTGATCGTTTCCAATGTGGAAACCCAGATATTGGATCGAATTATAGACGAGGTGTCACTTACTGGGGCCTATTGTAAGGCCGTGCTTTCTCAAACGGCTTAGGAGTGCCTGAAGGGAGGCAAAGTGTTGGTCCCAGTCACAAATGGCAACGTAAATGTTGTCAAAATAAAAGGTGACATCATACAATCTGTCCCAAACTCTGCGCATTATACGATTATAATTGCTGCAGGCCGTCATTAACCCAAAGGGAAGTACGGAACTGCATAAGGCCTTTGTGGGTGGTGAAGGCGGTATATTTCCTTACGCTCTTTTTCAGGGGGATCAGGGTAATACGCCTTACAGAGGTCGAGTTCGCCAATATATTTGGCCTTTTCGAACAAGTGGAGGTTCTGGTCGATTAGTGGGATTGGTTCCTCATCGAAAACGGTCACGGAATTTAATTTGCCGAAATCTACGCATATGCGGTAAGAGTTATCCGGTTTCCGCACCATAACTATTGGGGAACAATAATTTGACTTGGAGGGTTCAATGATTTTGAGGTTGAGCACATTATTAACCTCGGCGTTAAAGGCATTTCTTTTCTCCAATGAATTGGGAGGGGTAAGATTTTGAGTGAACAGGTTCCTGGATCGTGAGCGTTACGTAATGCTCAAAATTAATAGTACACCCAGGGGTCTCGGAAATCACGTCCTCAAACTTGGCGGTTGGTAAATTGGTGGCGCTGGGCAAGGCGCCGAAGAAGTCGAAGTACGTTCAGTACTTTTCAGTACTTTTCAGTACTTCCTTTGGTATGCCCAACCTAGAGAAGATATAATTTACGGCTTCGGCACACGTAACACTGTCGATTCTCTTTAAGGGTACGGTTTCGGGGAATCGAGTGGCACAGTCCACAGATGCAAGCACATAACTATGCCCTTCACTCGAAGGGGGACGAATGGGGCCAACAATGTTAATGGCCTCTCGGGGAAATGGCTCAGATATGATCAGTCCTTTCTGAAGGGTGGCAGGTTTAACATGCCCTTTTGCTGTGGTTTTCTGGAAGATGTCACAAGATTCACAGTATTCAGAAATGTCAACTGCAGCACTCAGCCAGTAGAAATACCAAAAAAATCCGTTGAGCAGTCTTATTGTGGCTAAAGTGGCTATTAAACACAATATCGTGGGCAATATTTAGGACCAGGGGGACATGCGAACGGGAAACCGAGAGGGTGTGAATATCGAAGTTAGCGCCATCCGAGCAAGCCTGATATAACGAGCCTTCTTTTATAATATAAAAACACACACTTCTTAAAGCGGACAGAATCCTGCTCGAGGCTCCAGGATTTCTTCCACAAGGGGAAGGGATTTGGACACTACTTCTGTCTTTGAGCGAATTATTCGCTCATAACGCCGCTAAAATCCGAGTCTAAGGGGTTTCAAGGGCAGCGGGCGTCTGGAAGTCCTTATTTGCCTGGGCTCTTGTGATCCTTATTTACCTGGGCTCTCGTGATAAAGGGGTGAGCCACCTGCTTAGATGCGACTTGGGGGCACTGTCCTACCAAAATGGAGCAGAATTTGATAGGGGCTAATACGACTTCAGACCATACTGAGAAGTATTGACACCCCAGGTAACAGTTTACAATGGGGAAACGGTTTACGCGTCCCAGGTAGTCATGGACTACCGCAAACTTTTTGTGGTCAGAGCCCACAGGGGGAAGAAGTTTATTAGGTACCACGATAGAGGTACACCCTGTATCGCGGACGAGGGTGGAGACTCGGCAGCCATTAACGGTTCCGTTCTCATATTTCAAACCTCCTGGAGAGTTCTTGTCGAAGACGAAATTAATTTGGTGTCCGGGGACACCGGGAGACGAGATTGGAGCTGGGGTTTCTGGTCGTGATGAAGGAGGAGTGGGGGCAGCATTCACTTGGTTAACGGGATTACTACGGATTTGGGAATTGGGGGGGACAGTTCGGGTGGACGTCGCCTTCGGCACCGCACGTGAAGCATACAATTAGCCTACGGGGGAAGGGTGACTCCGGGAGATTAGAGATATCTTATTCCAGTTATTCTTTTGGCAAGATGATAAAATGGTTCACGAAGATAAAATGTTGAAAGGTGCAACTTCTATTCAGTAAGACAATAAAACCAAGGCAACGAAAGGCTTCAGCAGCACTGTTGTGTTTGAACCAACTGCGAATGAAGGGCTTAACATCTCGGACATCGATGGAGGTAAACTTCTGGGCTTAAAGGAGCCCATAACCTTGACGAATTTGGAGGAGTTATTAGGAGGGAATCGTGAGTTATTAATTTTATTCTTTGGGGTGAAAGGGGAGGCCTATTATTTTCCTTCCGGTATAGGTTGTGACTCACCGCATAGATATCTGCCTCTTCTATGTACTCTTTGAAGGAGTTGCACCGACAATCCTTCACAAAGGAGCGCATCTCCGGTGGTAGCGACGGCAGCAACTGATCCCTTAGGGCGAAGTCTACCAGAGACTCATAATCGTGGAGGATTTTAGATGCGTTTAGCCAGAAATTGAAATTACAGGAAAGAGTATGCCCAAAATAACGGAACGTCATATTTGGTTGGATGCGGGCGTGACGAAATTTGGCATGGTGAAATTAGGTGTCATATTATACGCCGCGAGAAGTTCGGATTTGAGGGTGGAGTAATCCACCATGGCTTCTGAGGGAATGGAAACAGAAATAGCCCGGAGCTGCACACTAAGAAGGGTAAGAAGTATGGTGACACCGTCTGTCTTGATATTCCAATGATGAATTCAAAAAATTTCTTAAAGTGAGTGAGAAAAGATCCGAAGTCCTCTCCTTCTTTGAAAGTGGAGAGTTTAATGGAAGCAGATTGAGTGGCATTTGCACGGGAATTGACTAAAAAGGATTCCAGCCGATCGCAATTTAACTCCATTTTATATTGCCGAATTCTCTCGCGAGACCATTGTTAGCTAGCGCTGTATCATCTGCGCAGTCCTGAGCCCCTAAAAAGACTCATTCAAATGAAGCTTGACACGCTACATCGGGCTACAATGTCCATGGATGCCCTAATTTCCGTAGTGCCCATCTCTTATACTACATTGAGGCACACAATTGACAGAGTTGGTAAATGTCATGGAACCTGGAAAACTGGAATGTGGAAAGAGGAACTATTCCAATGAAATCTCATTTCTAGTACTCCAGACGGTGATCCTGTGTCACAAATTTGGGCAATGTGGGAGTCAATGGTGTACTCTATATATGGATGCGTTCTGTTATTTATCAATTCCTTGATATTGAACTTGAAAATATAGTTAGAAAGTACTTGGATTACTCTTTGCATTTTCCTGCGAGTGATTTTTGCATTTTTTTCTTCTCTCTCTCACTTCTTTGTGACGGTACCATATATATATATATATATATATATATATATATATATATATATATATATATATATATATATATATATATAGAGAGAGAGAGAGAGAGAGAGAGAGAGAGAGAGAGAGAGAGAAATAAATGCGGCGCCTTCTTATGAGCGCCGCCTATTTATGACAATTTTACTATGATCTTTCTTTGAGTGTTTTTTTTAGTTTGACATAAGTTTGCGTCGCTTTGATGACGTCACATCCTCTCCTCTCGTCTCTAAAAGTTTAAAATTCTCCCTCAGTTGCTTGCGAGGGTCTTAGGCGCTGTCGATCTGTTCCGTTGCTTCCTGAACTTGTGTTTATTTATTGTTATTACGCATTATTTCATGTTATTTAAATATTATGGTTCCTAGAAGTGAATTATCATAGGAAAGGATAGCTCAAATTATTGCTTTAGAAAATGCAAGTATGTATTCAAACTAAGGAAATTAGAGATCAAATTGGTGTAGCGAAGTCGATTGACAGTACGTAAGTACTGGTCAGCTTCCTCTGTCATTTTCCGCAAACAAGATATTCACTTAATCCGTAAATTACACTAGTCAACAATGATTTTGCTACTTGGATATTAGCTTGTGATTTATATAAAATCGAGTATGCTGATTCCGAATCTATAATCAGAATTGGTCTAGCACGTAAGGTTCCTGAGTTACACACATACTCTTTAGTTATACATATGGGCAGTGTTTCTTTGGCTACCGTAATGAGAGGATGTGTTGTGTGTGCTTGGTTCCTGCGTTACACTCCTGCTTTATCACGTTGTTAAATTTAGCCATTATAGTAGTGGTATTGAAACGGTATTTACATACAGTGATTAATTACATTTTTCTTTCAGATTTATCTCTCAATTAATTTGTAAATGAAATAAGATTGTACAAAAGTATATAAAAGGATATATACAAACTAAGTTAAAAACATGAATCGGTGAGGATGTATAAATAGCTCAGACAACTTTTGTTATATCTGTGGAAGATATGCTACGAGCAACCAGCGGAAGAATTTAGCTAAAAGAGTGAAAACTGCATTCAATTATTATTTTGGTTTAAAGTTGGTGACCAAGACAAGCCCTGGACACCTCACAAATCTTGTACTGTGTGTTATACGGGGTTCACACAGTGGTTAAATGGCAAACGGAAAGGTATGCCTTTTGCTGTACCAATGATGTGGCGTGAGCCAACAAATCATGTTTTTGATTGCTACTTTTGTATGGCAATTATTGCAGGATTTTCAAATAAGAACAAGTCAAAAATTGTATATCCAGATTGTAAGTCAGCTATAAAACCAGTCTTCCAAAATATGGGGATGCCAATCCGAGTTCCTCCATCAGCTAGTGCAGTCAAAGATGATTCATCGCCTGAAGAGGAGGATAACAATGACGATGAAATGTATGAGGATTATTCTAAGGAAAAGAAGATCCAGTTGATAAATCAAGAAAGACAGAATGGTTTGGTGAGGGATTTGTCATTATCAAAGGAGAACGTTATACTGTTTGGCTCCAGACTACAGCAATGGAATCTTCTAGAGGACGGTGCAAAAATATCTACTTTCCGTTATAGCAATGCCTCTGGGCATTCCTATAATGAAAACCTCCTGGGAAACTTATATATATATATATATATATATATATATATATATATACATCAATTATTATGTAAAATTGATATTATGCAATCCTTTAACTTTGTCAATTTAATCGTTCAATTATTTTACTTAACTTTGTCAATTTAATCTTTCAATTAATTTATTTTACTTGCCAATTCATTTAACATAATAATGTTCCAAACAATATCTCTTAAAATTTCACACACACACACACAAACAAACAAACACACGCTTTCAGCTCGACCAAATAGCAAACTATTCTGCCCCAGTCGACTCGCAACTTTCTTCGTATAAAGGTCGGTAATCATTCCTTCTACAATTAGTCATTTACCTACAAACAAATCATACTTAGTTTAATTCCACTTTCTCTCACAATTCTTTCCAAACGACCATACGAGACTAGGTCTTAATTATATTTACTTCTCATATTGCAGCCCCTAATTCACAGTCCATCATAGTCTCTATATTATTCACCATATTATTTCACCATATTATTACACCATATTATTTCATATTTATTTCACATACTTCAATTTTCTTCGCATTTTGTTAATGTAAATCATATGTTACAATATCTTACATTGTATACCTAATCTACTTATCTCATTGTACATTCGTGGATTCTGTGGGGGTCGAAGATCGAACCTAGTAAACATTTGATTGAAAAATTTAAACGGTTCACACATGAACCTAGGAAACATTTGTTTGAAATTTAAACGGTTCACACATTGAACCTTATAAATAGGAAGATAAACTTTCCGCTGTTAATAGCTCTCCTTTGTAAATAGGAAGATATACTTCCCGCTGTTAATAACGTTTTTTGTAAATAGGAAGATAAACTTCCCCCTTTGCAGTATTTCTCCTTCGTAAACAGGAAGGTAGATTCCCCAGTACGCAGTGCGATATCTTGTCTCGGCCATACGTAGCTCCGTACAAAAATAGATCTTGTTCACGAAGTCCCGTGGAGAAAAGGTAAAAATCGATGGCGTTCTTGACTTTCCCTCCCTCGACTTTTCCTCCTTTGCCGGCTGTGAGCTTTTCTGTGAGCTCAATTTTTTTGTTGATTTCTTCTAAGTCTAAAAATTCGGCAATAGATTGATTGATGGAACAAGTGGTGAAAATGTGTAGTAGTTGTAGATAGTATTGAAGGAGATTTGTTTTTGCCCTGGAGCAGAGGGCGTCCCAGGCATGTTTCTTTTTCCAGTTTTTATTTTCTTCCTCTATTTTCGTTGGGTCAGCGTTAGCTGACCTTCCTGTAGTAGTTAACTACCCTTGCCTTGTTTTGTTTTGTTTTTGTTTTTTCTTATATATATATATATATATATATATATATATATATATATATATATATATATATATATATATATATATATATATATATATATATATAAAATATATATATATATATATATATATATATATATATATATATATATATATATATATATATATAAATAATCTCTCTATATAAATCTTTTTCCTCCGTCGTTATGTTAGGCATTCAAGCCTTTCAATTATAATTTCGCTAACTCGTTAGCTTTACTTTATTTATTTTTGTTTTATATTTTGTTTTCGCCTTTGTGGGCATTACGCCCCATTTGCTAGCATTGTTTTATTTAATTTCTTTTAGTATGTTTCGTTGGGCACTACGCCTCTTTTTTGTATTCTTAATTAATTTGGGTTTTGGGCACTTCGCCTCTTTTGTCTTCTTTCTTGGTCATAATTTATTTGTATGGAATTAGGCACTACGCCTCTTTTAGTTTATTGTATTTAGTATCAGTAGTTGGGCACTTCGCCTCTTTTATATTTTTTATTTATTTACATGTCTTATTTGTGGAGTCAAATTGAGTAGTGGTCTGGTGAACTGTATCTTGCGTCCGGTTGGGTATATACTTCTCGATATCTGAACAAGGCTACTTGGTTTTCCCGGGAGCACACTCTTCCACTAGGGAATAGTGCTTTCCTTGTAGCTCGCCCAATAGCTTTCTGCGGTATTTCTAGGTCCGCATCTATCTGCGGGAGGATCTCGCGTTCAATTTTTTCACAGGTCTTTTCCCTAACCTCTGGAGAACTATATTCAGTGGCTGGAGTCCTGCTCTTGCGTGCAGTTCCATCTGCCGAATATAGTCCAATCTCCTCGCGCTGGTTATTAGCAGGGTAGCCTTGTTCTGGACTCTCTGCATAAGTTTGAGAGAGGTTGAAGTGGCTGCCTGCATAACCACTGCGGAGTACACCAGAATTTTGTACAGTTTCCTGATGTTTTGGGAGCTGAGAGTTATGAACCTCTACAATTTACCAAGTTCACTTTTAGCTAGGGAGATTCGGCTGTTGATGTGCGCCTTATACCCCGTTGAAGTGAGGTGCAGACCCAGGACTTTACCCTCGTTGGAGTATGGGTATAGCTCGTCCCTGACGATGACGTCGTCCCTTTTCCGTCGGTTCATTGGGAGGATCTGAAACTCTCAGCGGTTTGTTTTGATTTTCCACATTCTTTCGAATCGGTTGATGTTTTCGATTTCGGTAGCTGTCTCCCTTGCTTGAACTCCAGCGTTCCTATAGGAACTGGGAATGATTTGAGTGATGTCGTCTGCAAACTGCAGATACATCACATCCTCCCCGACTGGAGTAGGTAAGTCCAACGTGTACACAAGGTACAGCAGCGGACTCAGACAGCTACCTTGTGGAACCCCCACCTCTAGTTCAAATATGGGTCCTCTATTGCCCTCGATCGAGATTCGGGCCTTCTTCTCCATGAAGTAATCACAGAGGACCCTTTCCAGGACAGGGTTTAGCTGGAGGCCTAAGATCTTGAATTGTAGACCTCTTAGCCAAGGTTAGTGCATAATAAGTGTAATAATAGTGATAGGAATTATTCGAAAGGTGTACCGTTTGGTGTATGCTCTTTCCGTCGGAACCAAAAACCAATGGTATGCCGTACACACTTATACTATGGGTCTAGTGCGAGGTACTGTAAACCGTGGTGCACTTGGCCAGAGCGAGGCGAGAACCTTCAAATGCAGACATCATCTAGGCCGTCTTCCCCGACCCACTCGGAAAACGAGATCGTCAGGCCGCAGTAAATGCGACGACCGGCATGCCGACTCTTCTCACTGTCGCTGCACGTATTAATGAGAGGAGGTGCTAATTTCTAATAGACACTGGTGCGAGCGTGTCCTTAATTCGCATTTAGTGCGATTATGTGTGATGCGCAAATCGGGTGTTAACATTGCGACAGCTAATGGAGGGAAGATAAAATTGCACGGAGAAGTTCAATTTGAGATAGGCATCCCTACCCTGCGACGTTAATTTAGATGGACGTTCGTAGTAGCAGACATTACGTCGCCATTATTAGGCGCCAACTTTCTTGCTCATTACAACCTATTAGTAGACTGTGCTCGTGGTGTCCTAATTGATAACCAAACTAGCCTAGTCTCAAAAGTGAAGCATTCAAGCGAACCGGTGATCTCGTTGATAATTAATGACCTCTCACATATTCCACCTAAGTGCAGGACAGTTCTCCGCAAATATGAGGGTATTTATAACCCGAAGTGTGTTGACGTTTGTTCACCACCGGCTAATTCGGTCGTTCACACAATTGAGACGGGTAGCGCCCCACCAGCTTTCGCTCGCCCCAGACCACTTCCAATGGAGAAACTACAATTTCCCCAAGCAACTTTCGAGACTCTGTTGAAAGAAGGTGTGGTGCGGCCGTCGAAATCTTCATGGTCTTCACCCATTCACATGGTGTATAAGAAGACCCTAGGCGAGTATAGAGTTGTGGGTGACTTTTGGTACCTCAATGCGAAGACCAAAGCGGACAGATATCCCTTGCCAAGAATTCAGAGCATGGTAGACCATCTCCATAGCAAGTTAGTTTTCTCTCGCCTGGATTTAGTACGAGCATACCACCAGATTCTAATGAATCCAGCGGACATTGAGAAGACTGCTTTCTCAACTTCCTTTGGGCTGTGGAAATTTTTAAGGCTACCGTTTGGTCTAAAGAATACTAGATGCACCTTCCAATGCCACAATTTATTTCGAGGCTTGGCGTTCGTTTTTGTGTATGTGGACGATATTTTGATATTTTCGGAGAATATAGATGAGCATGTGGAACATATAAAGCAAGTTTTCAAAATATTGGCAGAAAACAACCTTCGAATTTCTATGGAATAGTGCGATTTCATGAAGGAAGAAATCGATTACCTGGGCCACCATGTCTTAGCTGCAGGTTTGAGCCCTCCAGCTAGGAAGGTCTCCGAGATTACCGAAATACCCTTACCATCTGATTTCAAAGAACTTCGTGGATATTTGGGCATGTTAGGTTTTTACAGACGTATGATGCCTAACTTTGCTGCAATTGCTGCCCCCCTGACTGAACTCGCACGGCTTCAACCTAAGGCTCGCCAACTTGTCTGGAATGATGCTGCTCGAAAAGCATTTGAAGCTACTAAGGAGGCCCTGGCGAACTCCGTTAAGTTACGCCACCCATTACCCAATGACTCTCCATACCAATTGGTCACGGACAGCTCCCAATTCGCAGTTGGTGCTGCGCTCCATCAGATGGTGGATGAGTCTCCCCAGCCAGTGTCATTCTTCTCCGCAAAGTTGAGTAAGACGCAGCAAGCGTACTCCACTTATGACAGGGAACTCCTGGCTGCATATCTTGCTGTGCTTCACTTCAGGCATATGATCGAAAGTCGCCAAGTGACTTTATGCACGGACCATAAGCCACTAGTCTCTGCCTTCTCCTCGAAACTACGTGCAAAAACGGTCCGCCTCCCTCGGAACTGAACCACAATTTTGGAGTATGTCAATGACATAGCTTATGTACGTGGTGAGGACAACGTGGTTGCTGACCCTATCTCGGAATATCAATTCGGTCCAAGTGGACTCATTTGATCTCCGTTCTTTGGCAGCAGCACAAGAGGAAGACGAAGAAATGAAGTCGTCTCGATCTGGACTGAAGGCATTTCCTTTTCCCGGTGATTCCCAACTCTGGTGTCAGGTAACATCTAAATACCCACGACCGTTTGTTCCTTCACGCTGCAGATCAGTTATTTTCAAACAACTGCATAACATTTCACATCCAAGGATTAAGTCATCGCTTCGGTTAGTAAAAGCGAGATATTTCTGGCCCAATAGGGACAGAGATATACGTTCCTGGACTCGTGAATGCCTCTCCTGCCAATCTGCTAAAGTGAATCGCCACACTAAGTCCCCATTCCTGCCTATTAGCATACCCACTTCGATATTTGAGACGGTTCACATAGATATAGTTGGTCCACTCCCGCCGTGTACCCTGCCTGGGCAAACATACCCATCTCATAACCGGTACCTGCTGTCATGTATAGACAGAGCCACCAGGTGGATTGAAGCAATACCGATTCCAGATATAAGTGCTGCAACGGTTGCTTTAGCCTTCTTGGGCGGCTGGATATCCAGGTTTGGCGTTCCCTTATACGTCATCACCGGAGCGCAATTTGAGTCTGAACTATTCAAAGAATTATCGGCCCTCGTTGGTTTCCATCGTTTGCGAACCACGGCGTCCAGACCTACCACTAACGGAATCGTGGAAAGGTCGCATCGGACTTTGAAGAGCTCTATAATGGCTCGCCGACAAGGTTGGTTGATGGCCCTACCAATCGTTCTTCTGGGCATCCGATCCTTGCCCAATGATTCGGGTTTCTCACCCTTTACAGTGGTCACAGGGACGACACTTCTCTGCCTAATGCCCTTGGTCACCTCTTCTTCATCCAAAGCCGATTCGAAATTTATTTCTGAACTGGCGAAGACTATGTCGCAGATAGATTTCGCACAGACCTCTGAAGGACACCTGCACTCAGTACCCAAAACGTTTGTACCCAAGGAATTAAGGGACGCTATGCATGTGTGGGTCCGTGTTGATCGCGTTCGGATGCCACTAGAAGCGCCTTATGGAGGCCCGTTCCGTGTTGTCGAACGCGACGACAAAGTTTTGAAATTAGAATTGCCGGATGGCCATCAGAACACGGTGTCTATAGATAGAGTAAAACCAGCTGTATTGCCTAAGGTACATAATGAGAGGAATATAAACTGTTCGCGACCATCAAATAATAAACCCGTTGTAAATAATCCTTAAGAAATAGATACACCGCAAGAAAATGAGGAAGTATCATCGGGGGGTAATGGCAGAAATTACAGTTACGTGGAATCTGTTCCAAATACCCATCATAATGGTAGTGAATCGAGCGTTTATACTCGTTCCGGTAGATGCATAAAATTTGCGAGAATCCCTCATACCATTATTTTTAAGTATGTCATAACATATTAAAATATGTTTATATATGTATGTTTATAATTGTGAGGCCTAAATATTATTTATGTATTAAACCTACTCCACGGTCTCGCAATAAATTCCTGCGATGCTGGAACTATAGTGTGGAATCGAATATGATTCAAAAATACTTCAAAGATGATCATTTTAAAATCTTAGGAGAAATTCTACACTTGGTTCACAGTAAACCAAGCCATATATATATATATATATATATATATATATATATATATATATATATATATATATATATATATATATATATATATATATATATATATATGTGTGTGTGTGTGTGTGTGTGAGTGTTTATAATTGTAAGACGTAGATACTATTTATGTATTAAACACTCCGTTTTCTCGGGCCGTAGTAGTATGGGGGTTGAAGATCGCACCTAGTAAACATTTGATTGAAAAATTTAAACGGTTCACACATTGAACCTTATAAATAGGATGATAAACTTAACGCTGTTAATAGCTCTCTTTTGTAAATAGGAAGATAAACTTCCCGCTGTTAATAGCCCTCTTTTGTAAATAGGAAGATAAACTTCCCGCTGTTAATAACGTTTTTTGTAAATAGGAAGATAAACTTTCCCCTTTGCAGTATTTCTCCTTCGTAAACAGGAAGTTGGACACCCCAGTACCCAGTACGATATCTTGTGTCGGCCATACGTAGCTCCGTACAAAAATAGATCTTGTTCATGAAGTCCCGTGGAGAAAAGGTGAAAATCGATGGCGTTCTTGCCTTCCCTCCCTTGACCTTTCCTCCTTTGCCGGCTGTGAACTTCTCTGTGAGCTCAATTTTTATTGATTTTTTCCAAGTCTAAAAATTCGGAAAACTGACTTCGGCCGTGTTTATGTGTAAACGATTGAAGCGTTAGTAACATTTAAATATATCCTGGCGCCAGATTGGTTGAAATGTTATAGAGTTAAGTTTAGATGAAAATACTATTTATATAGGGAATTTTTTGTGTAAAAATCAGTCGGAAGTAGAGTACAGTGCAGTGTTCTTAACAATCTCCTCCCGGCAAAGGAGGAAAAGTTTTGGGCAAGGACAGCCAAAAACCCCCCACCAAAACGGAAAAATCACGCACCCGTCATCTGGCAGTGAGCCCCTCTACCTCCCAGTGACACAGGCGAGGCTCAGTAGGGGGAAGGGCAGCAGTGCCCGCAGGGGGACATGGGTCCCCCGGCCCCCCAAGACACCAAACGGATCCCCCTTCGTTTAATAGCGGGGCACAAAAAACCGACCAGGGAAGCCGTGTTCGAGAAGGTAGTCGGCAAACTCAACATTGAGTTAACCCATCTCCTTGAGACGTCTAATGGGTGGGCTCCGGTGTGCTGGAAGAGCAAGGACGTGGAAGTCCTTGTCTCTGAAGACGCAAGGGCCACCCTTAAAGAAATTGGATTAGAGGCGATTGTCCCCCACGAGTTACTCGTGAGTCGCACCATTATCCTAAAACGAGTTGACCCCTTTTTCCTGGACAATTCCACTGAAGAAATTAAGGCCGAGCTGCTAGACAAGCAGTCCTGGGCCAAGATCTCCAAAGTGGAGAAAATCGGGAAAAACTTGATCAAGATAATATTTACCAACAGAGAAATGGCGCAGAAAGCTAGAAGAGACGGTCTGCTGGGATTCTACCTAAGGATCGCTCCGGAACAAATTGAGGCAGAAGAGTACATACTTCTGGAAAACTGCCAAAAATGTCTCGCATTGGAATCCCATACAACGAGGGACTGCCCCCAAAAAGAGCAAACCTGCGCGGCATGCTCTCGAACCGGCCACGGTTGGAGAGAATGCAAGGAAGAAAAGGAAAAATGTGCGAACTGCGGAGGGGAACACAGGGCTCTTGCCATGAGATGCCCCCTTCGCAAAGAAAAAATCCGAGAAAAACGACAAAAGTTGAAACTGGAAAAGGAGGTAAAGTCTAGCGAAGGGTCTTACGCCGCAGCAGCCTGTGCCCAACCACCGACGATCTCGCCAGAAAGAGCTTCCCCGAAACTGGTCCTTCCTATGGAGTGCAAGGAAATCATGACTATGGTCATCGTCGCCCACTTGGCGAACCTTGCACGCCCGGGAAGCTTTTCGGAGGAGCTAAATACCATGCTCCAACATAATGGAGTAAAGAAGAAATTATGGTTCCCCCCGAACCCAGCATCTCAGGATGTCCTTAACATCAAGTTTGTGGATGCACCAACGGTAACACCAGCGGAAAAGCCCAAACAAGATGAAGGGAAAAAACAACCAGAGATCGCCAAAAATAAAGAAAAAGATAGCCAGGAAATGGATAAAAACCCAACTCCCCCCAGAAGCAGCCCAAAAAAGCCAAAACGCAAGAAGAGAAACGTTAAAACAACAACAAAAGAAGAAGAAGATGGATGGACGGAAACCGACGATTGTTCAGAGGATGACGAAAGTTATCCAGGAGTGCCTCTCACCGAAAGAACCGAAGTCCTTGAAAAAGGGCTTTTCTTCGACGGAGAGGAACTTAAACTGAAGATCTTCGGTAGCATCAACCGGCGTCCTGAAAAAGGCAATCAACTAAAAATAGTGCATGGAATTCGTAACGGGGACTTTAAATGGACCTTCGAGGGACCTTGGTCCCCAAGAGAAATCGAAGGTCTAATGTGTAGCGGAACCATTTACATTCCAGACACGAGCCTTCACACGGTCAACGCGGCGACCTTCAAACGTATAAAAAGCGGAATGAAAACGTCGGACATTGTGTAAAAAGTGTCAAACAATAAAAAGTGAGTGTCGAAAGATTAAAGCTAATATATATTTAATACGTAAATTAATACAGAAAGTGAATAAGTATAAAGTGTCAAACATTAAAAGTGAAAATCGAAAGATTAAAATTAATATAGGTTTAATAAGTAAATTAATACACAAAGTGAATATGTAAATAATAATAAGGTCAAAACGGTGCATAAGCAAATAATTATAAATATAGTTACTTATACAACTAATTTATATGTGATTTAAAAAGTGTACAATTCTAAAACATAAGCAACTAAGTTGTGGTGGCCAAAAATAAAACAAATGATTAAATGTAAATACAATATTAATAAGTTAACAAATCAATTAGTAATAAGTGAAAGTACACTAAGTACTAAGTAGTAACAAATAATTAAATGTGAATACATTATTGATAAGTTAACAAATTAAAAAGTGAGAGTACGCTAAGTACTAAGTAGTAAAAAGTGTGCATTAAAAACAAATGTTAAAAATAGAAAATAGCAAAGGTAAATGTGGAATAATAACGTAGTGGACAAGTCTAAAGTGGTTAGATAAATATAGACATAATTATAAACGAATGTAATAGATACCGATAGGCAAAAATAATGTGAACTTAAGTGTTTAAATAATTAATAGATACCGATAGGCAAAAATAATGTGAACTTAAGTGTTTAAATAATTAATAAGCAAATACAAAACAAACATTGAAATATAAAATATTAATTAGATTATACAAACTAAACCCTATTATGGGGTAATATTTAAAGTGTTAATAATTAAAATACAAAAAGTTGAGCTCCTGTGTAAAATGCTCCAGGAGAACCCCTCTATCTGTACCTTTGCCTTATACTAAAATTCTTCTCCTTCTCAGCGATGTATTTTCTCTTTTCATCACTATTACTGATACATTATATAGATTGATCTATATTGTCTTGTGCTTTTTTTCAAATAAACTTGTATACCCGCAAAAATCAGTCAGAATCAGAAAATTATTGTTGTTTTAATAAGAAAAATTATATTCCTTGTTCACCATTTTAAAAGCTTATTCCGGCTATAATATACAGGAATAAAGAATCCAGATATAAATATATATTTTTTCTTTATCCCGTAAGGAAGCTGATGATCACTTAAACCCAGCCTGAAAAACTAAAGAGAGAGAGTACCATAACTGACTCAAACCCTACACATTTAACTGATGAATGGAAACTATTCATCGATGCAAGCACTGCTAGCCTCAAAGCGTTGTTGCTACACAATGGTAACAAAAACCCTTCAATTCCTGTCGCACTTATTGTTGGGATGATAGAGACATATGACTTAATGAAATTTATTTTGGAAGGTCTTCATTACTAGCATCATAAGTGGAATACTATCCATTTAGTGCAGAACTTCCTTGGTAATCATAGGGCTGAAAATTAAAAAGAACTACTGGACATGCTAAATGCCTATCAACGAATGGGGTGACGGATGTCTCTTAAGATGCATTTCTCGCGTACGCATCTAGATTTTTTTCCATCTAATATGGGTGATATTAGTGACGAACATGGGTAAAGGTTCCACTGAGATATCGCAATGATGGAAAGTAGGTATCAAGGCCGCTGCAACGAAAACATGATGGATGACTACTGCTGGTTCCTACAACAGGAGGATCTTATATCCACGTACAATCGCAAGAGCAAGAATCTCAAACATTTTTGAAGAAATTTATAGTTACATAGGTGAGTACTACCTCTTTTATATGTAATATATATCTTGTCTGGGTCTGCAAAAGGACGTACATAATGCTAAATAGGCTGCCCCGATTCAAAACCTTTGGCCACAAACGTCTCATTCTTCTCAAACTCGTAATAATTATATCATTAATTGATCCAAGGTGACAAAGTGAGCTATATAGCTTAGTTGCATAACTCAGGAACCTTACGTGCTAGGACAAATCTGAGCACAGATTTAGAATCAGCGTGAAATTATGTTATGTTAACAACATTTACTCAAGTAGCAGATACAGAGTTAAAATTCATTGGCTAGTGTTAGGATCAAATAATGAAATCATTTTTAATCTGCCCGATAAAGGACATGGAGTCGTTGTTCTAAATCTTAAGGATTAGGTAATGAAGATGGTTAGCTACTAAGTGATTCAACAAAATTTCAAGTTATCAAAGAGGATCCAGGAAAGATAGCCATTAGACTAGGTAATAAAGTTAATTATGTTTCTTAAGAAACTTAAAGCACAAATCCTAATAGATGAACCTACATAAAACAATCTTATTTTTTCTTCCTCTAACCTTGGCCTACTCTACGGCCAACAGAAAATACACAAAGACTCTGTTCCAATGCGTCCCATTCCCGCCAATTATACCATGGCTAATTATAAATTATCCAATATTTTAATTTCTATGCTTACCCCACTTATTCGTAATGAATTTTATATAACAAATAGCTATTCATTTTCTGAAAAGATCTCCAGATTTAATATTGACTCTCCTAACTTTATTACGAGCCTAGATGTTAAGTCCCTATTTACCTTAATCCCCGTAGAGTTAGTAATGCGCAAGGCTTTTACTTCTCCCAACTTAACCTTTCATGGATTTTTCTACTCGTTTTCGTTCCCTTTTAGAATTGGGGTAGGCATGGGTTCTCCCATTGCTCCCATTTTAGCCGGTATCTTCATGTCAAATTTTGAACTAGAATTTATGAAAAAGTGTCCAACCTCATTTAAGCCCATTTTTTATAGAGCATATGTAGATGACACCTTCCTTATTTTCAAATCAGAGCAACAATCCATCAACCGCACTACATACTTATACCAGCTACACCCACATAGTAAATTTGAACAAGAAAAATAACTTAACAACTCTCTCCCATTTCTAGACATTTTGATCTCTCGATCGGGGAAATCTTTCATTACCTCGGTTTAGCGCAAACATACTTGAGAAAGAAAGAAGGTTACCCCTTTCCCCTAGAACCCGAACGTCTACCCATGGCACCTGAGAAAGATGCACCTGCACACCCAGACGGCCCAAAGGGAGCAGCGAGAATTTCGCGCGTACAGATTCTCTTTATCTCCCCGTCACATCGCCTGGTCGGCGCCAGACCTACGGCGCCAATGACCTTCGCGTGAGGCTGTGATGCTCGCCGAAACTATCCTCCCCCACCCCCCTGGAGCGCCAAGTTTAATGAGATCCTCGTCTCCCTTTTGAGGGCCTCCGGCTACCCGCTTCCTCCGAGGCAGTATAAATACTTAGAGATAAGCTTTGAGAAATCAGTAACATACAGCCCCGTCTTTGTTAGCAACCAAGTACAGTCTCGTACGCCCTGCCTCGCCTCCCAACGGCTTCCAGCTACGTATATAACGCGCTATCTCTACCCGGCCTTGTTCATATCTAACGCCAGAATTCCCCTCTGACAGACGATAGACACAGAAAGGCATCTATCACTCAGGTATCGACTTCGTTCTCGTCTGGAGTACTCCCTCACTCATTTTTCAGCGAGGTTAAATAGAAGGAATTTTGCATGTTGAACTTTGCAGCTCCCCGTGTACTCGTCGTATCCAGACCTCCAGTCAATTAGGGTTTACGTGAGTCTCCCCATCATTTTAACCCCCTCCCCTCACCACCCTTCATGGAAGCAATCTCCCTGCATTCCCTCTCCGACTCTCGTACCGGTCGAGTAATTTGTATCCCCCACACCCCCGTTTAGTATCCCGGGTCTCATTTTAATTATTGTCATTTATTTACTTGTGCAATTAATATTTTCTTTGTATATAGTAAAGTTATTTTTCTACAATCAGTTTCTCTTATCCTAAAACTTCTAAAAATTGATTATTTAGGCCAACCGCACTCGATTTTGATTATTTAACTCTCGCACTCGTATATCTATCCCAATTTTCTGGCGTGCTCCCTTCTGTGGGGTCACATCTATATTATATTCTGGTGTCAGGCGTTTTAGGGTCACCTGCAGTAACTGGTCTTATTTCTTTTAGACCTGTGACAGAATCTAAAGGGTGTTATTTTTTGTATATTAAAGGTTCTGGTTTTAGAAACTGTAGAAAAGACCTTACCCATTTCCCATTTTCACGTTTGTGTGCGTATTTTGTATTGAATTTTGTGCCCGTGTTAAACTTTAACCCTTATTAGGCCTCATAAAACATCTGCCATATTGTAAAGCAGTTAATATTATTTCTTTGGGGGTATTGTGCTTGTCGTTTTCTTGGTTCCTATTGGGCAACACATGCTCTCGCTAAATTCCAGAGTGAATTTTAGAGTATAATTAAGAATTCGGGCCGTGAGAAATAATTATAGCTGTATTTGTTTTTTTAAAGTGAAGAATCGTAGGTCCACCAAAGCCTACCGGCACTTCTGCTGTTCGTCTACATAATTTTCCCCTCACCTTTTTTGTGGTGCTTTTCCTGAAGGTTGGTCGAACGCGATAAAATGTCTTTATTATTTAACACGTTTAAGTTGCAAGGAGAGTCGCTTGGGCTCAGCGGCAATGACCTCTTAGCTTATATCCAAGCGGAGGAAAAGACCCCAAGAGAAGAGAAGGAACGAGAAAGAAACAGAGAAAGAGAAGAATGAGAAGAAAGAAGATAAAGAGAAGAATGATAATAAAGAACAGAAAGAGAAAAAGAGAAAGAGAAGAATGAGAAGACAAACAGAAAGAGAAGAATGAGAAGAAAAAAAGAAAGAGAAGAGAAGGAACCTGAAGAAAGGGAAAGAATCCGCCTTTATGAACTTGAAATGAGTAGGACCAGGAACGAGACGCTGTCCATCAGCTAGAGGTCAGAAGCTCCCCCTACCGCGTCATTAAGCTTCTGGTTTTCAAGGAAGGCGAGGATTTCGGAGCCTTCTTAATCCGCTTCGAGAAAATTTTCAAAATCAACCATTGGGAGATCGAGGCAGATGGAGTGGCTCATTTGTTGCCGTTGCTAAATTCCCAACTCTGAGATATATTCATATCGCTCCCCTCGGAGGCAACAATTGATTATTTGACCTTAAAATCGGAGTTACTGGCGGCATATAACATGACCTCAGACTTTGACCGATCCAAATTTAGACATGCCCGCCTTCAGCCAGGCTAAACACACCATCAGTTTGGGTACACCCTCCAACGACACCTCAACCTTTGGCTCGATGTTTCTAAAATCCTGGATGACTACGAAGCCCTCGTTGACTTCTTCCTGAGAGACTAATTGTTGGCTGCACTTCCGGCTGAAGTCAAATCTTTCGTAAAAGTCCGACGGTACCTCACATTCAAGGAGTGCACAAAAGAGGCCGAATAAGGCCACAATCTTTATCGGAAAAAAGGAAAGAAAACGGTCCCCCTTTCCCGCAAACCTAAGCCAAACAAAGGTAAATTCATCCTGCAAAATGGAAAAATGTTTGCCAAATTAACTGAGCCGTCGAATCCGAAACCACTCTTTTCGTCCGAACACTGGGATGTAAACCCGTTCTCTTCATCTCTCCTTACGTCACCTTTCCTTAGAGGACCCATAAGTTGTTTATCCTGTGGTGTGGAGGGCTACGTGAAAAGGAATCCAGAACTCTCAGTTCAGGAATAACTCTTCCAACCAGGTACACCAGATCTGTGCCACGTCTGCAGGCTCTGTTAACACCATCGGAATCTTCTCCTACACCGATCCCCTCAAGTCTCGGAGGCCACCAAGTAAACTTTTCTTGTTTGATAAGAATATCCCTGGAGACCTTAAGTTCGAACCCGGAACGATTAATGACTGTCGTATTTCCCTCTTGTAAGAGATACCGGGTGCACCTACATAGTGGTGTCGGACAAGCTGCTTCTCCCAGTAGTCCCAGACAATAATAAATTCGCCGTCGTGCACGAATACTTGGGGCGCGCCAATCGGTTCATCATCGTTAGTGTTACATCGATTGTGCGTATTTCACTGGTTGGGCAGAAGAAGTAGCAGCCCCTATTAAATTCTGCTTCGTCCCCATTGGCCAGTCCCCACGAGGCTCCCCCAGCTCCGTGGGTCAACCCGTGGTTACCCGTTTGCAATTGGTAAAAGATTCGAAGATATCCTCGCCCCTAGAAACGTCACGTTCTTCAGAATTCAAGGTCATGATTGAAGACTTCGTAAACAACCAAAAGAACTGCGATCACCTTCAACCCCTGTGGGCTAAGGCCCAATCAAAAGAGCAAGAAGCCACCCGAGGAGACAAGGTGAGCTACCAAGTTATGGACGGCTTACTTTACCGTGCGTGCTCAAAAAACGGTAAACCCCAGACGCGAATATTGTGTTTTGCGTTCGCACGTTGGTCTCATTTTAACCACTGCCCATAACAGCCTATTTTCAGCCATTTTAGCCACACGAAGACCACCCAGAAGATCTTCAAATATTTACAATGTCCAGGCACCCATGAAGAAATCCTTCGCTGCTGCAGGTCTTGCGGCATCTGCCATAAGACTGCAGCCAAAGGACGAGTTAAAACCGCACCGTTGCAGATAGGATCCCTGATCCCCGTGTCGCAATTGATCTCAGTGGTCCGATACACTCCTCGTCGAGTTAAGGTCACAGTCCCGTGTTAATCTTAGTGGATTTTGCCACCCGATGCCCCGAGGCCGTGCCGTTGAAGAATATAGACACCATCTCCTGTCTGATCGTGGCCGCTAATTCATGTCGCAACTGATGGAGTACATCGGCAAGCTCCTGATGATAAACCCCTTTTCACCCAGCTGGTAACGGGATGTGTGAGAGACTCAACGGTTCTCTCAAATCCATCCCCAAGAAACTGTGCGCCGGACAACCCCGAGAATGGCACCATTTCTTGCCGGTAGTCCTTTTCGTATACAGGGAAATTCCCCATCGCTCTTAGGTTTTGCCTCATTTGAGCTTCTGTATGGACGTAATATTAGAGGGCCCCTCAGCATTCTAAAGGAGCTCTTCTCCAATTCGAAATTAGACCAGGAGATTCAATCCTCCTACGCTTACCTCCTAGACCTGAGGCAGAGGTTAGGAAAGTGCGCAGAGATCGCGCATCAGAACGCCGAGACAAACTTGGGCAAGTATAAACCCTACTTCGACTGTAAGTCCCAAGGACAAAAAATTAAACCCGGTAACGAAATACTTTTACTACTCCCCACGGAGAACAACAAACTTTTTAGCTAGTGTAAGGGCTCCTTTCCAGTGGTCAAGAGACGCAGCCCCGTCAACTAATTGATCCAAACCCCGTCTAGCACTAAGCTATTCCACGTGAACATGCTTAAAAAGTACCATCGACACTCTTGTGCCAATCAACTTGTGTCCCTGGACGAAGAATCCGCCTTGCAGTCCAGCTACCCACTTGACCCCTTGGACGTGGTACAAGTCGCCTTCATGGAACACGATGCAGAATATCCTCTTCATGTCTTGCCAGATACCCCCGATTCCCCATCGACCGAGTTGAGATAAAACCCTCAGCTTCCGATCCCCCAGAAGACCCAGTTACAAGCGCTACTCACCCCTGGTTGTGCTACCTAGTTCGAGCACAATATTCGGCTCACCACCCAGGAACCTGTCCGTTTGAAGCCTTACCCCCTCCACATTCACTTAAAAAAAAGCGTTCAATGAGAAGGTAGACAAGCTATTGAAGATGGGTATTATAGAGCCCTCGGGGTCGGAGTATTGTTCCCCGGTCGTCATGGTGAAGAGATCGGACAATTTTTACCTGATGTGCATGACTTCCGAAAGTTAAACACCATCACCGAGTTCGATGACGAACCGATTTTCCTCATCGATCAGAATTTGCACATGTTCGAGAAGGCCAATTCATTACAGAATTAGAGCTGTGTAAGGCATATTACCAGAGTGCCTTGAGGAATATGGTAAAGAGGTACACGGCCTTTCCCACCGCCAAGGGCTTGATGCATTTCCGGCGACTCCCCTTTGGGTTGGTGAGAGCATGTAGCAATTATAACAGAATGATGAGGTGAATATTGGATGGATTGTCCCACGGCACATTCTACTTCGACAGCATTTAAGTGGCGACCCAGGAATGGGACCACCATTTGGCTGCCCTTCGTGCCCTCCTGTGCCGACTCCGGAAAAACCACCTCATGATTGGCCCTATCAATTGCCACTTCACCTTTGGCACTATTTACTATTTCGGTTTCCACATAGGCAGCAATTCCTTGGCTCCCCAAGCTGACAAAATCAAGGCAACTATCGAAATGCCACTGCCTGCAAAAAAAAAGCAGTTGAGGTCATTCATGGGGTCCGCTTTCTTCTACCGACGTTTTATTATGAACTGCGCATCCATCGCGGCGCCCCTTTGTGATCTCGTCAAGAAAAAGCCCCCCTTCCCCGAGTGCCTCGCATGGACACCCAGTTCGATCGCTAGCTTTGACTAGCTTAAAGGGAAGTTCGCATCAGCACCGATCCTTTGCTTAATCGACCCCCTTAAACCTTTTGGCATACGGACTGACGCGAATAACGATAGCATACGATGTGTTCTCGTCCAGTATAGTGACCATGGCGAAAGTTTCCCTATTGCGTTTACGAGCCGTAAACTCCTTCCCGCCTGGGTGGGCTGTCAAACGGCAGCCGCCCAGAAAATGATATTTAAATGAGAAAGTGATCAATACCATGGAGGTCATCGACCACCCCTCCACCTGAAATCAGGCTGTGCATATGGAGAACACCAAGATAGATCAAGGAAGGAAAATGAAGTGGTTCTCGGGCAGTGAGGCGTAAACATATCCACATTTAGGACAGCCATCTCCAGCTTGTTGATCAGGTCGGCGGTGACTTAACTCCTGGGATTTATCGAGTAGTCTCCCCAGAGGGGCTGTCTCCCGTTTAGATTTCCGAGAAAGAGAAAGGGCCTTGGCAACTGTGCCACGACAGGGCGGAAGTCCCAAGTCTCGAAGTCGGCTTATGGTGAAATGTACGCAAAAATAACAGAATAACTCCTATCCAGGTGGAGCTGCACAGCTACTGCCTGAAAGGAGGTATCTAAAGCAAAGATAAAAGCGGAGACGTCATGTCGGGTGTAAATCGCGCATCCTCCTTCCCGGCCCCCATCCCGTCATGGTGGGCATGGGGCACTCTCCCAGCATGGTCTCCTACAATAAGATAGCTAAAGGGAAACGAGAGGAGACAAGCCTCCGCAGTTCTTCCCCGTTGGCCCGGAGCCCGCAGCAATTCCATTGAAGGAATATGCCCTCCACACCTAGCTTGGCCTAAATGCGGAGGCCCTCTTCGAAGAGAAGATCCTCACAGCAATGGCCATACGCTTCCAGGAGGTAGAAATCCAGGCGCTTTTGGCCAGACAATACGCTGAAGGCGCTGTCGTTTTCGAGGACTTATTGGAGCAGGTTGAGCTCGCCATGCGAGTCTTTTCCTCCCTCCGCTTCGAAACCTTAGGAGGCGGGGTAGGCTTATGAGGCGGTTTTTCCTCTTTTGGAGGATCCACCGTCTCTGAGCCACCCACACTACCACTGGGTGTGAGAGAAGGAGCCGAATCTCTTTTAAAGCTGTCCTCCTTTCGGGGACAGCTTTAGGAAGGCCGGAATAGGGCCTCACGACCAACTTCAGGGATGTTGCCTCCTGTACGTTTAACAACTCGATGGAGGCACACGGCCGTTTTGCCTTACGGCAAACGGTCACGCTGGGGAGGGCGGAGGGGGAATCCTGGGTTTAGCCAAGGCTGGGTGTGAATCCTTTATGCTGCTAGCTCTACCAGAGGAGCGTCCGAGGTGAGACGATCCTACAGATGGGTTCCGAATGGGCGCGTAAATGACCGTCCTCGTAGGCCTGGAGGAGCCAGTGGCAGAGGGTGTCTTTCTTAACATTGAAGCATAGGAAGTCACAGGCAGCGCTGGGCGCGCCAGGACCAAGTCCGTAGTCTCCAATCTTTTAAGATCCTGAGCCTTAACGGCCAGGATTTTCTTCTCAAGGAGATACGCATCACATTATCACATTGCTCCGAAAAAGCGTCGTTTCGCTCTCCGCAATTGATACATGTGACCACACACAATTTTGATTTTTCGTGTGTGGCCTTGGAGCAACTTACACAGACTTCGGGTAACCCCGAATGGCGTGCCTACAAGAGCGATTAGTATGGCCGAAGTGGTGACAGTAATAGCACCTCCTGGCACGAATGCCTTCACTCAGTAGCGATACAAACCAACATTCACAGACTCAAGGACCTTGTCACAGTTGAACGTGACAAAGAGTGAAGGGGTGGTTCTAGAGGCCCCTCCCTGTTTTCTCATCATAGGTTCGACCTTGACTGCTCCATGGCTGGCCAGCTCTTAGGTGATATCATCTATGGATTAGTCCACGAGTTCCCTCACATAAACTAGTACTTTCATAAAGTTAATGGTAGAGTGCGTCGTCACATTCAGCGAGATGCCACAAAATATCCAATGAACACTAATTTTGGCCGCCTCGGAGGGATTCGACGCATTCGCCAGAAGCCTTCCACCCGAGATGAGGGTCACCTTCGGCTCTATATTAATTAGGTTAGCTAAAGCTCTTCTCTTATTGAACATGTTGCCCTTGGCCAACATGCTGTCATTAGTAGAGGGAATATCTAGAAAGCGTTTGAAAATGCCAGGTAAGCTCTGAATGAGGAACCCTGAAGTAATTGAGGCTCAGCTCTGCGAACTTTTTGGTCTTTCTTAGGGACTCTCACCCGTCGCCGCACTTGGGCTAGACGTGCCGATCTTAGCTTGGTTGCATACTGAAACGGCAGCTGCAGTGTCCGTTCCCGTGGTTCCCACGAATGGAGAGGAGCCCCGAGTAGTTTTGGCCATTTTTCTGTTTTGTTTCATTTTAGGAGAGGAGGGTGGGGAATGAACCCGCTTCTACCCTCTACCGCCAGGAGCCACAGGCCAAATGGTCCGGCCTCCGCTAGATCCTTTTCCGAAATGGAGGTTTTGCTTCTAACAGGGGCACCAGCTGGGGGAAGAGATCCTTCCCATCCTTGTGAGACATCGGGGGCCCGTGCCGTCTGAGGAGGAGTTTGCACCAGGGCGGACCCCATGGAAGATCCTACCGTCTGGGGCTGGATCACCTTAGGCCCCATGTCTATGTTAGCGGGGCCTAAATGGGTCCAGCACCCCCCTTCCTAAGACATCATGCATCCATTTTGAGGAACATTTTTTCTTGTCTGGAGCCGGCGAACCGGCATCCGTCGGAGAAGAGAAGGGGCACGTATATTGACCCTCTGCAAGCTGATCGCGCACGCAAGCAGGACATTATGGGGCACGAGCCGACGGGCCATGCCATCTCCTGCTCCCTTAATTGGCTTCGCCCCATCGAGGTGCTCCCACCAGGAGCGAGCAATTATGGGAGTCCTGCCTGCTTTTTTGGAAGTCCCCTTGTAAAATAAAGGGCGGACTGGCGCTTGAGAACGGGAGTTGCTCAAGGGAGAGAGCAGAGAAGGGGGTCAGGGAGAGTCCCCTGCACCCGTATACACAGGACTCCGTATAAATAGAGGAGTAAACCTCCTCTCAGGTCAAAAAGGTTTGGAGAGCTCGCCTTGAAAACACAGGGGGAAGGGGGCTACCTCCATTTTTTCGGTGGAGCTGATTGAAGACGGCTTTGACGATGGTAAACGGAGAGTTGATGGTGTGTGTTTAGAATCTTCATCATTGGGCATAGCGACCCTATTGTTTCAACGGGATGCACACGCTCATCACCCTACGCACTAGCCCGATCTGCGAGGGGTGAACACAGGGCCGGACAACCAGCTATCACCATTTGAGGCCATTCCTCCCGCTTAGTGACCTGGAAGCCTATCGGCATGGCAGCTCAACCTTTATCACGGCGTAAAATTGATATAAAGTGAAAGGAGAAAGAAAGATGTGAGGAAGGTGTGAGTAGGGATAAATCAGGTTGTTAAAACCCTACCACCCAAACCAGAGCTCAGGAAAGAGGGAACTTGTCCTCGTATTTCTCATTTGAATTACAAACACCTCGTAAAAAGAGGTGCTGGGATCTTAAAATTACAATCAAACAAAATCTTTTCACACTCATTTCATAATCTCAGATTATTTTTACGTCCAAACATTAAAATTATACAGAAGTTCTCAGAACATCCACTTTTTACAAGCAAAGATTGTTCAGTTTGTTCTCCACCAAATGTATAAGTTTTGAATTCTTCTGGAATAACAAGACTAGCGAAATCTATTGGACTCATCAGGTATGATCTTACAATGTTAATTTATAGACGGACCAAACATCTATTATGTGGCATAGCTCCTCGGCAAGTTTGAGATAAATTCACCGATAGCAATTCCTTCTACTGCGTTGCTTGCACGTGTCTTCATTTGAGCTAGAATGTGGTCATTCAATTTTGGCTGGAAAAGGATCATCTGAATGGTCATTAAAATATTTCACGATTTCTTCGTTTTGAACATTAGTTCTTCCTTTATAGGAATCTGCTCTTTCACACCTATAAAATTTTGTTTCCTTGTCTGCACTATAATTATAAAAAACAGATAAAACGAGCATTTTCACATTTTGGCATACTACGTTTAAGGTAAGAAAAATGTTTAATCAATTAAATACTTTAAATTTTTATAGAGTTAAATAAATTAATCACTTGAAATCATTAAAGTGAAACAAATAAAAACTAAATCGTATACAATTCTTGATATATAAAAATTTGCAAGGTTTGATTGTAGGCGAGCCAGTTCACCAACTCGAAAGATGTCTAAGATACAACTGAATTTAAAATTGAAAAGGGTTTCTATTTATAAACTTCATTGCAGTAAAGATATAATTTCACATTCTTTGATGGTTCCAAGAGTGTAAATAAATTAATCACTTGAAATCACTTGGTCGGGGAAAAAGGTAATAAGATGAAAGGTTTCCCCCGACCAAGATACCATACTCGGTTATGGCCTCTCCTTTGGACTAAAAAACATTAATTCATTCTCCATTAGTCACCTTATATCTATAAATAAATTTTATGAAAGTGATCATTCCGATAGTGAATTCTTAAGAGGCTTCGTTGCTGGTGCTTTGTCCAATTGTGATAATGTTAAATATTTAGAAATACCTAGACGCCTAATGATGGCCCTCAAATCACTAAATTCGAATAAAAATATTGTAATCACAAAATCCGATAAAACCAATCAAATCGTTATTTTAGATAAATGCTTTTATTTCCCTAAGTTAAATGATTTACTTAATGATCCAAACACCTACGAGAAGCTATCTTCAAACCGTTTAAGTAACAAAACGGCATCCTTCAACAAAATATTAACAAAATTTTTCAAACGATCAAATCCCGATCTCCTCCAACGTTTCAAACCAATTAATCCATCCCATCCCCGTATGTATGGGTTGCCGAAAACTCACAAGCCTAGGACACCTCTTCGACCAATTGTATCATTCATTGGCTCCCATGCATATTCCCTCTCTAAGTGGCTGACCAATATTCTCTCAAATGCCGTTGGATTAACCTTATCATCACACATAGGTCACTCATCAGATTTCATCGAGAAATTTAGAAAAATTGACATCAAAGGCAGTCGCTTAGTAAACTTTGATTTAGAAAGTCTTTTTACTAATGTACCCGTTAATGAAGCTCTTAAAGTATTATCTAATGTATTAAGGAACCCGAGATTAAACCTCCCATTACCCCACACAAAAATTGTTAATCTAGTTAAACTTTGCGTCGCTGAAAATATTTTTAATAGTGATATGGGTTTCTTCCGCCCAAAACATGGGCTGAATATGAGAAATCCTTTGTCACCCATTCTGTGCAATCTTTTTATGGAACACTTCGAAATGTATCTACTCTCCTTTCTGACCCCATCCCCAAATTTTGTATGGTACAGATATGTTGATGACGTCATATCGATGTGGCCTTTAAATCAACTGGAATCTTTGACAATTTCTTAAACAACCTCAATAACCTACACCTTACCATAAAATTCAAATTTGAATGGGAAAATAGTAATTGTTTACCTTTCCTCGATGTGAAAATTGTAAGAGTAAATGCCCGACCTACCTTCTCTGTATGCCGTAAAACCACTAATTACAATTCTTACATCCATTTTTTGTGTTGTCATGATATAAAAGTTAAAAAAGCCATTTTAATGTCTATGTTTTTAAGAGGTTTTAGAATTTGTTACCCATGTTTCTTTTCCGATGAAATTACTTTCACCACTTGCACATTTATAGAACCAAAATATCCCCAATCAATGAATTCTAATCCAAGGCCAAGTCAAACTTCTATTGCCCTAAAAGTAGGAACCCAGATACTAAAAGACACTGCCTCTCCCTTCCATTTTCTCCATTACTGAAAGTTTAAATAGTATCCTTTCCCCTAACCGCACCACTTTAAAATATCCTTCGACCATTAAAAAGACATTCCCTACCACCAAACCTATAGAAGGAACCATCGAAGCAGGAGTTTATTTAATCCCCTGTGAAGAAATTAACTGCCCTTTATTTTACATAGGCGAAACAGGAAGAAATCTGGATAAGAGAATATACAAACACAGAGGAGACATTAGACGGGAAAACACAACCTCTAGTCTTTTCACACACACTAATAACTTTAACCACCGGATAGACTTCCCACAGGCTAAACTAATCTACCTGTGTAAGGACTTCTGCAAAAGAAAGGTCATTGAATCCACCCTTATAGATGAAATCCCCCAACTTTAACCTTTCGGATGGGCAATTTAAATGCAGCCCATATGTCTGTAGGGGTGCGAAGATGTATAAGAGAAAAACTTCCTTCCAAAAAGCGAGAATATAAATAGCCCATTAAATTACCAAATCAAGACGGACTTGGCCGTAGTGTGATGGTAGAGTGCTAGCCTCTGGATTCAAAAGACCCGCGTAGGATCCCCAAAGTCCACAATTTTTACGAAGAAAATTCTCGAAGAAAACGGAGACCACGAAAAACGCTTTAAGGACAACTCAAGAAATCGACTCAAGAGAAAACCGCTGTCAAGGAAAACGGAAAGAAAACGACTTCAAGGGCTAACTCGTCTCAACTCATCAAGAAATCATCAAGAAGCAAGAAGAACTCATCCCGTCATCAAGAATTAAGAAGAAAACTTCACTTTGATCAAGAATTTGGAAGGAATCATCACATCAAGATAAATGCAAGTTAATTGGAACATACATCAAGAAAAGAAAAAAATACGAAGAGTCAGATAAATGGAGTTAATGTTTGAAGGGGCATCTTCAGTCTAGAAATAATACATAGATACGAATACAGAAAATCAACAAGATGAATGATATTGATAAATAATTAAAGTTATAAGAAAGAGCTCCCCCCCCCCCCCACCCCACCCCATATGTCAAAGATCTAATCTTAAAAGATATCCTTAATGAACTTAAATTCACACCCCATGATTAGGAACTCCAATTGTTATTATACAAATCAGTGCTTCGTTCGACAAACGTTCCGCGCATTACGTGATTTCTATCAACGCCACAAGCTTCCTGCCGAGTCCACTGTTCGACACTTGTTGGCCACATTCGAGGCAAAAGGGTCGATCAACAATCAGCCAACACCTGTACGTCGCCGAAACGCAATATATGCTGAAAACATTGCTGCCATAAATGAAAGTGTACGGGGAAAATACGAGGCAGTCAATTTTTCGTCGTTCACAAGAACTTGGCCTTTCTGCGACTTCAGTTTGGCGAATTATGCGTAAGGACTTGGGTCTGCACCCGTACAAAATCCAACTTACCCAGGAACTTAAGGTAAACAACCATAGACAACGCCGTGTGTTCGCTGATTGGGCTCTAGAGCAGTTGGAAGTTGCCCAAAATTTCCCCCAAAAAATCATCTTCAACGACGAGGCCCATTTTTGGATGAATGGATTTGTGAACAAGCAAAATTGTCGAATTTCGGATGACAACAATCCACATGAGATACACCAGTAACAATTGCATCCCAACAAAGTCACTGTTTGGTGCGGATTTTCGTCTAACAAAATCATCGATCCGTATTATTTTGAGAACGAAGATGGGATTGCAAAAACCGTCAACGGCAAGACCTACAGATCGATGATAAGCAACTTCTTGTGGCCTGATATGGATACTGATGACATGTGGTTCCAACAGGACGGCGCTACGTGCCACACTGCGCACGCCACGATAGACATTTTGCACCAGCGATTTCAGAGGAGGATCATCTCGCGCGGCGGCGACGTCAACTGGCCACCGAGATCATGCGATTTAACGCCATTAGACTACTTTCTTTGGGGCTACCTTAAATCCCAGGTCTATGCGAATAATCCGCAAACAGTTGATGTCCTCAAAGTCAACATAACGAACACCATCCAGCAAATTCAGCCAGATTTATGTGACAAAAGTCATCGAAAATGTGGCCTCCCGAATACGTTCCACCAAGCGAAGCCGCGGCGGATATTTGAAAGACGTTAAAATAAATTAAGTGCATATATCAGACACAATTTGTTTTATTTACATTTAAAGATCGAGCGACCTTATTGAAAGCCCCCATATATATATATATATATATATATATATATATATATATATATATTGTCTGCTTGGTGGGACTGAATGTATTCTTGGTGTTCGACTGAGGATGGCATGACAAACTCCATGCCGAAACTGGTCTCGAGATAATAAATACTACGCTCCTCCCCCGTGGTTTTATTAATATATATATATATATATATATATATATATATATATATATATATATATATATATTGGTGATGGAGTCGTTCCTTGGGAAACTTATTCGTAGCAGGAATATGAAGACATGTGCAAAGGTTACGAACATTTAATTTTCCGGACGTTTCGGTCATTGACGATGACCATCATCAGCGAATTATGTTGAGAGAAATCGGACATCCAGTTTGACCTTCTCAAGTTTTTTAAAGCAGTGAAATCGGCGGACAACGTCTTCATTGTATCTTTTCTAGACTCTGGATTGCTCTTCCTGCCGAAGTCCGATCCTCTCCCTCCCTCGCTACTTTTAAACGTCACCTGAAGACTCATCTCTTCAGAATTGCCTTCTCTCTCCTCTAAACTTTCTCTACACTTGCTACATAACCTGCGCTCTGGGAGGGCTAACAGCCCTAAAGGGCGCATTATAAATACCTATTATTATTATTATTAACAAAACAAAATCTAAAACCATTTTCATCTTTCATTTTTCGACAGGTGAAAACGCCTTAACCCTTGAAAGAAACCATCAATTGTTACACTATTCACCCATCGGGTAATGGGTGGTGTTACGATGCCCCAACTACGACTGAAACCCAGAGGGGCGGCAAGTTCTCCTGACCCAAGTGCCCCAAGAGAACCTGGGGCTCCTGACTCTCTCGGGTCGTCTCTTTCCACCTCTTTTCAATCTCCCACTTTATTTTCCGCGCCTGTAAAGACCCAATAGAGGGGTAAAGATGGTGTTAAACATTATAAAATAAAATTTTCTTGGCATCCATCCTTTAAATGTTGATTAGTTCAGGAAAAAGTAAAATGCCATGGCCTTTTGGCTATCAATAAAAGATAGGAGCTTTTTCAGGTCTCGAAAATGCTTATCTCAGAAGGTCTTTCATTCAGCTCATTTGAAAGTGACGAAATGTTTCTAAAATTAAATGGGTTTAAGGAAATGGCGTTGAAAAAGATTTATTCGTCTGCCAATTTTGGCGGGATTGAAATTGGAACATTGAAAAAATGGTTTAGAAAGTGAAAAATGGGTAATTGAGGAACAAGACAGAATATATTAAGCGGGAAAGGAAAAATATGGAAGAGGGGAGGGTGGAACTGGGGCAATGCCCTTGCTACAACTGTAACCTGGAGGAGCGACCCAACATCACATCAAATACAAGCGAAAAAAAGAAAAATGGCAACTCTCTCGCGTTGTCTTTTTCACCTATTTGAAATCTCTCAATAACTTTGCTGCGTCTGTCTAGACCCATTAAAGTGTGACAGAGGGCGTTACACGTTATTTAAAAAAAAAGGTATATTTATTCGGCATTAGGTGTTTAATCCCGTTTATTTTTATTTTTCTCTTCTCTGTTTTTCTTTAGTAGATTAAATATTCGAATTTGTTCTGTTATATTTATTTTTATCTTTATTTTTCGATTTTTCTGAGTTGAATTCAAGTTAGTGTTTTCTTTTCCTTTGGTGGAGTTTTATACATTTTTATGTACCTAAAATGCTGCTTCAAATGTGTGGTATTTTTATGTCTTCTCGGTCTAATGCCGTTTCGAGCCTGTCCAAGTCATGTTCTGAGCAATATTTCCATTTGTAGATGGCGCGATCTATCCCGTCCATCAACCTTTAGTCTAGAGGGTTTTGAGATCCCGCATCTTCTGTTGTTTCTTCTATTTGTGTTATTTCCTCGTTCTCGAGTGTTTGCTGATCTTCTGTATTTACTTGGTCCATTCTTCTCTCTCCTTTCTCCCCGTAGAAAGGGAAAATAGCTAGGCTGACATAAAGCTCTCATTATATGGGCCACTATGGTTGATTCCCCTTCCCCCCCTTCCCACTGGGAAATCTCATGGCAGTCAGATAATAAAGCAAAATTTTGAGTCTCCGACTATTTTCGATGAGCTTCAAACTCCGCCCAATCCTGGCTCCTCCCAATCGCCTATCGCATATCCATCCGGGAAAAAATTAGGAAAGAGTAAAACAATAGGTTTTGAGAGCCTACCAATCCCTCCTCCCTCTCTCCTAGGAGCGAGGTAGGAGAAGAGAGGGCTGGATATGGAGCTCGGACACCCCTCACGCTCACCTATCACCCCGTGGATGGAATGGCCCAGCTCGGTGCAGACCGCCTCGGCGCAAAAGCAGATCAACATCGACCGAGCGCCGCTGCCTAAATTATCTCCCATTATTTCAGATCCATTTTTCATCCCTCTCCAAATTCCTTTTCTTTTTCTTTTCCCGCAGGGGATTACCTCAAATTGACTATTATACCTGGCACTTGGAGTCGTACCATGCCCTTCCCAGCCCCATTCCTCCCGGTGTTCTATAAAAAAATGTTGAAACTACCTGGGCTTTATTTCTTTCAGACAACTTCCCTCTTTTTTCCTTAGCTTCTTTCAGCCTAATTTTCTTGGCCGGTGACTAAATTTGTAGGCTAGTCGCATCTCAACCTTGGTTGGGGCCGGGAGCAGATGGATCAACCCTCACCCTCTTGTCTCCGTTTGAGGGGGGGGGGTATCCCGCCTCCACCATTCCCCCCGTGTTGTGGTCCCTTATCTAACCCCCAAACTGATCTCATTTATAGCTTATGCCCCCTTGCTGCAGCTGACATCTGGGGTGGGGGGTGCTGTGTGCTCTTCCAGCCCCAAAGGGGAAGTTTTCCCTCCCAGCACGAATACTACCGGGAAGTGAATCTTCGGTCATATATTTTCCACACATTTTCACTTCCTCCAACTTCACCGCTTTCTCTACTGATTTTCCGTGGGAGATGTTAGGTTCATGTAGTAGTAGGAGTGTGGTTCAAGGAAGTCTCGCTACAGCGGTTCTGTAGTCTCAGAGAAGTGTCTCGTGTGGATCCAAGGCTAATCCCAGTCCCAAGAACGCCATGCGGAAGAGACCCATCTCTCGGCTTCAGTGGTTCGCTACCATTACAGTCTAAAGATGATCGTGTTACTTCTTGGTCCTGCCTCTAATAGTGACTATTTTCAGTAGAGGGTTTGTGGTGGTAGTCTGCTAGTTATGGTTTTGGCCCTGTATTTTTTGAATGTTGTTCTTAGAGGCAGAAATTGCCTGTAGATCTTAACTGTTCCTGTGCCGCTAAATTCTGAAATCTTTGAACAAGACTAAGGTAGTTCGCTTCTAGAGCCATTTATGGTTCCAATATGTCCCGGAGTTGTTCCTAAACTGGTTCCGCTTCTTTGGCCTCGTTTTGGACTGGTGCCTCTCCTGGAATGCCCAGATCCGCAGCCTTAGTGTCTCTTGTACCAGGGCCATGGCCCTTCTTCGTGGCGTGATGTTCAGCACTTGGGCTTCTGATTGGTCTACCGCTTTCTTTGTTCCAAGCTTGACTACCGGTGCCTGGACGATTACGCTTGCTCTGCGCCGTGTACAGTACATAATGCGCTTGGATTCCACGGGTATTTTATGCACTGAAATATCAATAATGTATGAATTTGAAATTATTTAATAATATTTTTGACCTCGACCAAATATATAAGTAAAGGATCATATCATAAAGATTCTCCTGATAATCCAAACACAGCTTTACAGGAACATTTCTCTGTTTATTGAACCGAACACAGTGTTCCTTAAAATCAGAGATTGAAATATTTAATAAGAACTTGCGAAAACGATGAAGGCTGGATTGGAGGCTATTGCAATCCACCTCTACAAAGGAGGAAACGAGACTGTCATAGTTTAATGGATATGTCGACTTATAAGAAAACAAGAACTAAGAAAAATGGAGAAATAATAGTGTAGAGATTATAACTCTTAAATAATGATACAAATTGTGTTAGCGAATATAGGCCTATATTAATCAGAATTTAACAAAGAAGTCCATTTAATGGTATTTTGAGCCAAGTAGTTTGTATATTAAACAAACATGAAAATCAATACATTTTGATTCATCTGACCATAATTGAGTAGAAGTTCCAATTATGAAGAAAAATAGAAATGAAATTTGAAAATAAATGGGAAACATACATATGTATGGGATTAAACAAACACTGAACCATGAGGTTCTGGTCACATACAGCAAAAGAGGTTAACAACCCATTAAATACTAGTACAAACTATATCAACTCGTAATTGAATTAATAGAGAAACTGCTGATGAAAATTAGAAACTGAAATAAAAGGTCAAAATTACCACTAGGCTAGAAAAACTGTTGCTGAAAAGTACTACTAGGTTAGAGGAACAGTGCATAAATTTTCCACTAGGTTTGAACGAATGTGGATAAAAATTACCACTGTAGTTAAAGAACCCTGGAAAATAACTACTGGGTTAGAACAACTGTGGATCCAAATTGCCACTAGTTTAGAAAAACTGTGAATGAAATGTACCACAAGGTTAGAACATGAGTGAATAAAATTAACACTAAGCTAGAGCAGTTATAGGGAATTACCAATATATTATAATTGCTGGGATAAAAAATACCACTAGGTTAGAACAACTGTAGATCAGAAGTACCAATAGATTAGAACAACTGTGGATAAAAAAAATACCACTAGGTTAAAATAATTGTGGCTCAAATGTACCACTCTGATTCAGAAATTACCACTAAGGTAGAATTGTTTTGTATAAAAAATACTACTAATTTAGAACAAATATGGGTAAAAATTACCACGGGAAACTCTGGGATGGCCACTAGTTGGGAATAGCTTTGGATCAGAAGTACCACTAGGTTAAGAAAACTGTGGATAAAAACCCCCACTAATTTAAAACAACTTTGAGTAAAAATTTATAATGGGTAGAATAGTCGTGGATCAAAATTCCCCCCGAGTTAGAACATCTGGGAATAAAATTACCACTATATTAGAGAAAATTATAAAGATTGTGTACCCCCTAGTTAGGGTTTTGATGCAGGTAGCCGTTTTACCCCCCACTCCTTACTTTTTAAGACATTGTCTGTCCTGACCTATGTTATTCCATGAAGAGGTCTTTTAGAGTATAGACGAAAGCGCTAGGAATTGTTTTTACCATTTTCCTTGTGGGTGTTATTTATCATATATATATATATATATATATATATATATATATATATATATATATATATATATATATATATATATAAATACCAAGCAATAGCTCCGCCACTCCCCCATACGGGGGGAGCTTGCGCTTCGCTACTAAGATAAAAATTTGAAATCTGAAAAAAAAGCAGCCATGGCTAAATTTTTATAAATTTTCTGAACTTCGCCAATTATAATAATTTTAAAAAGGAACTCTAAACTAAATTTCCCCCCCCTTTAAAAATATCACGTTGCTAAAAAATAGTTATAGAAGAAGATATATAAAAATAAATTTTCTGAACTTCACCATTTGTAACTCTTTGGATTCTAAAAAAATCACAAAATTTCGATACTTATATTTACTTCTGAACTTCACCATTTTGTTTTTTGAAATTATAAAAGAATTATTAGAAATAACTTTGATAAAAAACCCCATAAAAACATAAGTCATAACCAAACTAAGATGAAATTATTATTCAAATACTAAAAAAAATCCCCTTCTTAAATTATATAGATAGTGATGATGATGATGATGATGATATATTTATATATATACATATGAGAAACTCACAAAGCTGTGCGCGAGTATAGCAATAAATGCAAAAAAAAATCCCACAAGAAAATGAAAGGCGGATTTCAAGTATTTTCGAACTTGTACAGTTCGAAAGTTCTTGGAATCCGCCTTTTATTTTTCTGTGGGATTTATTTGCATATATATATATATATATATATATATATATATATATATATATATATATATATATATATATCGTGGTACAAATTTGTTACTAATCAAGGGAATGCAACACAATCAACTATTATTGAGTTCTTCTAAATACCAAAAAACCTGACACCAATTTTAATGTCGTGGTATACGGCCGAGTACGTATGTACGTTTGCTCCGTACATGAATAACTCCGTTCCACTTTTCTCGAAGAGTCCTTTATTTTTACTTTATTTCTTTAACCAGGGAGGATTCGTAATGTTATATATCTATATGACATTTGCAGCGTTCCGAGATCTAATTAAACAACTATGGCAAAAAATATACTTTTGGTTACATAAAAAAAATGAAATATTAAAACTTTAAATATTCTAATGCTATCATAAGAGGATCTAATAAAAAATAATACTACCAATGAGTCATAGGAGATGGTTGACTCAAGATTCACTTTCGCATGGAATGGTAACTAACTAACATGAATAAGTTTTGGATTTCTTTTACCTTTAACTAAGAGGGAGTCTAAAATTGGATGACCTTGAACGTGAACCTCCTAGATGAGATGATTCGAAACGCGTTTGACTGGAGCTTTTCTCGCGGACGTGAGGTTGACTCAGAAAACAGCTGATCGTCTCTCTGAGTGAAGGAGACGCTTGTTCACGCTATTGGGAAAGAAGAGCTGATGCTTATTCCGAGATAGGTAGGGAGTGCGTGGCGATGCTTCTTGACTTGAAGATATAAGTAAGGGGATTGTGGATGTACGGGTTATTCCAATCCCTGTGTTACACTTGCGGGCTTATCGATGATTTGAATGACCAAGAGGTGAATCTTTTCTAGAATGGACATTCTAGTTGGTATTTTTCAATGGTGAGGATTATCTCTGTTTTTATTCAGAAAACTGAGATAAGGGGCTTATCTGAACGAGATTGATATGAGAGTGGTTCTCGATACCACTGGTCTACTCTTCTAGGCGACCAAAGGAACAGCCTCGGGCAGAAAAATCTCACTCGGTTCCATTGTCTTCTTGATTCCGTTTTACTCAGGGACTGCTCTTCTCTTGATTGCTACTCCGATTCTTTTTCATTTCTCCAGATCGAACTATGTATATATACGTCGATTATCCGCTGGGGGAAGGGGAGAGAACACGAAGGCCCACATTTAAGCCTCTCTCCTAGGGAATAATTTTTCATCGTTTTGACCATTCGTCCTTCTGGTTTACGTACGGAGAAAGCGAAATTTCGTCTATTTGGCGAAAATAGACATAAACAATCGGAGGGGACAGTGAGCCTGTTCATAAATTTTTATTTAAAGGCTATCCGACCCTCCTATATTTATATGAACGGACTAAGAAAATCTGCTGATCGTAATCCTTCTTTACAAGCGACGATCGAGGATCTTTGGGACAGCGTGTCAAAGGAAAGGGGGTGTAAAGTATCGGCCTATCTGGAACGTAAACAGTTGACGCTGTATAAACAAACTAGCGTCTGTTTGTCTTCGTGATATTTATCCCCCCCCCAAATATATATATATATATATATATATATATATATATATATATATATATATATATATATATATTATTCACACAAGGAGTGATTCTTATTTAAGAACACCGTATCTCTTTCACTTTAGATTATTCATATTTGCTTACCAATTACAAATTTCAAGCCTTTACAAAATTCACTTGACACTCATCTCTGAGGCTACAAACTGAATCTATTCCGTCTTGCAATGGACGCTAAAGCTTTGCATGTGCGTACCAGAACACGTCACTTTTAGCTGGACTGAACTTAATCATACTGAAATAACCTTTAAATTAATTCATACATGGACTATGTATACTTAACAGGAGTAAACATTATATTAACAATTAACCGACTTTGTACATTATTGAATTGCTCGGACTGATATCCTTCTCACACACCGGACATATACTGTTTAGCTCTTTAAGAAATACTTAATTTGGGCAGTTAAATTGATCATCACTGTACACGAAGGTGTGACGTGAGTTTCGTCTGGTATCATCTCGTTCCAGTTTTGATTGCAGTGGTCCGGCGTGTAGAAATACGTCCCTCCACAATCCTCACTGCAGCTCTTTCGAAAAGGTTATGCCAACGATGATGGAATTCGCCAAGTCTTCTTCTTCTTGGGCTTAGAGTGGGTTTGGAGTTGGTGTCCTTGTTGGAGACTCACGTATCTCTACGTCCTGCTTGGCATCGGTCCGCTGTAATGACCGCCGGAAGACGATCGACGGTCTCAAGAAGGAAGTGAGGCCAATACATGTAAATATTTTGTCTCCTTCTTTATTCCGGAGATGTGAAATTGGGCCTCCACAATTTGGAATCAACCTTCGACTGCTGTTTCATTAAAGATGGGCGACTTGATGTTGATAGCGTTTACGAAATCCCTTTCACCTTGTCCAACCTGACGATGTCTTGATGCGTTCATCTCATCGATACCTTCACTGTCCGATCGAAACGAAGGGTCACTAGTTTATGGGGGTATAAGTTAGCAAATTATAGCGAGGTACCCAATTTATGATATTGGTGAGTTACCAATTTCACCAGTTCGAGACGGGTTGGCTACCATTTTATATGAATAGGGAATTGTTGGCTGGGTTTACCGAAGGTTTACAGGTAATCGAGGTAAAGAAGGACATTGAGAAAGAAAGCATTAAAATATACTTTTATTCTAATAAGGACCAATAAAGAGACAAGCGGAACGTCAAAAGGTACTTTGCAGGTAACAAGCAGGTTTTCTTATTCAACGCAAATTATTGAATTCTAGAACGACAAGATTTAGATGAATTAAAGGTGGTTTCGTACGCTACTATGGGAATTCTTAATGACAATGACTTAATAACAATTATGATGCTTAATCTTCTCATTGCTCGTCTATATATATATATATATATATATATATATATATATAGCAGGAATATGAAGACATATGCGATAGTTTTGAACATTTAATTTTCCGGACGTTTCGGTCATTGACGATGACCATCATCAGCGAATTCTAAATACCAAAAATTATTTTTATAAGAATAACTAAACAGTTGTTACTCCCAGCTAAACCGTTATAAGGTTAGTACTCGTGCAGAGAAATTTTTATTTCTATTTTAGTTTGTCCCATTAATATCTAAACGATCTGGTTTATTATTGACTTTTCCTTAATTTAATGTTTTAGTCGTCCTTTTGACCCCTCCATTATTGATTATTTACTAATTAAACTTTCGTGCCTTAGTCTACTCATATTATTTGATGTTCAATCACTTAAAATTTAACTTAATTGAACTACTTGCTTCGCTCCATTTATTAATATCCGCTTCGATTACATACCCCCTGATCTAACTTATTTTCGATTGTTTGCCCTGCCCATATAATTCTCTCTTGCTGTGTTTTATAGGGAATTTTTTGTATTCCGCTTGATTCATGTTTACTATTCATATTTGTTGCTCATGGGATTATTTAATCTTTTTTTTCTGTCTTATTAATCGATTTCTTCATGCCTTGCATTGACTTTATTGCTATAGTTTGAAATTTTTGGTATTTCGATAGTCATTTAAGTCATGTTTATTATGCATATTTAAAAACTCGTGGGATTATTATTTAATTTAGTTATTTTTTTTAAGGTCTTTCATCAATTTCCTATTAATAGATTTTCCCTAATTTGATTTCTGTGTTTAGTTATTCTTCTAAAAATAATTTTTGGTATTTAGAATTCGCTGATGATGGTCATCGTCAATGACCGAAACGTCCGGAAAATTAAATGTTCAAAACCATCGCATATGTCTTCATCTTCCTGCTACGAATAAGGTTCCCAAGGAACGACTCCATCACTAATATATATATATATATATATATATATATATATATATATATATATATATATATATATATATATATATATATATATATATCTTCTAGGGGGCGTGGTCTAGACTCATCCGAAGGAAGAGCCTCCATCATCAAGCTCCTAAGCTTCAACCCTTAAGGCGGAGCTACCTAACACACGTGTGTCTGATTTAGTTACAAGACCAAAGGTTTTATCTCTATCGCTTGTCACACATCCCTGTTACAATTTCCTTTGGTCAAAGTTTGTATTTGCCCAGATGCTTCGTAGACTCCCGTATTCTGATGATTTTATCCCGAGACGCGAATTATTCGTTTCCTCTTGTTGACCTAGGTATCTTGACCTTTTATCCTTTTCTCTCGTTCGCCCTTTTTGTATTTCCCGCGCGTTAGGATTTAATGAGACGACCGCGAGTCTATTTTGTGGAGTTTCCTGTAATTTGGTGCAAGTCACCCACCTATTACATAATCTGATCACCACCAGGTTAAATTATGTCTGTAGGTTTTTTAGGTTAGTTTAAGTTTTGTTATGTTTTCTCTAAAAAATATGGTTGCATGTAGTCGAAAACCTCATAAAAATACCTTGGGCTGCATAGAATAATGTTTCAATCGGTTATTTGATTTAAAAAAAAAGTAAAATCCATTGTTTGAGGGGCAAAAAGAGACAACGATAAAATAACTCAAAGAGCTTTAATTCTGCAAAAGAGCATATTCCGCCATTCTAACTAATTAAATCTATCTCCGCGTAACCGAAAACCACATAAAAATAGCTTGTTATCCCGAATGTGGAGGACTCGTCGTACTACTCCTTATACTTCGTTCGGCCCGTGTCCTGAATGGGTTTATTGACTCAGAGTGCTTAGAGGTTAGTCAAGGAGGGATTGGAATGAACTTTGCCAGCAAATGACCCAAAGGAAGTTAGATATACAAACAATATGAAAATAAAGTTTAATTAACACTAAACAAGAAAATAGATATATATATATATATATATATATATATATATATATATATATATATATATATATATATATATATATATATAAATATCTATATATATATATATATATATATATATATATATATATATATATATATATATATATATATATATGGTTCTTTAAGAGATAAATTAATAAGTGAAGCTCGGATGACTCCCTTGGCTTGTAAATAACTGATCACTATGTAAATCCCTATACACTTTTAATGTTAGTAAGCTTCGCGGTGAAGTTGGGGAATGTGAAAGGGAAGGGTTACCTTGGAACCTGATGTTCGGGTGGCGCTGGTGAGTGAAAGTGGTGAGATAAGGGATGAAGACGATGAGGTAGGTTCCCCAGGGACCGACCTGATCCCACAATTCCGTCACGATTCTGCTGGAAGAAGGTGGTGACGGGAGTTTTTTTTTTTAAAGAGGGCCCCACGCTCGTGAACTCTGAGGAATCTTGGGTGCCTCTGTGAAGACGGCGAGGGGGGCGAAGTGACCTATCGACGCGTAGGGATGCGGAGAAAAGCCGAGATGTAGTTTTCTCGCGTTGACTTGCAGATCAACGGGGTAAGAAGCCTCCCTAACTTGGTGCTTCATCGATTTACCACAACACTGAGATAGATGGCAATTCCTGCCCCGCCCGACGCTGTGCAAGCTCTACTACCGAGGGTTAAAAGAATTCATCCTTTATAAACGAAACTCGAGAGAAGTTCACATGCCTCTGGAAGTAGATGTGATGTCAAGCGCCCTTCTTAGGGTGAGAGCTGCTTGATTATTTCCTCCATTTCGTCCTTTGTACACTTCTGGAAACCACCGGAAGCCAAGATGGACTCCCATCTATCGATAACCATTCCGGGAAGAAATGCGTTGGTTAGCTGAAATGGCCGTCGGGTTCTTCGGGCGGAGGGCACCAGACATCGGGCCGGAAGGGGAAGGTTTGATATCGCGGCCCGCCCGGAAGGGAGGTGGGGAAACGTGGGAGCATTAGGCTATTCTCCTACAATTAAATAACCTTGCCTAGTTTTTTAATACTAATGCGCGAGGATGAGCACACATGGCTTGGTCACGTCGTTTGCCCCTATAAAATTCGTATTTGTTCTAAAATGAAGGGGAAGTAATTATCATTTGTATGTAAATAAAAGTGCACAACGAAACAGTAATTCGAGGCTTAGAACAAGGAAATTAGGTAGAGTAAGCAAGAAAAATATCAGATTTCATATATTTCTTGATTTTCACAATCGAGGTAAACTATATTTAGCTGCAGGCCAATTTTTTCGATTAATTTTAAGCAAATTCTTTTTGGTGGGGCTTCTTCTATCAGGATTCAGATCTCAGGCATATCGGATTAACCGCATTTTTCCATTCTTTCCGTTGGTACTAAAATTACTTTTGTGGCTTTCATTTTGAGGCCGTCAAATATAAGATTTTGTGTTGATGAATCGAAGGCACTTCGGTGTTTTTTGGATTTTCATTCGCAAATACTGGATCCTTCAATAGTATTGATGTAGCTAAGTTGGTTTAAGTTGGGTGTACTGCGTGTCTGTTTATGTAGCACCGTTATATATTTAGTTTGTTGGGGGTGGGGTTGGGGGATCGTCGCGATTAATCAAATGTGTGCACAAAAAAAACGGATAAAAAATACTCCCAAAGATGGTCAACAAATATAAAGTCACCATTCAAATAAATAGGGCGGGTTCATAGAAAACGTTACCTCACTGGCTATCCCGCATTTTGTGTATAGTACTTCTACTGGTTACTAGTTCTTAACATAGTGTTATGTCAAACGACAGAAAGTATTTGACAAATTTAAAACAGAGTAAATGTTCCTACCTATTGGGTTGCCCTCAGAAATGAGAACTGAATTACTTTAGAAGTAATATTTCCATTATGGAATTTAATTCTTTCCTGCAAAACATAAGTAGCAATCTGTCGAATGATTTGGCCTTCAGAAGTAGTTTGTGTTGTTTTTTTTTTACATTAATTTCTGGAAATCAAACGAGCTTTAAATGTAATGTGTTTTTCTTGAATAAACCTGTAATAGTAAGTTTGATGTTGCTTTGGTTGATTCGCAAAACGCAGTTTCAATAAGTTAATGAATGTATCAAAATGCTTCAGTATGTGAAACGCTCGCGAAATTCACGAATGTCAGAGACTACTATTTGCTCATTTTTTCTAAACAAGGCGGAAAATCATTTCCAAATCTTACCCCCCCCCCTCTCCAACAACCCCAAAGAACATTTAATTCAAACAAGGCTCTAAATATATTTATTATCATATCCTTTTCCCTTAAAAGAAACCCCATAACATGGTTTTAGTAAAAATAAAAAAAAGATCGAAATCGACTCACAAAACTTAAACTTAACCTAATAGATAAAAAAAAATAACGGAAAAATTATTATTATTATTAGGGGGGAAAAAAACGCCAGTACTAAAAACCAGGCTTCTCAACATTCGTCGTTACTAAGAGCAAAAATACGGGTTAAGCACATAATATTTGTAGATTCTATTTGTACTGAAATTTCGTGTTTATAATTTTCTCTCTCCTGAAAATCTTTGCTTTTGGGAAAATTTATTGTTACAAATCTAATTCATGTGGGATCAAGACTAGAATTGGTAGAACCGCATCATTTTTCCCTATCACACTCTTCCGTTTTTTTGTTCTTTGTGTTCGTTGCTCCGCAAATGCTCTATTATGTCCGTTTTTGATTGCCAAATTTACTTTTTCTTTTGGTGTTGGATTCCATTTGTTGTCCGTTATTCTGCCATAATTAGCAATGTACGACAATAAAACAACCAGAAAGGAGAATAACCTTTTCTATGTGTATTTTTTGGGTGAATCACGAATATAACATCAGTCTCTTCCTGCCAGTTTCTCTAAAATAACCATCTTAATTACGCTAAATACACTGATGGTTCCGTAAGGATTGAATCCAAACAGGAGTGGGCCAAAAGTGACAACTCTAAAAGTTATAAACGTTTTTTTTTTAACATTTTAATGAGGTGTTCCTAAGGTATGGCTCAATCTAACTTAGGGAATTTACGAAAGTATAATCAATATTTTTTTAACTATATTGGTCCAAATCCGTAATAACTGACGTAACGCTGTAGCGGGCCACGAATATACACTCTAGCCCTAATCTATCCAACCCACTTCCTACACTAAGTCACACGTGAGAAATCGAGGGAGAAATGAAACTTATTATATATAGTCCTTTATTTACAAAAAATATGGCTAAATATATTCACAATTCCGTTATATATATATATATATATATATATATATATATATATATATATATATATATATATATATATATATATATACAAAACAATCCTAATACCAAACAAAAATATTTACAAAAAATACAAACAACCAACCAAAACAAGAGACAAAGAAAGGCCTTTTATCTTACGTTGTACCACGCTTTTCGGGGTTTTAGGGTTTCCTCGGGGGAAGGTCTTGCCGGCTGCCACTCTTGTCGACAAAATATCATTGCGCGCGTTTAAGGGCCTGGCGCCTCCGAGCTCGATATAATATAAATCGATCCGGTCGCAGTCTTAAGGCTATTAAAAGCCCTCCATCCAAACAAATTAGTATGGTCGTTTTATAAATTTAATTTAAATTATTGCAAATTTTGCAAAATCAGCCACTTTTTACAAAAGGAATATATATATATATATATATATATATATATATATATATATATATATATATATATATATATATATATATTGCCTTAATTCATTTCCTTTGGCAACTTTCTCTTCTTTTATCTTTTTTATTCGATCTTGTAGATGGTGGATCACCTGTCCAGTATTCCTCTCTCTTCTAAATAAATGTGTTTGGTAAAAAAAAAACTAAATTGCTGAGCTTTCGATCTTATTCGATTATCTTCAGAGCGTTTTGATATGCTCTTGCCTCCTTTACCGATGCAATGAGTGGAGTGAGAATCTGGTAGAAAGGGAAAGAAAACGATTTTTAGTGGGTATTTATTTCCCCTTGGTTAAACATAACGTTGGAGGAAATGGGCCACTCCTGTGAGTGGAATTTTAAAATAGTTTTACTGTGCAATTCCAGCTTGTCGCTTGACTATTGATGGCCGGCTTAACTTTATTAATAAGGATTCTAAGATGTTCAGCCTCGCTTTATTGTCTCTTTTCCTTTAATAATGGTGTTATCAACTACCATATCTCTCGTTAAGTTAATATTATGGGCACTCTCCATATGATTCTTAAGCCCTCCACCTTGTAGATGCATGGTTAAACGTCTCAAAAGTGTAATGGTTGTCATACCAATATATTTTGAGTTTTTATAAAGGTTACAGTCTTTATCGGGGCAAATAAGGGCGTAAACTATGTTGGTTGACTTGAGATTCGAGAAGTTTAGGCATACCCCCAAATCACACCATACTCGCTACTCACCTTATCACCACAGAGAATTCACACTCATTCATCAACATACCATGCTTCAAACAGCTACTCCTATCATACCAATCACAGGTACTCTCATCCTACAAATCCCTACCAAACTACCTTTACACTCATACAGGAGGGCCTTTTCACTCAATTCTTCATACACATCCTTATATACCAAACTCTTCTTGCACCCAAAATCCATCAATGTCAAACACTCTCTCTTTCTCTCTCTTCATAACGAAAGTTGAGGGAGAGGTGACGCCCCTTTGTCGTGGGAAGAGAGCTTGTGTGGACCTTGGACTTTTCGAGCTATGTCGGCGGGGGTACCTCTTCTGGGTACCCCTGGTAGGGCTTTCCTTGTCGATTTGATCGGAAACGAGGTTTCAGACTAAGTGCGTCATTCCTTCCTTTTTCTACTCTATCCCTCTCCTTTTTTACTTTTATCCTATCTCCCACTTATACAATAAAAAAGAAAAAAAGCCTACTCCTATCATGTCACTCTTTCCCTTTCTTCCTCTATCTACATATAAGGACCTGGCAGCTACCTCATGCGTCAGAAGAGAGGATTTGGAACTTCTATAAACAACGCCAATCGACGCTCACTGGTTGCGAGAGACTAGGACTAGAGGAGTCCTAGGCGTTGGGGTACGATGAATGGGATGAGGGTAGTGCCTCGTTAACCCCTTCCCTGGCGCGTAATTATTGACCGTTCCCAGTGCCCTTTTGATGGGTTTTATGGTAGCATTGGTCCGAGGTGACGGCCCTTTGTTCCCATGTTGGTTGCCAGGCCAATAAAAAGCCTTGGGTCGAGTTCCTTGGTGTAGCGGGATATCCATTGAACGCTACTCCGAGATCCTGGCCGTTGTGAAGGGAACCTAGCAGGAGTTTAGTAAGGGGCGTGCGTCGTTGTTGTTCACCTGGTGAGAAATCGATGGCCCCTTCGGGGACCATCAGTGCTGCTTGGTTGGGAGCCACGGCACGCCGAGGTTTGACGCCTCGTTTGGACGAACAGCAGCACATGGAGCGTGCCTTCTGAAAGATCCGAAACCTTTCCGATCGATAGGCCGGAGCGACTCACGTGGGGAGAACTCACCCCCCCCTTTTTTATCATTGATTGGTCACGAGTTTTCATAGAGAGAGAAAGCGCTCAAAATGACAGGCAAAAAAGGACCCGTTTGTCTCAAACACAACTGTGCAACATGCCAGTTAGAAAAGTGGTGCGTTGACTTTCCGGAGGGCTGCTCCTCAAAATGCAGCCCTGAAAGTATCTGCACTACTTGCATATTGACGCGAGAGGTGGAGAGATTAAAAGACCTCTATAGCGCCTCAGAGGAGAGAGCTAAAATCCTTGAAAGAAAGTTGGAGAAACTTGAAGCCCTTAACGCAGCTCAGATTGGATGCCTAGAAGAGGCGCCGCCCACTGATGTGTCGGAATCCCCTGGTACCCAAGCAGAGATTCCGGCATCATCTGAGGCTATGCTAGCTGAGGCGAGAGAAAAAGAGAAAAAGAAGAAAGGAAAAACGAAGAAACAAAAGAAAAAGAATAAAGTTGAAACAAAAGTAGAACCCAAAATAGAAGAAAAACAGATAAACAAGAAGAAAAAGAAAGATAAGAATGTGGAGAGTAAAGAGGAAAAGGGCAGGCCTCTTCCACAAGGAAAGACCCCGTCTTCAGAGACAAGTGTCCGAAGGTCACCCTCATTGGTGACTCGCAAACACGGGATCTGCAGCCGCTGCTAGCGGCCCGCCTTCGCACTAGCGTGAAGGTAAGCTGCCTGTCAGGACGGGGTAACCACAACATCATAGTAGAGGCAGAGAAAGCTCAGATTTCTGAGAATTCAGTTGTCGCTCTGATGGTGAGTGGCAACGACCTCTACCTCAGAGGGGGTAAGGTTGGCCTCAGTGGCAAGACCATCCAAATGGTGATGGGAGCCGTGGATGACATAGGGCTTAAAACCTGCAAACGTGTGGTGGTTGGGATGCTTCCAAGAGGTCCATCCCGAACCGCCCACGAGAGAAACGTCGCAGTTAACAGAAGGTTGGCGGATCTCTGCACGGCAGAAGGAGTCTTCTTCGTGGATCCCTATCGTACCTTTATCGGTAGAGACGACCTCTACCCTTTAAAGGGAAGGCCTTTCTCGCCAACCTAATTCAAGATGTCGTGGAACCCAAAGGAGCGTTCGAAACAGAGCGAAAGGGGACGTGCGCCAGCACGCCCGTGTCACTCCTGGAACGATCTTCTCAGAGGTCATCAAAGAGGGTGTGACCACGAAAACAGAAAAGCCGGGAAACGAAAGAGCGTAGGGAGTCCTACACTAGGGGACTCCCTCAAAGTTCTTCTGTTCAATGCGAGGTCAATCAGGAATAAGTTTCTTGAGCTCCGTGGCCTCGTAGTAACAGAGGAACCTGAGATGGTGGCCATAACGGAGTCGTGGATAAAAACCTCAAGCCGAGATTTTGAAGGTGAATTCACGATTCCCGGTTACCAGCTCTTCCTGAAAGATAGGCCAGACTGAGAGGGTGGCGGTGTGATGTTGTATGTCAAGGATACTCTCAACTCGACGGATTGCAACATCGTATCCGACCATGAACTACTAGGTGTTGACCTAGATATAGGTCCTGCCACATACAGGACCCTGGTGCTTTATAGACCTCCTGCCCAACTCGTTGAAAAGGAGCAGAGATCTGTACCAGCTACTAGGAGAACTTGTCGAAGACAGAGTGTGTATTGTCATGGGTGATTTCAACACACAAGTTGACTGGGAAACCAGAGACCCCTTTGGCGAGAACGCACTACTCCTGGAGTTCGCGAACAACGAGTTCCTGACTCAATGGGTGAGAGAGCCAACGAGAGGAAACAATATCCTCGACTTGGTTTTCACCTCTGAGGATGACATCGTTGAGGACCTCTCTGTTGGCAAAGAGCTCGGTGGCAGTGATCACCGACTAATTAGATTTATAGTCAAAGTCCCGAAGGCAGGACCTGCAACTACTAAATCGAGGAAACTCGATTTGAAAGGAGCAGACTTTGCAGGTCTTCGTGCTGGACTGACTGACGCGAGGCTAGAAGTGTGCGATGTTGTTGAAGACTCGTGGAAGTTTCAAATCCACATTCATGTGTCTTCAATCGCGTTTCATCCCTCTGAATTGTCCCCGTCGGTCTTCTGTTCAACCAAAGTGGTTTAATCGAGAAATCGGCCAACTGCTTAGGAAGAAGAGAACTGTGTACCGGCAATCGAAGATCTTGGGTGACTTTGACGAATACCGGAGGCTAGCCAGAAGAGTGAAGTCCAGCATAAGGGCGGCTAAGCGGTCTGAGGAACTCCGAGTGGCGAGACTCTGTAAAGAGAATCCGAAGGAGTTCTTTGAATATGTAAACAGCCGTGAACCAATCCGTCGAACGATTGGCCCTTTGAGAAATGAGGAGGGGGCATTAAAGCACTTAGATGCAGAAAATGCTAACCTCCTCAACGACTACTTCTCTTCAGTGTTTACTGAAGAGTATGGTCCCATCCCCCAGCCAATGGATTCCTACTCGGAGGAAAAGCTGGAGGATATGGACTTCACCGAAGGGAAAATAAAAAAGATCAGTGACTTAATGACGAATAAGTCACCTGGCCCGGATGGGTTTCTACCTAAAGTGTTAAAAGAAGTGCGCGATCAAGTGTCACGACATCTGAGCGCAATCTTCAACATGTCAATCTGGACCGAATGCGTTCCTAGAGACTGGCGTGAAGCGGAGGTGACTCCTATCTTCAAGAAAGGAGAACGAATCCAACCGTCAAACAAGCGACCTATCAGTCTGACTTCGATAGTCAGTAAACTCATGGAAAGCATCATGGTGGACAAAATGACGTCGTATTTAGAGTCAAACCTGCTACTGAGGAGTTCCCAGCACAGCTTCAGAAGGCAACGGTCATGCCTGACGAACCTTGTGGAATTCTTCCACTTCGTGTTCAGTGAGTACGATCGGTATAAGGCGGTGAATGTGGTCTACTTGGACTTTGAGAAAGCCTTTGATAAGGTACCACACCGCCGCCTTCTCCGGAAAGTGCGAGCGCTGGGCATAGACGAAAAAGTAGCCAGCTGGATCGAGAACTGGCTAAGTGGCAGACGGCAACGGGTGGTGGTGAATGGACAGGCTTCTGAGTGGGTGCCCGTTACTAGCGGGGTGCCTCAAGGTTCTGTCCTGGGACCACTACTATTCATCATCTACGTCAACGACATGAACGGGGACATGGTTGCCAAGATTTCCAAATTTGCCGACAACACCAAGCTTGGTATAAACGTTGCAAAGGATGGAAATACTGCCCGCCTGCAGGAACATCTTGGGAAGATTGGGGAGTGGTCGGACACGTGGCAAATGCCTTTTAACGTGGGCAAATGCAAAGTGATGCATATCGGCCACAGAAACCCCCAATCTCAGTATATCCTTAAGGGCACTGCTATTGCATCCACCAACACTGAGAAGGACTTGGTTGTAACAATCACTAGTGACCTCAAGTTCTCGAAACAGTGCATTGAGGCGGAGAAAAAGGCCCAAAGGATGCTAGGTTATATAAAGCGCCAGTTTGGATATCGGAACAAGGAGATTGTACTGTGTTTGTACAACTCACTTGTCCGACCGCACCTGGAGTATGCCGTACAATTTTGGAGTCCTTCATTTCGTAAGGATATCGCGAGATTGGAACGCGTACAAGCCAGGGCAACCAAGCTGATTCCCTCTATCCGACATAAAAGTTATGAGGATAGACTAAGGGAATTAGATCTATTCTTGCTGGAAACCCGTAGACTGCGTGGTCAGCTCATCGAAGTTTTCAAAATACTTCGAGGGTTCGACAATGTTGACTACCGGGATATTTTCAAACTGAGTGAGAACAGAACGCGCAATCACGGCTTCAAACTTGAACTGAAGCGTTACAACCGCAATCTGTGTGGAATTTTTTTTCCCTGCAGTATCTGCGGTAAGTGGAACGCACTTCCAGTGGAAGTTGTCAACAGTGAATCTATTGACCAGTTCAAGTTAAGTCTAGACAAAGTCTTGAAAAGTAGCCGTTTAGGGACGAAAAACAATTGAGCAGCCATGTGCCTGATCGATTGCTAGTCCAAAGATACCCTCTTTGAATGGACCGTAAGGTCTCCTAGGGTACTTCCTTTCCTTGTTACTCAACCCCGTTCAATTCACTCTTCACACTCAGACACTCATACTTCCTACCGGACAGAACTTTTACACTAGACAGACTTACCAACAGATTACTCGGACTCATGCACACAGAGGATACTTCACCAAGTACCCTCTCACAATTCAGTTTCCCGACTCAGACTTTCCATTCACACCTTGCGCTCTCAGTCTAAACTACACTTTTCACTCGAATGCCCCTCCACCGCACAATAGTTACATACATTCCTCTGGTCACGACACATCCTCGCATAGTGACCGGCCTTTCGACAGTTACCACATGCGTATCTCCCCCCCCCAGCATTCGCTCCACCATTCAACTTCGGAAAATCTCTTTTCAAATGGCCTCTTTCCTTCACTCTTTCATACTTTCCTGGCAATCTTTTATCATATGCCCCTTCTTACCACACCCAGAACACGCGCCAGACATCCGCCTACATTCCCCGCTTTCCTTCCACGATCTTTTTTTTGCACTATTGACCGTTCACTCGCCGGAACATTATCACCGTTGCTCTCTCATACACCCATCCAAACGTACTCCAGCCATATAGACCCTACCAATTGGCCATCCCCCATTCATCCGTCCACTCGGCCGGTTCAGGAAGCTCGACATCACCCCAGCTGGGGTAGCCTTCAGGGCATCCCGATAGCAACCAAACTACCGAGCTGGAGGAAAGCTCTTGGGCTTCCTACCACCAACATTCACACTATACCATCCATCCTCATCCAAATCACTCTCTTAATAAAATCGCCCATCTTCTAGAAGCTTCAATACATCCTCCCATATAAATCGTTCCTCACGTCAGTCTCATTCTCTCCTTTCTCTTCGAATTCAACCATTGACTTATCTTTCGCGGGACCGTAATAAGGAACTTTCTGATCAATTGCTTACATTCATTCACACCATCATCACCATACCTCTTTCTCGCCATACTCTCAAGCCTATGCGCATACATATTCACACTTTCACTTTTTCACATTTGAGCCTTCTCAAATTCATTACCCTTTTATACTTCACACTCTCATTAGTTTCACTTATACCCAATCAATCTCTCCTTCACCACCTTATACTTCGCTTCACCCACACTCGTTATCAGTCGGAAAAATTCTAACACTTTTCCATCCAAACACTTCCCTAAAACATTTACCCAGTGCCCCTTATTCTCCGGGTACTTCAGCTTACAATAGCGTTCAAGCTCCCCGAAGAACTCTCCCATACTCTTATTACCATTCAATTTATACCTATAAACTTTCGGGACTTTCCTAATCAAAATACCTTTCCTCACATTCACCTCACTCTCACTCATACCAATCATACATTCACTTTCTTCTTCATCCGAATAGAAAGTGTCCACACTCTTACCTCTCATCTTCCTATCCATACCATTCAAACCATTCTTCCTTCCCTTCTTTTCCATTCACCCTCTTTCCTAACACTCACAATCATCCTGTCCTCTCTAGACTCGCACACACTCCCATTGATCCCATTAGTCTTATCCCCTTCAGTCGTAGCAGGGGTCAGGGTCGAGGGTCCTGACCATTTCATCATGTCATAAGGTCCTGCATTCTTCCCTCAACTTCCTTTTGCCTCTCATCCATCTCCACCTTCATTCGATGTCTTTTTATTCATACCCACTATATCACCTTTCAGTCCCTCAATTACTGTCCTCAACATCATACACTCTTCCTCTTTCTTTCTTAATTCTAGCCTCAGTCGCTCCACAGAAGCCATCCTCCAGGTTAGTAGAAAGGACAGAAGGAAAAAAACAATCAACTACTTGTGCAGCCTAAACCCTTTACTAAGTCTTTCACAATGACGGACTGTAATCCAATCCTGTCACGAGGGAGAAATGAAACGGATTGTATATACAGTCCTTTATTTACAAAAATAGCGATATATATATATATATATATATATATATATATATATATATATAAACCTCCCCATTCACACACATTCTTACAGGGAGAGAGGTCCGATAGAAAGAGGGTGGGAGATAGGCCCTACAAACACACTCACATTCGCTCCACCATAACGTCAGGAACATCGTTCGTGTGTTCACCTGAACTTTAAAAAATGGTTTGCTTCTCTTTAAGGTTTATTTATCACCAGTGTAGGTTCTTAAATGGGCCACAAGATTGACCATTCTCTGATCCTGATAAGAGCAAAGGTTGCAATTCAAAGGCTTCTTATCAGTGTGAGTCTCTTTTAGGCTGAACTCTAGTTGCAGCCTGATAAGGGCAAATGCTGATTGAAAGACTTCTCGCCAGTGTGAATATATGAATGGCTTTTAAGCTGACCTTTCCTTTCAGCCTGATAAGGGCAAAGGTTGCATTTGAAAGGCTTCTCGCCAGTGTGGGTATATGAATGACTTTTAAGCTGACCTACCCTTGCAGCCTGATAAGGGCAATGGCTGCATTTGAAAGACTTTTCACCAGTGTGAATATATAAATGACTTTTAAGATGATCTTTCGTCCTAGCCTGATAAGGGCAAAGGCTGCATTTGAAACGCTTCTTACCAGTGTGAGTCGTTGAATGTCGTATAACATCAGATTTACTTGTAGCCTGATAAGGGCAGAAGCTGCATTTGTGTGGCTTCTCACCTGTGTGAGTAAGTGTGTGTCTCTTAACTTGTAATTTTGTGGCAGCCTGATAAGGGCAAAGGCTGCATTTGAAAGGCTTCTCACCTGTGTGACTAAGTGCATGTGTTTTAACTTGCATTTTTGTTGCAGACTGATAATGGCAAAGGTTGCATTTGAAAGGCTTATCCCTAGTGTGTGTATATGAATGGATTTTAAGTTCACCTTTCATTGCAGCCTGATAAGGGCAAAGACTACATTTGAAAGGTTTTTCGCCAGTGTGAATATGCGAATGTCTTTTAAGAAGAAATTTCGTTGCAGCCTGATAAGGGCAAATGCTGCATTTGAAAGGTTTATCGCGAGTGTGAGTATATGAATGTCTTTTAAGATGCGCTTTCGTTGCAGTCTGATAAGAGCAAAGACTGCATTTGAAAGACTTCTCGCCAGTGTGAGTAAGTGAATGGCTTTTAAGATTACCTTTCGTTCCAGCCTGATAAGGGCAAACGGTGCATTTAAAAGGCTTCTCGCCAGTGTGAGTATATAAATGGTTTTTAAGTCGATCTTTCGTTGCAGCCTGATAGGAGCAAAGATTGCATTTGAAAGGCTTCTTACCAATGTGAGATGTGGAATGTCTTTTAAGATTACGTTTCCATGCGGCCTGATACGGGCAAAGGCTGCATTTGAAAGGCTTCTCGTCAGGGTGAGTATATGAATGGCTTTTAAGCTGACCTTTCGTTGCGCCATGATATGGGCAAAGCCTGCATTTGAATGCCTTCTCGCCAGTGTGGGTTCGTAAATGTATCCTTAAAGCTCCCTTCTGTGCAGTCTGATAAAGGCAGGAGCAGCATTTATATATTTCCTTATTTATTCTTGAATGATGCAGCACATGTGAGTTTGTGGAGGTCGACTGGGAATGTATGGAGTTGTTTTCGGCGCATTTTCCTGGGCTTTCAGATCTTGAATCTACGCCAGTAGTCCAATTTGGGTCATGCGCAATGGCTCGAGGTGGCGATGAAATCATACGGCTAAATTGTGGAATAACTTTGAGGTTACTGGACGAACGCAAGTTCATCTTCTGAAAAAGAAACAATGTTATTTTACAATCTTTCCTTCACAATCTTTTTGCTGTACAAGAGTCACCAATCCCAGATTCATTCCTTAGGACTCCCACCTCAACAAAACGTGATCTTATATCTTGACGCATTCTGCATCGGAAACCTACTTTAAAGAGCTCTTCTGGCGATAGCATACTTAGGTCAAAATCGCCGTAATTAACGGAAAGCCTAATACTAGGCTATATTAAAAAAAACAACGAAAAATAATATAAACATATACAAAAGGAAGGCAAGACTATGTGTATATATATATATATATATATATATATATATATATATATATATATATATATATATATACAATGGCTGCAATAAATATACCGTAAATGGTGAAAAGTTTATTTATCATAGTTACACAACAGCAAAGTAATCGAAAATTGAACATCTTATTTTATTTTGTACGTTAAATACAAATTGGCATCATATTGCAAAAATAGTAAAACATTACTACGATTACGGCAAAAATAGCAAACGAACGTTTCAAAAAGTATCCGATACATCTATGAAAACCAGTTAGTATTTGGTCATATGAGCTTTCTTCTCTAGTACAGCTTCCAACCGTTTGGCATATTTACTTATGAGGTTCTTACAACATTTGTAGGTATCTTCGCCCATTCTTCTTAAATCGGTTAGATTTCTTGGTTCCCTTTTCTGAATCTTTAGTTTTAATTCTCGCAACAGGTTCTACATAGGATTTAGGTCTGGCGACTGACTTGGCTATCTCATAACCTTTATTTTCTTCTGCTGAAACTACGCTGTAGTGCCCTTGGCTGTATGTTTTGGATCGTTGTCCTGCTGGAATGTCCATCCTCTTGGCAACTTCAAGTCGTCTGCAGACTAAGAAATTATCATTCAGAATCCTGGGATACATCTGAGCATTCGTTTTCTCTTCAATAATATCGAGTGTTCCAGAAACTGCAGAGGAGAAGCAGCCCCATACTATTATGCTGCCTCCTCCAAACTTCACTGTTGGGATTGTATTTTTAAGATTATGCGCCGAGTTTTTCTGTCTCTAAACGTGACTAACACTATTCCACCCAAATACCTCAATCTTCGTCTCGTCAGACCATAGTACAACGTCCCCAAAACTTGCAGGCTTCTCTAAATGTTCCTTGGCAAAATTCAAAAGATTTTTGACATGAATTGGTTTCAACAAAGGTGTCTTTCTTGGTGTGCGAGAATGGAATTCCTTGTTCCTAAGAACTGCTCAAATTGTATTTTTGCATACATTTGTCCCATCTGCTTGAAAATATTTCTGAAGTTCAGATCGAGTCAGTCGAGGATTCTTCTTTACTTTACGGACTATATGTTTAGCCGCACGGTTTGAAATTTCAGATGGACGACCTGAACGTGGTAGACTTGCAGTTGACTGATATGACGTGAACTAGCGAGTCGTGTCAGCAATGGTTGATTGGTATTTTTAACATGTATGAAATTTTTCTATAGCCCAAACCACTTTTATATAACTGAAGAATTAGTTCTGTGCTCCTTTTTGAACGATGACCTCCTTCTCATGCAGCTCTCAAACACTGACTGAGGTCCGCTGTTTCACGTGGGCGAAGTAGATTATTTTTCTTGAAACTTCTACAGAATTCCTGTCACGAAAACCACTGGAATGTTCAAGAACAATTTATTATCGCTTTAAAACTAATTTTGTGGGTGTGTTGGATACTTTTTGAGGCGATAATCTAACACTTTTGTCGATATAAAATCAATGCTTTACTATTTGTGTATTCTTAAACCGAATTTGTATTCAACGTACGAAATACCCAAGATGTTCAATTTTCGATTACTTTAATGTTGTGTAACTATGGTAAATAAACATGTATCGGATATTTATTGCATGCACTATATATATATATATATATATATATATATATATATATATATAAACAAAACATAAGCAACAAGAATGAAACGCACTCTGGCGTCGGGGTAAGCCCGCCTCCTCCAGGGGCAGGAACATGTGACCTACCAAAAAAAAAGTCAAAATAAGGTTTACTGACCAGCGTCGCGTGCTGCTCTTATTATGATTTATGACTTTACGACCATGAACACTTTAAATAATTCCCAGATTAACATTGGGAGGACATTAGCAATTACAACATTCGAAAAAGAATGTACAACAACATAAGGGTTTCAAATTTCGTTAGAACTAGACGAATATTTATGATGTTATTGCCTTGGTAATTTTTTATTTTTATTTTAGGAGCCCATCTGGAGACTGCCTACTTAGGCACAAGTCACCGTACTAACGAAAGCCTAGTACTAGGCTACATTAAAATAATATTAAAAAAACAACAATAAGAATAAAGAAGGAAAAAAGAAAATGGTAACAAGCAGGAAGCATGCTCCGGCGAAGGAAGGAGGCTCGCCTTCCTCCGGCGCAGGAAAATGCGAACTACACAAAAAAATAACAGAAACAGCAAAATAGTTAAATAAAGTGGAGGAGGCAAGCCTACTCCAAAAAGGCAAAGTACACAAACTCGTCCTGAGTACAAGGGACAAGCGGTAGCGATCCAGCTCAGCCAGGTAGCGTGCGCGAAGATCACCAAGACTTGGACATTCAACAAGAATGTGCCCAACAGTGGGGGGGGGATGATGGGGCAACGCAGGCCTCACTGTAAAGTGCAGGTGTGAGGGCTCCATCAAATGGTGGTGCGACCCGCCAGTGTGTTTAATTCGGAGACGACATAAAGCAACCTGAAGCCGTCGCGGCATTGGGGGTTAGGTGCACGCAACTGTCTCCCATTTACTTTGCCAAGCAGGCAGTATTCCTGCCATGTATTCGGTGTGAGAAAGAACAAAACGTGGGTCTGGTCGTCAAGTCCTCCGGGACTCTTTGGCGGGCACATACCCTGCAATTCCTACATGTTCAGAAACCCAGCAGAAGATAATCTCGACATCAACCAGGCTCGCCAAAATCGTTGCGTCACGGATATCGCGTATCAAAGGATGTGGAGTTCCAATGCCCCGAGAGCACTCAGGAAGCTTTGCGAGTCGCTATAAATCACAATCCAGTCTCCGAACTGGGCACGTCACTTAATCTCCCGTACCGAGCGGTGCATTGCAACCAGCTCAGCCGTGAAGACAGAAAAGCAGCGTTGGCAGAGCAAGGCTGACTTAAACAGATGGGCTACGGCGTGGAAACTGACCCCCTCCTGGGAATGGGAGCCATCTGTATACATTGGCACGGTTCCAGCCACACCAAAGGCCGAACGCAATAATCCTAGTGCTGTAGAAGCTTTAGGAGCAGAGGCGTGGCGACAAATCAAAGGTGGTACCCTCCAAGGTAGCGTCCTGGGCAGAACCAGGGGCGCCACCGGCCAGAGAGCTATACCTAGATCTTGAAGGAATTTCCTAGCCCCAAACCCGGAGGGGTATGACTGGAGTCTCTCTGCGGCAAAGACACCGTCGATATTAGCTGCGAAATCACTGAGGCGCCGGGCTTGCAGGTACGGGCGAATAATGCACTGTGCACGGTGCAGAACGAGTGGTATCAGCCCAGCATCGACAAGTAGGCTCTCATTGGGGGAAGGGCAAATAATGCACTGTGCACGGTGCAGAACGAGTGGTATCACCCCAGCATCGACAAGTAGGCTCTCATAGGGAAAAGGGCGAATAATGCACTGTGCACGGTGCAGAACGAGTGGTATCACCCCAGCATCGACAAGTAGGCTCTCATTGGGGGAAGGGCGGAAGGCACCGCTCGCCAGGCGAAGGCCGGCATGGTGGGTCAAGTCCACCTTTCACGATACACAGTCGGCTGCGGATGTATAAAACTCTCAGCCGTAGTCGAGCTTCGAATGAACGAAGAGATAATAAATTAAAGCAGCAGCCCTATCAGCGCCCCAGGCAATGAACTTCACAGAACCAAGAATGTGCATAGCACGGGTATAAGAGACCCTAAGGCTACGAATATGAGCCTCTCAGGTGAGGCATCGGTCAAATAAAAGACCAAGGAAAGGGTGCGATTCAACCACTTCCAGGCGCACCCAATTAAGAAACAAGTTTGGGTCAGGGTGGAGCCATGGATGGCGGCAGAAGTGCTCCATCTTAGTCTTGGCCAAGGAAAACCGAAGCCTGTGCGCTTTGGCATAGCGAGAGACGCGGTTCAATGCCTGTTGGAGTCAACCTCGAGAGTTGGCATCTGGGCCGTGCCAAAAGAGATCGAAAGGTCGTCCACGTAGAGCGTAGCGAGAACACCTTCCGGTAGCACCATGGTGATGCCGTTAATGCTCAGGGCAAAGAGTGCGACACTGAGGAGACTTCCCTTCGATAAACCCTCTTCCTGCTCCATTATGGCAGAGAGGGCTCCCCGACTAGTACGCGGAATCGACGATCTCGCAGAAATTCAGATATAAAGATTCGGAAGCGTCCCCTTGCCCCCATCGTGTGGAGAGTCTTCATGATAGGGTATCGCTATGCGGTATCATAGGCCTTCTCCAGATCGAAAAACACCGTGGCGTAGTGCTTTCTACGAAGGAAGGCCTCGCAGACGGCATTTTCCAGTCGGAGCAGATCATCCGACGTGGAGTGGAACTTGCGGAAGCCGCACTGTACAGAAGACAGATGCTTTCCGCTGTTTTCCCCCCAAAAAGGCTAATCTAACATTTACCAATTTCTACATAATTTTTTTTTAGACGATTCGGCGACTGCCTGCTTGGGCATAAGTCACCGTACACGAACAGCCTACTACTAGGCCATATTAAGAAACAACAAAAAGACATGAAGACAAATAACATTATGTAAATAAGAAATAAAAAAAATAAAATGGACAAGGGCTATAAAAGATAACAAGAATACAAAGAAAGATGGAGGGGAGCTCCGGCGTCGGGGGTAGGCGCCCCCCCCACCAGCAGGAACATGCAACCTACAAAATAAAACAACAGTCAAATAAAGGGGAGAAGGCAAGCCTCCTCCAAAACATCGTAAAGTCCACAAGTCAGTGTGTACGAAGCTGTCCCCAGTACAAGGGACAAGTAGTAGCAACCACGCTCGTCCCGGTACCAGGACTGGTAACGTGCACGAAGATCGCCCAGACTGGGACATTCAACAACAATGTGCCAAACAGTCTGGGGGAAAAAGGTTTCACAGTAGGGTGCAGGCGAGCGCTCCATCAAATGGCGGTGCGTCCTGCGCGTGTCCAATTCAGAGACGACAGAAAGCAACCTGAAGCAGTCGCGGCATTGTAGGAGTAGGTCCATGACAAAAGTCGCGGTGCAATGGCGCACGCAACTTTATGTTCCCCTCGACCATCTCCCATCTTCTTTGCCAAGCAGCCCAGAGAGCTGCCCATATTCCTGCCATATAATCGTTGAGAGGAAAAGCGAAACGCTGGTCTGATCGCTCAGCCTTTGCGGACTCTTTTACGCCATCATTCCCCGCAATTTCTACATGTCCAAGAACCCAGCAGAAGATAATCTAGATATCCACCCGGCTCGCCAAAACCGTAGCGTCACGGATATCGCGAACCAAAGAATGCAGAGATTCCAATGCCCTGAGAACGCTCAGAGCGCTTTGTGAGTCACTATAAATCACAATACGGTGTCCCGTACCGAGCGGTGTATTGCTACCAGCTTAGCCGTGAAGACAGACGTAGCTCCTGGCAGAACCCCGCTGACTTCAAACAGATGGGATATGGCGTGGAAACCGACCCTCTCCTGGGACTTAGAGCATCTGTATACACTGGCACGGTTCCAGCGTGACATGAAATTTGCTTCAAAAAGTCCGAACGCAATACTCCAGGCGCTGTAGAAGCTTTGGGAGCAGAAGCGTGGCGACAAATAGCCAAATGTGGTACCCACTAGGGTGGCGTCCTGGGCAGAAACAGGGGCACCACCGGCCAGAGAGTTATACCTAGCTCTCGAAGGAGTTTTCTAGACCTAAAGCCAAAGGGGTTAGTTTATGATTGGCCTCTCTCAGCGGCAAAGGCACCGTCGAGGTCAGCTTCAGATGCAGTGAGAGTTGTTGGCGACTGAGGGAGGCGACGGCTCGCGCGTACAAGCTAATAATGCACGGTGCACGGCGCAGAGCGAGTAGCATATACACGGTATCGCCACTAGGCTCTCAATGGGGAAAGTGCGGAAGGCACCGGTCGCCAAGCGAAGGCCGGTGTGGTGGATCGAGTCCACCTCCAGCAATACACGCTCGGTTGTGGATGCATAATACTCGCATCCGTAGTTGAGCTTAAACGAACAAAGGATCGATAAAAAGGCAGTAACCCTATCAGCGCACCAGGCGCTGAAGGTCACGGAACAAAAAATATCCATGGCGCGGGTACAAGAGACTCTAAGGCTGCGAATATGAGCCTCCCAGGTCAAACGTCAGTCAAATACAAGACTAAGGAAACGGTGCGAGTCTTTCTGTTGCTTAAATGAGTCCATCGTAATCCGATGATGACCTTGTGTCTCAGCGGAATCTTTTTGATGGGAGCGACGATGACTGAGAAGACCAATACGGTATCTGCAATGCCGTCCACATATGTTGCACTGGATCTCAAGGTCACACGATGGAGGCTGTGCAGCCCTCTCATGTCTCTCCTCTCGACGTCTAATAAGTACATTCCTCCGTTGCTGTTCAAAGTTGTTTATTCCTTCACGGCATCTTGTCCTCAATAGTGTCCTCTTCGAGGCTAATGTTTCCAATTGTCTTGGGTTGATATTTATGCTGCGCAAGGATTGTTTTACATTATCTTTATATCTCTTTTTATGACTACCAGCACTTCTAACACCCTGTTCTAGCTGTCCGTACATTATTTTCTTTGGCGTTCTTTCATCTGGCATTCGAATTACATACCCAACCCATCTCATCTGGTTTTACAACAGTATGCACTCGAGACTGGTGATTCCAGCACGTGACAAGACCGTTGTATTTGGTATTCTATCTTGCAACGTTATCCCCAGAATTCTTCTTAAACATCTCATATGGAATTTTTCGAGCATCCTCATATGTTCTCTGGGCAATGTCCATGCCTCACAACCAAATAACAGTATGGACAAGCATACAGCTCTATAGACTGAGACTTTTGTTTCCAATTTTAAATTAGGATTTGTTAGTGCGCGCACTCTCAGTCTTCCAAAAGCAGATGATGCCTGGTTTATTCTACTTTGTATTTCTTTGTCTATGGTACAGTTTGCAGATAGAATACTGCCCAAGTACTTAAAATTGGGGACAACTTTTACAGGGTTTTCATTTAATGCAGTGACGGGCGCGTTGTCAAGTAATTCATCCCACTGGTCCATGATTTCTGCCTTGTTGCAGTTTATTTCTAAACCTATCTGCTGGTAAACAGTATGTATTAGTCCAAGCATTCGTTGTAGTGACTGTTGATCGTGGGCAACTAGAGCGAAATCATCTGCATATTGGAGTTCCGGCACACATTCTTGTTGTGTCCTTGTATGGGCGTGTAAGCGTCGCAGGTTGAAAACACTGCCATCAAGTCTATAAGAAATTTTTATCCCATCTTGAGGTTCGAGCAAATTGTGGTATAGTTGGTGGCTGCTGCCATGCAAATGTTAAATATTACCGGAGCTAGGACAGTCTTGTCGCACCCCAACATTTACTGGAAATGGCTCTGATTTTGCACCAGTCATCACAACACGATTCATCATCCCATCATGGAAGGCTTTGATAATGTTCAAGAATTTCTGAGGACATCCATATTTCCTTAATATTCTCCAAAGCAAGTCCCTTTTCACTGTATCAAATGCCTTGGAGGTTCTTTAATAGTATGATTCTTGACAGAACCTTTCCTGACACTACTAGCAAAAATATTCCTCTACTGTTCCCATAGTCTGCATCGGACACCTTTGTTCTTATATATAAAGATGATATTAGCATCTTTCCAATCCTGTGGTAGGTCTTCCTTTTGCCAGATGAGGGCTATTAGATCGTGTAGCCTATGTATCAATGTTCCTCCACCATTTTTATATATTTATGAGGGGACTCCATCCAGGCCTGGTGATTTGTGTTTCTTTAAAGCCTGGATTGCTCGGTTAACTTCTTCTAGTGTAAGCTCAGCATCCAATTTATTTATTGTTGGGTAATCTTGTAGTAGGTTTAGTTCTGTCCATCTTGCAACAATTTCATCTCTTCCAGTGTATAGTGTGCTTCCATCAGCTGATTTAACAGGTGTTATTTTGTGTCCGAATGGGGCGTATACTTGTTTTAACGAATCATAGAAGTTGTGGCTGTTTCCCACGTCGGCAAATTCTTGTATTTCCCTGGCTTTTTCAATCCACCACTTATTTTGGATTTCTCTTAAGGCTCTCTGTGTCTCACCCCGAATAAATCTCCATTTTTGTAATAAAAACTGAGATCTCCCATTATTCAACTATGCAGAGTGGGCGTCATTCCTCCTTTTCAGTAGTGTTTTTATATCTTCAAAGCTCTCGTCAAACCAGTCTTGATTTTTTTCGCGTGGCAAAACCAAGAGTATCCTTTGCAGCACTTGATATGGCATTCCTGAATTGTTTCCAGGCATCATTGACGGTGCCCATTTAATTAAATGGCGGGAGCTCATTCAGCATGGCGCTTATTTTTGTAGCTAGTGCAGTTTTTGTCTGTGGATTTGTTATTGCTCTGCATTTCAATTTCTTCTGAGGGGCTCTGCGTCGGCAGGGAGGTCGAATTCGTAGCCTAAGGACATTTTTTTTTTTTTAAGAGCTCATCTGGCGACTGCCTACATGGGCATTAGTCGCCGTATTAAAACTGGCCTAGTTCTAGGCTACTTTAAAATAAAATTAAATAAACGAAAAAAAAACAAACAAATGGGGAAAGGAAGCAAGTTCCTGCTTCGGGGGGAGGTCTCCCCGGAGCAGGAGCGTGCAACCTAAAGGAAAAACAACAAAAAAAAAAAAACAAATGCAAAAAACAAACTCTGCTTAAATAATAGGGAGAAGGCCAGCCTCACCCCAAAAGTCAACAAGTCAACCAGTCGATGTGCACGCACTCATCCCGAGTAGGAGGGACAGGCGGTAGCGACCCCGCTCATCCCGGTACCGGGACAGGTGTCGTGCGCGAAGATCACCCAGACTGGGACATTCGACAAGAATGTGCCGAACAGTATGGGGGAGGACGCAGTCGTTGCAATAGGGCGCAGGCGAGCGCTCCATCAAATAGCGATACGTCACACGAGTGTGCCCGATTCGGAGACGACAGAAAGCAACCTGAAGCCGCCGCGGCATTAGTGGATAGGTCCATGGGAACAGTCGCGGCGCAATGGCACGCAACTTTAAGTTCCCTTCGACCGTCTCCCATCTTCTTTGTCAAGCAGTCAGAAGAGCTGCCCGGATTCCTGCCATGTAGTCGGTGTGAGGAAGAGCGAAACGCTGGTCCTGGCGCCCGGTCCTCGCGGACTCTTTGGCGCCCTCATCGGCGCGCTAATGCCCGCAATTCCTACATGTCCAGGAACCCAGCACAAGATAATCTCGACATCTGTCCGGCTCGCCAAAACCGTGGCGTCACGGATATCGCGAACCAAGGGATGCGGAGATTCCAATGCCCCGAGAGCACTCAGGGCTCTTTGTGAGTCGCTATAGATCACAATCCGGTGTCCGAACCGGGTACGTCGCGTAATCTCCCGTACCGAGTGGTGTATTGCCACTAGTCGGCCGTGAAGACAGACGCAGCGCCTGGTAGAGCCCCGCTGACTTTAAACAGAGAGGATACGGCGTGGAAGCCGATCCCCTCTTGGGACTTGGAGCCATCCGTATACACTGGCACAGGTCCAGCGTGACACGATGTGTGCTCCAAAAAGGTCGAACGCAATACTCCCGGCGCAGTACAAGCTTTGGGAGCAGAGGCGTGGCGACAAATAGCCAAATGTGGTACCCTCCAGGGTGGCGTCATGGGCAGAACCAGGGGCGCCACCGGCCCGAGAGCTATATCTACCTCTCGAAGGAGTTTCCTGGCCCTAACTAAACCCTTTGGGTTTAGGGTATGACTGGCGTCTCTCGGCGGCATAGGCGCCATCGAGATCAGCTGCGGATGCAGTGAGAGCTGTTGGCGACTGAGGGAGGCGCCGGGCTCGTGCGTACAGGCGAGTGATGCACTGCACGCGGCGCAGAGCGAGTGGAATCTCCACAGCATCGACCAACAGGCTCTCAATGGGGGAAATGCGGAAGGCACCGGTCGCAAGGCGAAGGTCGGTGTGGTGGATCGAATCCACCTTCCGCAATAAACGCTCGGCTGCCGATGCATAAAACTCGCATCCGTAGTCGAGCTTCGAGCGAACAAAGGATCGATAAAAAAGTAAGGCAGTAGCCCTATCAGCGCCCCAAGCGCTGAACGTCACGGAACGGAGAATGTCCATGGCGCGGGTACAAGAGACCCTAAGGCTGCGAATATGAGCCTCCCAGGGGAGGCGTCGGTCGAATACAAGACCAAGGAAACGGTGCGGCTCAACCACATCCAGGCGCACCCCATTAAGAAACAAATCTGGGTCGGGGTGAAGCCGTGGATAGCGGCAGAAGTGCACCACCTTAGTCTTGGCCAAAGAAAACCAAAACCTGTGCGCTTCGGCATAGCGAGAGACGAGGTTCAATGCCTGTTGGAGTCGACGCTCCAGAGTTGGCATCTGGGCCGCGCTAAAAGAGATCGAAAGGTCGTCCACGTAGAGCGTAGCGAGAACATCTTCCGGTAGCACCGAGGTGATGCTGTTGTTTCTCAGGGCAAAGAGTGTGACACTGAGAACACTTCCCTGCAGGACACCCTCCTCCTGCTCCTTTGGCACGAAGAGGGTTCCCCCCACCCGTACGCGGAATCGACGATCTCGCAAAAATTCAGATATAAACATTGGTAGGCGTCCCCTCGCCCCCATCGTGTGGAGAGTCTCCATGATATCGTATCGCCATGCGGTATCATAGGCCTTCTCCAGATCGAAAATAACGTGGCGTAGTGCTGTCTACAAAGGAAAGTCTCACAGACGGCATTTTCCAGTTGGAGCAGAGCATCCGACGTTGAGTGGAACTTGCGGAAGACAAATGACTTCCGCTGTCCAGAAAAAAGGCTAATCTAACACTTACCAATTTCTCCATCAACTTGCACACGCAAGATGTTAGAGAGATTGGGCGGAAACCGGTCGGAGTAGAGTGATCTCTGCCCGGTTTGCGAAAGGCGAGCACAGTAGCGATTCGCTAAGAGTCTGGGAGAAGACCTTCCACCCAGATTCTGTTGAACAAATCTAACAGAAAGGCCATGCCTCGCTCACCCAGGTGTCGAAGCATGGCGTACGGGACATCGTCCGGACCATGGGCGGTGTCCTTTCACGAAGCGAGAGCGGAACGCAACTCACTCGCAGTAAACTTGTCGTTGAAGGGTTCTCCGCCTCTGGAGGTAAAGTCCGCGACATCACGACGTGCATTGAATGATGGCGGAGCAGCATCACGGCTAGAGAATGCGGAAAAAAGCGGTCGCTAAGGATTCCGTCACGGACGCGGGGCCTGAACTTGCGGTCCAATTCTCCTGGAGAACGGGAAGGGGGTCCTGCGAGAACTTGCCCCGAATCCTTTTGACTCGCTTTCACACCTCAGCTAAAGGGGTCTTCCCGTTAAGTCAAGACACGTATGCCCGCCAAGAAGAGCGGCGGGCGTGCTTCAAAATATACTGGAACCTAGCTCTAGCCCGACGAAACTCAGCGACAGTGAAATCGTTCAGGCGGCGCTTATAGCGCATGTAGGCATAACGCTTCTAGTTCAGGGCCGTCTCACACTCGGCCGACCACCATGGGAGTGGTTGGCATGCAAAACGGCCAGACGTCCTAGGAATAGTAGTCAGGCCCACGGCGATGAGGTTGCCGGAGAAGAACTCAACGGCCTCATCTACCGACCTAAACTCCTCGACTGAGATAGAGAATTCAGTCATTTCCTGAAATGCAGGCCAACGCGCCCGCGCCAAGCACCATCGCGGTGGGCTCTCAAGCGGCAGTTGCCCTGAAAATGATATTTGAATAGGAAAGTGATCACTACCATGGAGGTCATCGACCACCCCCCAATCAAAATCAGGCTGTGCATCCGAAGAGCACAAAGATAGGTCAAGGCAAGAAAATGAAGCGGTTCTCGGACAGTGTTGCGTAAACTAATCCACGTTTAGGACACCCATCTCAAGCTCTTCGATCAGATCGGCAAGGACTTGTCCCCTGGGATTTATGGAGTAATCGCCCCAGAGAGGATGCCTGCCGTTCAGATCTCCAAGCAAGAGATAGGGCCTCGGCAACCGTGCCACGACGCGGCGGAAGTCCCCCACGTCGAAGTCACCTGACGGTGGAATGTACGCAGAAATGATAGTATACCTCCTATCCAGGTGCAGCTGCACAGCCACTGCCTGAAAGGAGGTATCTAAAGAGAAAGGAAGAACGGAGACATCATGCCGGGTGTAAACCGCGCATCCCCCAGCCTGGGCCATCCCGCGGTGGTGGGGACGCAAGACCCTTATACACTGGGAGGGCGGGCAGGGGGCACGCGCCTAGCATGTTCTCCTGCAAAAAGATAGCTAACGGGGAACGGGACGAGACGAGCCTCCGCAGCTCCTCCCAGTTGGTCCGGAGTCCACGGCAATTCCATTGAAGGAATATGCCCTCCAGGCATAGCTTGTAGGAGACGCGGGGGGCCTCCTTGAACTGAAGACCCTCACGGGAATGGCCGTACGCTTCCCGGGAGGAGAACCCCGGGCGCTGTTGGCCGGACAAAGCGCTGTCGCTATCGAGGACTTATTGGGGAAGGTTGGGCTCGCCATGCGAGTCTTTTCCTCCCTCCGCCTCGAAACCTTAGGCGGGCGTTGTGGCTTCGGAGGCAGGGGGCCCTATTTTCGAGGAACCACCGTCTCTGAGCCACTCGCTCCCCCTCGGGGCGTGGGCGAAGGAGCCGAAGCTCTTTTGTTGCTGTCCTTCTTTCGGGGGACAGCTTTAGGAACCCCGTACGATGGCCTAGCGACTATCTTCCGGGGTGTTGCCTCCTGTGAGTCTAACGACTTGGTGGAGGCGCGTGGCCGTTTCGCCTTACGGGAAACGGTCACGCTGGGGGAAGAGGAAAGAGCCCTGGTTTTAGCCAGGGCTGGGAATGAACCCTTTTTGCCGCCAGCTTTACCAGGGGAGCGCCCGGGTTGGGTAGAGCCCGCAGAAGGGCTCCGAATGGGCGCGGAAACAACCGTGCTCGTTGGCCTGGATGGGCCAGGAGCAAAGGGTGCCTTTCTAACTATTGAGGCATATGACGTCCCAAGCAGAGCCGGGCGCGCCAGGACCAAGTCCTTAGCCTCGCGGAATGACAGTCGATCCTGGGCCTGAACGGCCAGGATTTCTTTCTCAAGGAGATATGCACCACATTGCTTCGAAGAAGCAGGGTGCGGCTCTCCGCAATTGACACACTTGGCCACACACGATTTGGACTGACTTATCGTGTGCGACCTTGGAGCAATTTACATAGACTTCGGGTGACCCCGACTTTGCACGTCTACATAAGCGATTCGTATGGCCGAAGCGGTGACAGTAATAGCACCGCTGCCGCAGTGGCACGAATGCCTTCACGCGGTAGCGGTACCAACCAGCACGCACCGACTCAGGGATCTTGTCACAGTCGAACGTGACGAAGAGTGTAGGGGTGGGTCTCGAAGCCCCTCCATGTTTTCTCATCACACGTACGACCTTGACCGCCCCATGGTCGGCCAGCTCTAGGGTGATGTCCTCAATGGAGTAGTCAACGAGTTCCCTCGCATAAACTACTCCTTTCACAAAGTTCATGGTAGAGTGCGGCGTCACACTCACCGGGATGCCATGAAGTGTCTGAAGAGCACTTATCTTGGCCGCCTAGGAGGGATTCGCCGCATTCGCCAGAAGGCTTCCGTCCGAGAAACGGGTCACCTTCGGCTCTCTACCAATTGCACTAGCTAATCTTCTCCTCTGATGGATCATGTTGCCATCAGTGGAGCGAATAACGAGGAAGCGTTTGAAGCCAGCGGGCTCGAAAACGCCAGGTAACCTCTGAATCAGGGGCCCCGATGTCATCGAGGCTCCGCCCTGTGCATTTTTGGTCTTAGTCAGGGGCTCCGCAACCGGGAAAGCAGAGCGGCCGGATGTGCCGATCTTAGCTTGGTCGCTTGCCAGAGTGGCAGCAGACCTATCCGTCCCCTCAGCCCCCGCGGATGGAGAGGAGCCCCAAGTCTTCTTCGTCTTTTTGGTCTGTGTCTTTTTTTGGAGAGGAGGGTGGGGAATGAACCCGCTTCTCACCCCCGCCGGTAGAAGCCCCTAGGCCAGATGTACCGGCCTCAGCCAGGTCCTTTTCCGAAATGGAGAAGGTCCTGGTGGTCGCAGGGGCATCATCCGGAGGAGATCCCTCCCCTCCTTGTACTGCCTGAGAATCCCCAGCCGTTTGAGGAGGACCTTGCATAGGGGTGGATTCGGGTTCGGTGCTTGGGGCCGAGCCCGGATTCCCCCCCATGGAAGGCTCTACCGTCTGAGGCTGGTTTTCCTCAAGGACCATGTCTATCACAGGAGGGGCCTCCAGTTGGCCATCCCCTCCCAGGACATCGCAGGTCCCCTTGGCAGCGTCATGAGTCTTTAGTGGGGAGGCACAGGCCTTGACCCCGGCAAGGTTTAATATTCTTGCCAGCAGGTTTTTGAGGGAAGCGACCGAAGGGGCCTGGCTTCCCTCTCCCCCCTAAGGGGGTTTGCCCTACCGAGCTGCTTACACGAGGGGCGGTCGGCAATGGGCTGCCTGCTGGCTTTCTTGGCAGTCCCCTTAGAAAGCAAAGGAGGGACTGCCACTGGAAATAGGGAGGTGCCCGAAAGCACTTCCAGAGAAGGGGGTGAGGAGGAGTCCCCTACATACGTAGGCGTAGGAGAGGAGTAAGCCTCCTCTCCGGTTAAAGAAGTATGGAGGGTCCCCTGCGCAAGCACAAGGGGTGGGACCTCCATTTTGATGTTCTTGGGGAAGTTGGGGGTTGGGTTTTTTTTTATTTTCATCATTGGGCATGGTCACCCTATTTGTGCTACGGGACGCAATAGCTCATCACCTCTTGCAGTTGCTCGCACTGCAAGAGGTGCTTACAGGCCTGGCAGAGCCAGGCGCCGCCATTTCGGACCACCCCTCCCACCTGGTGGCCTGGCAGACCATCGGCATGGCGGCTCCACCTTGAACACGGCGTAAAATTGATAGAATGTGAAGAGGAGAGGAAAAGGGATGTGAGGAAGGTATGGGTGGGGATGAAGCAGGTTTTTAAAAACCAGCCACCCCAGACGGAGCTCAGGGGTTAGGGAACATTGTCCCCTCCCCCCTCAGCCCCGATGCGGGACGGTTGGCTGAGAGGAAGGTCAGCATCTACCCTGTGAAATTAGAGGCTGACCAGAGAAAGTTGTGGGAGAGGTTGTATGAAAAGCGAGGAAACAAGTGTTTTGAAGGAAGAAGAAGAAGCTAAGCTTAGCTGAAGGACAGATCTGACCAGCCTGTGGTCGGTCCAACATTCGGCTCCGCGCATCGCTCGTGTGATTAAAACGTCTTTTTTTGTCCTGTTGTTTAACAATCACATAATCATCATGTGCCAATGCCCAGATCTTGGATACATCCATGTGCCCTTGTATATATTTTTCATCTGAAAGATGGTGTTAGTAATCGCAAGGGAGTGTTCTGATCATAGTACAAGAAGGCGATGTCTATTTTCATTCATTTTCCCAATGCTATGATGACCAAGTACTCTTTCCCACACATGATCTTCCACACCAACGCGGGCATTAAAATCTCCGAGAAGGATTATCTTGTCATTTTTGTCTACCAGCTGAAGATGTGCATCAAGCAAGTCATAAAAGGAGTCCTTATCCTCTTCGGTACTATTTAGAGTGGGTGCGTAGCAGCTAAAAATTGTGGTATATCGTCCCTCAGTTAAAGGAATTCTCCATTTCATCATACATGCATTTACTGCCATAGGTGTATTAGTGGTTGATTGCAATATACGGTTTTTGATAGCGAACTCAACACCATGGTTGCATCGCTCCTGAATTGAGTAGCCTATCCAGTAGAATGTGTAGCCGCCATCATCCTCTAACAGGGAACTTTGGTTGGGCAGCCTCATTTCACTCAATGCTGCAATATCAATGTTATATCTCTGAAGTTCAAGGGCCACCAGAGCTGTTCTCCGTGGGAGGTCGATTGTCATTTCCATCATCTGCTGGTCCGTCCATCAGGGTACGAACGTTCTAACTTCCAATTGTGAGTTTTACATTTTTTTTTCTTATTCTTCGGCCACATTTATGGGGTGACCTGACGAGCGTGGCCATCCGCCCGGTTAAGGGTGAAGCAGACAATTTGAGGGCAACTTTTTCTATGCCTCTTTCCCGTGTAAGGGTGAGCAGTGTGGTCCTAAAGAGGGATGCTCAGTCACGTAGAGACACACCGAACATAAGCGCTGCCTCTCCCGGATAGTGAGCGACCATTAGCTACACGCCGCAGACGTGTAGACTACCAGCTAGGGACCGCCAGTCGCAGCCACAACCTGTCCCCGTCACCAGTCACCCATCGCTGCCGGACTACTCATGTAAGGCACAAGTACCTGCACTAAAAGTTTGAGTGGGTATGGAAGCGTGCAATCTTTAGACCCACTCTCTTGTCTACCAGCCCATGGCCCCAATGGCAAGAAGAACCAAGACAATTGGGATGGAGTAGTAGCTGCAGAAGGTTGCCGATAACCAAGGATGTAAGTATCCTGACGTCCTCTTTATGCCTACCTCCGGGGCATCCTTTATCCTCAGGGTCATGCTCCAGAAGTCTTTTGCCCAAAAGAGGCTAACCCACAGGACAGCGGGCCCCCTCACTTGGTTTGGACTATCAATCGAGATAGTATACCAGGGTGTGGCGATGGGAGACACAAGTGAGAGATTTAGGGTGGCTGAGGCGAACAATTGTCCAGAACCACCCTTTGGGATGCGACTCCACCACTTCTAGGCGCACCCCATTGAGAAACAAGTCTGGGTCAAGGTTCAGCCTTGGATAGTGGAAGAAGTGTATCACCTTAGTCTTGGCCAAGAAAAACCGAAGCCTGTGCGCTTTGGCATAGCGGGACAGGTGGTTCAATGCCTGCGGGAGACGACGCTCCAGAGTTGGCATCTGGGCTGCGCCAAAAGAGATTGAAAGGTCGTCCACGTAGAGCGTAGCGAGATTTTTTTTTTCAGAGCTCATCAGGCGACTGCCTACTTGGGCATTAGTCACCGTATTAAAAACTTGCCTAGTACTGGGCTACTTTAAAAACAAATTCAAAAACACACACAAAAAACCCCAAACCCAACACAAAAAATTAAAAAAAGGGAAAAGCCGACGAGCAGGAAGCAAGCTCCTGTGTCGGGGGAGATCTCCCCGGCGCAGGAACGTGCAACCTATGAGGGAAAAAAAAAAAAAATGAAAAATGGTTAAATAAAAGGGAGGAGACCGGCCACCCCCCAAAAGTCTACCAGTCCACTAGTCAAGGTGCACGCACTCGTCTCGAGTACAAGGGACAGGCGGTAGCGACCCCGCCCATCCCGGTAGTGAGACAGGTAGCGTGCGCGAAGATCACCCAGACTGGGACATCCGACAAGAATGTGCATAACAGTCTGGGGGACGACGCAGTCGTCACAATAGGTGGCAGGCGAGCGCTCCCTCAAATGACGATGCGTCACACGAGTTAGCCCGATTCGGAGACGACAGAAAGAGATCTGTAGCCGACAGATCATTGGGGGATAGGTCCATGGCAACAGTCGCGACGCAATGGCAAGCAACTTTAAGTTCCCCTGGATCGTCTCCCATCTTCTTTGCCAAGCAGTCCGAACAGCTGCCCGTATTCCTGCCATGTAGTCGGTGTGAGGAAGAGCGAAACGCTGGTCCGGTCGCTCGGTCCTCGTGGACTCTTTGGCGCCCTCATCGGCGCGCTCATTCCCCGCAATGCCTACATGTCCAGGAACCCAGTGAAGATAATCTCGACATCCACCAGGCTCGCCAAAACCGTGGCGTGACGGATATCGCGAACCAGGAAATGCGGAGATTCCAATGCCCCGAGAGCACTCAGGGCGCCTTGTGAGTGGCTATAGATCAGAATACGGTTTCCGAAACGAGCACGTCACGTAATCTCCCGTACCGAGTGGTGTATTGCCATCAGCTCGGCCGTGAAGACAGACGCAGCACCTGGCGGAGCCACGCTGAATTCAAAAAGAGGGTATACGGTGTGGAAGCCGAGCCCCTTTTCGGACTTGGAGCCATCCGTATACACTGGCACGGTTCCAGCGTGACACGAGGTGTGCTCCACAAGATCGAAGGCAAAATTTCCGGCGCTGTACAAGCTTTGGAAGCAGAGGCGTAGCGACAGATAGCCAAGTGTGGTATCCTCCAGGGTGGCGTCCTAGGCAGAACCAGGAGCGCCATCGGCCCGAGAGCTATACCAAGCTCTCGAAGGAGTTTCCTGGCCCTAAACCCAAAGGGCTTAGGGTATGACTGGCGTCTCTCGGCGGCATAGGCAGAGCCAAAATCAGCTGAGAATGTAGTGAGAGCTGTTGGAGACTGAGGGAGGTGCCGTGCTCGCGCGTACAGGCGAGTGATGGACTGTACTCGGCAAAGAGGGAGTGGCATCTCCCTAGCATCGACCAACAGGCTCCCAATGGGGAAAGTGCGGAAGGCACTGTCGCCAGGTGAAGGCTGGTATGGTGGATCGAGTCCACCTTCCGCAATAAACGCTCGGCTGCGGATGCATAAAATTCGCATCCCTAGTCGAGCTTCGAACGAACAAAGGATCGAGACAAAAGTAAGGCAGTAGCCCTATCAGCGCCCCTAGCGCTGAACGTCACGGAACGGAGAATGTCCATGGCGCGGGTACAAGAGACCCTAAGGCTGCGAATATGAGCCTCCCAGGTGAGGCGTCGGTCGAATACAAGACCAAGGAAACGGTGCGACTCAACCACATCCAGGCGCACCCCATTAAGAAACAAATCTGGGTCGGGGTGAAGCCGTGGATGGCGGCAGAAGTGCACCACCTTAGTCTTGGCCAAAGTAAACCGAAACCTGTGCGTTTCGGCATAGCGAGAGACGCGGTTCAATGCCTGTTGGAGTCGACGCTCCAGAGTTGGCATCTGGGTCGCGCCAAAAGAAATCAAAAGGTCGTCCACGTAGAGCGTAGAAGGAACATCTTCCGGCAGCACCGAGGTGATGCCGTTGATTCTCAGGGCAAAGAGTGCGACAGTGAAGACACTTCCCTGCGATACACCTTCTTCCTGCTCCATTGTGCCGGAGAGGGCTCCCCCAACCCGTACGCGGAATCGACGATCTCGCAAAAATTTAGATATAAACATTGGGAGGCGTCCCGTCGCCCCCATCGTGTGGAGAGTCTCCATGATACCGTATCGCCATGCGGTATCATAAGCCTTCTCCAGATCGAAAAACACCGTGGCGTAGTGCTGTCTACGAAGGAAGGCCTCGCAAACGGCATTTTCCAGTCGGAGCAGAACATCCGACTTGGAGTGGAACTTGCGAAAGCCGCACTGGGCAGAAGACAGATGGCGTCCGAGTCCAGGAAAAAGGCTCATCTAACAGTTACCAATTACTCCATTAACTTGCACACGCAAGAGGTTAAAGAGATTGGGCGGAAACCGGCCGGAGTAGAGTGATCTCTCCCTGGTTTGCGAAAGGCGAGCACAGTAGGAATTCGCCAGAAATCTGGGAGGAAACCCTACACCAAGATTCTGTTGAACAAATCTAAGAGAAAGGCAATACCTGGGTCACCCAGGTGTCGAAGCATGGCGTACGGAACATCGTCCGGACCATGGGCGGTGTCCGCGCACGAAGCAAGAGCGAAACCAAACTCACTCACAGTAAACCTGTCGTTGAAGGGTTCTCCGCCTCTGGAGGTAAAGTCCAGTCTGTAGCCTTCCGCGACATCACAACGTGCATTGAATGCTGGCGGTGTGCTTCGAAATACACCGAACCTAGCCCTAGCCCGACGAAATTTACCGACAGTGATATCTTTCAGGCGGCGGTTATAGCGCATGTAGGCATAACGCTTCTGTTTGAGGGCCGTCTCACACTCGGCCAACCACCACGGAAATGGTCGGCATGCAAAACGGCAAGACATTCTGGGAATAGTAGTCAGGCCAGCTGCGATGAGGTTACCGCAGAAGAACTCAACGGCCTCATCTACCGAGCTAAACTCCTCGACTGAGATAGAGAATTCAGTCATTTCCTGAAATGCAGGCCACCGCGCCCGCGCCAAGCACGACCCAGGTGGGCTCTCAGGGGGCAGTTCCCTGAAAATGATATTTGAATGGGAAAGTAATCACTACCATGGAGATCATCGACCAACCCCCAATCAAAATCAGGCTGTGCATTAGTAGAGCACAAAGATAGATCAAGGCAAGAAAATGAAGCGGTTCTCGGGCAGTGATGCGTAACCTCATTCACATTTAGGACACCCATTTCAACCTCTTCGATCAGATCGGCAAGGACTTGTTCCCTGGGATTTATTGAGTAATCCCCCCAGAGAGGATGTCTGGTGTTCAGATCTCCAAGCAAGAGAAAGGGCCTCGGCAACCGTGCCACGACGCGGCGGAAGTCAGCTGAGGGTGGAATGTACGCATAAATGATTATATATCTCCTATTCAGGTGAAGCTGCACATCCACTGCCTGAAAAGGGGTATCTAAAGTGAAAGGAAGAACGGAGACATCATGTCGGGTGAAAACCGCGCATCCACCAGCCCGGCCATCTCGTGGTGGTGGGGTCGCAAAACCCTTATACCCCGGGAGGGTAGGCAGGGAGCACGCGCCCAGCATCGTCTCCTGCAGAAAAATAGCTAACGGGGAACTGGACGAGACGAGCCTCCGCAGCTTCTCTCAGTTGGCCCGGAGTCCACGGCAAATCCATTGACGGAATATGCCCTCCAGGCATAGCTCGGAGGAGACGCGGGGGCCCTCTTCGAAATGAAGACCCTCCAGGCAATGGCCGTACGCTTCGCGGAGGCAGAACCCCGGGCGCTGTTGGCCGGACAAAGTGCTGACGCCTTCGAGGACTTATTGGGGGAGGTTGGGCTCGCTATGCGAGTCTTTTCCTCCCTCCGCCTCAAAATCTTAGGCGGTCGTTGCGGCTTTGAAGGCGGGGGGCCCTATTTTCGAGGATCCACCGTCTCCGAGCCACTCAGCCTACCACTAGGCGTGGGCGGAGCCGAAGCTCCTTTGTTGCTGTCCTCCTTTCGGGGGACAGCTTTAGGAACCCCGGAAGATGGCCTGGCGACCAACTTCAGGGGTGTTGCCTCCTGTGAGTCTAACGACTCGGTGGAGGCGCGTGGCCGTTTCACCTAACGAGAAACGGTCACGCTGGGGGAAGGAAGGGGGAGCCCTGGTTTTAGCCGGGGCTGGGTGTGAACCCTTTGTGCCACCAGCTTTACCAGGGGAGCGCCCGGGTTGAGTAGAACCCGCAGAAGGGCTCCAAATGGGCGCGGAAACAACCGTGCTCGTTGGCCTGGATGGGCCACGAGCAGAGGGCGTCTTTCCAACCATTGAGGCGTACGACGTCCCAGGCAGAGCCGGGCGCGCCAGGACCAAGTTCTTAGCCTCGCGGAATGACAGTCGATCCTGGGCCTGAACGGCCAGGATTTCTTTCTCAAGGAGATATGTACCACATTGCTTCAAAGAAGCGGGGTGCGGCTCTCCGCAATTGACACACTTGGCCACACACGATTTGGACTTATCGTGTGCGTCCTTGGACCAATTTACATAGACTTCGGGTGACCCCGACTTTGCACGTCTACATGAACGATTCGTATGGCCGAAGCGGTGACAGTAATAACACCGACTTGACAGTGGCACGAATGCCTTCACGCCGTATCGGTACCAACCGGCACACACCGACTCAGGGAGCTTTGCACAGTCAAATGTGACGAAGAGTATAGGGGTGGGTCTTGAGGCCTCTCCCTGTTTTCTCATCACACGTTCGACCTTGACCGCCCCATGGTCGGCTAGCTCTAAGATGATGTCCTCTATGGAGTAGTCAACGAGTTCCCTCGCATAAACTACATCCTTTCATTAAGTTCATGGTCAGGCTGTACACCCGGAGAAAACAAATATAGATCAAGGCAGGAAAATGAAGCGGTTCTCGGGCAGTGATGCGTAAACTCATCCGCATTTACGACACTTATCTCTAGCTCGTCGATCAGGGTGGCAAGGACTTGACCCCGGGGGTTAATAGAGTAGTCTCCCCAGATGTGGTGATTACCGTTCGGATCTTCGAGCAAGAGAAAGAGCCTCGGCAACCGTGCCAGGACGCGGCGGAAGTCCCACGTGTCGAGGTCAGTCGACGGTGGAATGTAACGGGAAAAATAGTATACTTTCTATCAAGGTGCAGCTGCACAGCCACTGCCTGAAAGGATGTATTTAAAGCGAAGAGAAGGACAGAGATATCGTGCAGGGTGTAAATTGCGCATCCTTCCTCCCGGCCCACATCCCGTGGTGGTGGGGTCGCAAAACCCTTATAACCCGGGAGGGTGGGCAGGTGACACATGCCCAGCATGTTCTCCTGCAAAAAGATAGCTACCGGGGAACGGGAGGAGACGAGGCTCCGCAGCTCCTCCCAGTTGGCCCGGGGGCTGCAACAATTCCATTGAAGGTATACGCCCACCAGGCCTAGCTCGGAGGAGATGCGGATGCCCTCTTCGAAGAGAAGACCCACACGTGAATGGCCGTACGCTTCCCGGCGGCAGCGCTGTCGCCTTCGAGGACTTATTGGGGGAGGGGTGGGCTAGCCATGCGAGTCTTTAACTCCCTCCGCCTCGAAACTTAAGGTGAGCGATGCGGCTTCGGAAGTGGGGGTCCCTCTTTTGGAGCACCCATCGTCTCCGAGCCACCCAGCCCACCACTGGGTATGGGCGAAGGAGCCGAAGCTTCCCTAGTGATGTCCTCCTTTCGGGGGGCAGCTTTAGGAACCCTGGAAGATGGCCTCACGACCAAACTCAGAGTTGGTGCCTCCTATGAGTCTAGCGGGTGGAGGCGCTGGGGGAAAGGGAGGGTAGCCCTGGTTTTGGCCGGGGCTGGTTTTGAACCATTTGTTCCGCCAGCTTTGCCAGGAAAGAACTTGAGGTGGGTATAATCCACGGAAAGGTTCCGAATATGCGCGGAAACAACCGTGCTCGTAGTCCTGGAGTGGTCCAGAAGCAGTGGGTGTCTTTTTTTAATATTGAGGCATAAGATGTACCAAACAGCGCCAGACCATGTCCTTAGCATTGCGAAATGAGAGATGATCCTGGTCTTGAAAGGCCAGGATTTCCGTCTCAAGGAGATACACGCACCTCATTGCTTCGAAAAGGCAGGGTGCGGCTGACCGCAATTGACACAATTGGCCACACACAATTGGAACTATGTACAGCCTTGGAGCAACTTACACAAACTTCGAGTAACTCCGACGTTGGACGTCTACACGAGCGATTAACATGACCAAAGCAGTGACAGTACGAACACCGCGGTAGAGGCACGAATGCCTTCACGCGGTAGGGATACCAACCGGCATGCACCGAGTCAGGGAGCTTGTCACAGTCGAAAGTGACGAATAGTGTAGTGGTGGGTCTCAAGGCCCGTCCCTGTTTTCTTATCACACACTCGACCTTGACCGCTCCATGGCTGGCCAGCTCTAAAGTGATGTCATCTATGGAGTACTCCACGAGTTCCCCACATAAACTACTCCTTTCACGAAGTTCATGGTAGTGTGGCGTCACACTTACAGGCATTCTGCACGAATCATGGCCGCCTTGGAGGGATTTGATGCATTCGCCAAAATGGACACCTTCAGCTCACTATCAATCACACTAGCTAAAGCTCTCCTCTGATGGCTCATGTTGCCCTTAGCCAACATGCTGCCATCAGTGGAGGGAATAACAAGGAAGCGTTTGAAGCCAGCGGGTTTGAAGAGGCCAAGTAGTCTCTGAATGAAAGGCCCTGACGTAATCGAGGCTCCGGTCTGCACACATGCACTTTTAGTCTTTGTCAGGGACTCACCACCCGGGGGAGCAACGGGGCTGGACGTGCCAAATCATGGCAGCAGACCCATCCACCCCCTCCCCCCGCCACGACGGATGGAGAGGAGCCCCGGGTCTTTTTTTGTCTTTTCAATTTTTTTTTTCTTTTTAGGAGAGGAGGGCGGGAAATGAACCCGTTTCTCTGCTCCACCGGCAGGAGCCCCAAGGCCAGATGGACCGGCCTCAGAAAGATCCGTTGAGATGGACAAGGTCTTGGCTGCCCCAGGAGCACCAGCCGGAGGAAGAGATCCCTCCTCTCCTTGTAAAGTCTTGGAGACCCGAGCCATCTTAGGAGGACCTTGCACAAGGGCGGATTCGGGTTCGGTGCTTGGCACCGAGCCCAGATCCGTCGCTATGCAAGGTCCTACGGTATGGGGCTGGGTTGCCTCAGGGAGCATGCCATCTCAGGGTAGGGGGCTCCATGTGCTATCTTCCCCAGGACATCACAGTGTCCCATTGGTCAGAAAATCTTTGGTCGAGGAAGAGAGGGGGGCAGGTACGGTGACCCTCACTGAACTCAATATTCGAGCATGCAGGTCTTTAGAGGGAAGGGGCCGACGGGCCCTGTCTTCCCTCCTCCTCCTAAGGTGGTTGGCCCTATTGTGTCGGTCTTATCGGGAGCGGTCAATTATGGGCTGCCTGCTTTTGTTGGCAGTCCCTTTAGAAAATAAAAGGGTGACTGCAGCTGGAGAAAGGGAGACGCCCAAGGGCTGCTCCAGAAAGGGGGGCGAGGGGGAGTCTCTTACACCCGTAGGCAAACGAGAGGAGTAAGCCTCCTCTCTGGTGGAAGAGTTTTGGAGGGTCCCCTGTGAAAGAAGGGGAGGCGGAGGACCTCCATTTTTTCGCTGGAGCTTCCCGAAGGCGGCTCCGTTGATGGTGAAGGGAAAAGGGAGTGTGTTTTATTTTTAAAATTCTCATCATCGGGCATGAGGACCCTATTAGTTATACAGGAAGCAAATGTTAATCACCACCCGCAGTAGCCCGCTCTGCGAGGGGTGAGTACGGGGCCGGCACACCAGCTGCCGCCATTTAGGACCAGACCTTTCCGCTCACTGGCCAGGCAGCCCTTCGGTACGGCAGTTCCACCTTGGCTGGGCGTAAAATCGATAGAAATTGAAAGGAGAGAGAAAGGGGTATGTGAGGAAGGTATGAGTGGGGATGAAACAGGTTGTTAAAAGCCTACCCCACCAAACCAGAGCTCAGGGATGAGGGGGCATTGTCCCCTTCCCCTCATCCCTGATCGAGAGGGTTGAGTGAGAGGAAGCTGGTCGGCATCTACCCTGTGAAATTAGAGACAGACTGGAGAAAGTTGTGGGAGAGGTTGTAGGGAGAGTGAGGAAGTAGCATAAAAATGGAGGATAATAGAAAGAAAGAGAAGAGGCTAATCTAGGACCCGACTCATCCCGTGGAGATGGGGTCGCAAAATCCTTATACTCTGGAAGGGTGGGCAGGGGGCACATGCCCAATATGGTTTCCTGCCAAAAGCCCCTCCCAGTTGGCTCGGAGTCTACAGCAATTCCATTGAAGGAACATGCCCTCCAGGCCTAGCTCAGAGGAGATGCGGGGGCCCTCTCTGAAGATAAGGCTCTAACAGGAATGGCTGTACGCTTCCCAGAGGCAGAATTATGAGCGCTGTTGCCTTCAAGAACTTAATAGGGCAGGTTAGGCTTGCAATATGAGTCTTTTCTTCCCTCTCCCTCAAATCCTTAGGCAGGCCGGGCCACTAAAAACTAACTAACCCCAGTAAACTGCTATTGAATCCACCCACATTGAGAAGGACCTGGGTGTAACAATCACTAGTGACCTCAAGTCCTCGAAACAGTGCATTGAGGCGGAGAAAAAGGCCCAAAGGATGCTAGGCTACATAAAGCGCCAGTTTGGATAACGGAACAAGGAGATTGTACTGTGTTTGTACAACTCGTCTGACCGCACCTGGAGTATGCCATACAATTTTGGAGTCCTTCACTTCGAAAGGACATCGCGAGATTGGAACGCGTGCAAGCCAGGTCAACCAAACTGATTCCCTCTATCAGACATAAAAGTTATGAAGATAGATTAAGGGAATTAGATCTATTCTCGTTAGAAACCCGTAAACTGCATGGTCAGCTCATCAAAGTTTTCAAAATAATTTGAGGGTTCGACAATGTTGACTACAGGGATATTTTCACACTTGTTGAGAGAAGAACAAGAAATCACAGCTTTAAACTTCAACTGAAGCATTGCAACTGCAATCTGTGTGGAAAACTTTTCACGTACAGTATCTGCGGTAGTTGGAACGCACTTCATGTGGAAGTTGTCAACAGTGAATCTGTTGACCAGATCAAGTCAAGACTAGACAGGGTCTTGAAAAATGGCCGTTTAAGGACGTAAAGCATTTGAGCAGAGATGTTTTTGCTCGACTGCTAGTCCAAAGGTAGCCTCATTGAATGGACCGTAACGTCTTCTAGGGTACTTTCTTTCCTTGTAAAAGTGTCATATAATACTTCAAGTTTTTGGTTTGGCAATCTTATGTTAGTGGTTTTTCATTCAATTAAAATACATAAAGGCCTAAGGTTATTCAAAGCGCACAAATGAGTAAGCACCTGCAAAAATATTAGAGTGTGCTAGGTAAAAAAATATTTAAAGATTTTCACTGAATTGTAAATGTTTTGAAATATAGAAATGTTTCCCATTTATAGAAGCAAAGTTTTCTACAAAATAGGAGTTTTAAGTGAGACTGAAATAAAAAATATTTCTTTGATAAAATTTGGGGGAGAGGAGTAAGAAAAATATTTACAAACATAATTCTGAATATATAGATGGTTATTAATGATTTTTAAGTTAGGTAAAGAGAAGAATTGTTTTCAATTAAAATAAATTATTTGAATTATACAAAACGATTTAAATATATTATTTTCCCTAATGATGTACTAAGGCAAAATTCATCAGTGGCAATTTGGAGCAATTTGTTTGGCACTTTAAGGGTTAATAATAATAAGTAAGAATAATAGTATTAAATAGTATATTATATTATTAAATAATACTAAAGAAAATAAAATACAACTAAATAATATAAAAATCATACTAAATAATAATAAAAATGCTATAAATAATAATACTAATAAAAGGCAAATGGGGTGAGGGGAGAGCACACCTATAACTTTGCCAGGCTCCATCAGTGTTCAAATCAACCCAGATAGTGACAGGCTGCCCTAATTCACAGTCAGGCTGGGAAGACAGGCAGCTCCTCTGGATACCAAGTGTCAGGCTAAACAGGGTACTCCCCCCATCCCCTCCTGCAGGCATTCACTGTAGTTATAGTTTGTTCATTCTTAGTTTAGGTGTTTTTGTTGTTTTGGCACATACACAACAACTTCTTCTTAAGGAAGAGGCTTCATAAAATGAATAGCAACATGAATCAGGCGCAACAGACAGCAGATTACCATTTGTGCAATCACACCATTTGAAATAGCTAACATCATTTTTCTATCACTCATTTTCTCCTTTTACACATAAGAGATATTTAGAATCTTCAAGTCAATTAGATGGAAGGAAAACTTCTTATAACATCTAATACCTTAACACACACACACACACATATTATACCATTTATGAGCATATCACTCTTATTACCCCTTCATATTTTGTTGCACTCAATCACACATTTTTGTTTCAAAACAATGTTATCATCTCTCTCTCTCTCTCTTTCCAGTGTCACACATTTTTATCATCATGCACACTTGTAAGCAACTCTTATATTTCCTTTATTATACCATTTTAGGAATAATATATTGTTACATTGCAATGATTCCACCTCCTCCTCCAAATTTTAAACATGTTCTTTCTATTGGAATGAAGTGTTTAACACGCTCCGGTCTTAATTTTTAGTAATCTTTCGAAGAGTGATTGTTACCAATTGTACAAACAAAGAACATTGTCTTATTTAAATAGGATTCAAGAAGTGTCATCAGAACTAAGCCTGACAACCAGACTCAATCATCGATGGTAATTTCTGTGCCAGTTCCAGTATAAATTATCAGATCTTTTACATATCCAGTCTTACAATCCCACAGCCTCAACCTTTTTTATACCAAACTTGTCTTTTGTTGGGATTGTATTGCCTGTAATAGAGTCTTTCTCTCCAAAGGAGTAGATGTTCATTTATGCAAAGGTGTATGAAAGGAATCAACTTTGATTTAAATTTCTGTTTAATGAAATCCAAGACAGGTTTGATTTTTACTATTGTCTTTCAATCATATTATTGCTAAAATGCAAAACCTTAATATTTATATAAAGCAATCTCTTGACATTAGTTTTCTGAATATCTTCTGTTCATTAAGTTCATTACTTGACCAATAATCATTTAGCCATTTTTTTTGCTGACTCATGACAAGCCAGATACTTAAAAATAGCCCTATTTCGTTGTCATCCATTTCTTTGAAGCTGGATAGGTGGCTATTCAGTTTGTATGAATTTCTTTGCTTCAAAAATTTAAAATAGGCTTTTGAAGGTGTGACAATTATATTTATCACATCGTTGATGAACTGTTCAAATCTTATTTCTTTGGAATTTTGTATATTGAAGCATGATGAAGTCAAACATGATAGTGAGGATTCAAACAAGGCAGCAAACACAGGAAATTGGAGGCAGATGCCCAAGGCCAAGGAGTGGCATCCTATGTCAGTTTGCATGGCCGAGGGTTGGACTATTCATTTCTACTCTAGTTTCACTAATTTCTACATCTAAAATTTTGATATTATCACTCGCAAATTCAGATAATGCTTCAGAGTGCCAGATATAATCACTAAATATACTGCTTAAGTCACCTGAGTCTACATTTTTAAAATTTAATATTTAAAATTATTAAACTTTTATACTTAGCATTCTGAGAGGAACTGATTTGAAAAGGAAATATTTTAAACTTGGCCGCTGAGAGAAGAATGCAAAAGGAAATACATCATCATAGAAGGAAAAATAGTTATGAGAGAGACAAAGGGGAAAAATGCACCAGTGTCCTCAGGCTTCATCAAATGATTCAAGTCAATCAAGTGAGTGGGGTCTTCCATATTTGCACTCTGGCCAGGAGGACATGCTGCTCCTCCAGGTACCAAGTGTAGCATTTTTTTAATGCCTATCTGGCATCTGTGCCAAGTGTATCAGTCTATACCCACAAGGTACCCCACTTTGGGAGCTTTTTAAAATTAGTGGGGATTATAAAAATAAAATAAAAATAGGAAATTTTTACCATTATAAATTGGAATTACCTTTTCTTGGAGGGAGTCTTGTTGCAACAAGTTATTGGGTGAGTTTACAGATTTTGCATCATCATTAATAAAGGAACTAGTCTCTTCATGAAAGAATTCTTCACTAACTTCTTCCTTGAATGAAATCTCTCCAAAGTCCTGCTTGAAGAAGAACAAAAATAAATTACACACAGAGCAACCAGGATAACCATTGTGACCAATATTCTTAATGTCACTAATGGATGTTGACCTTATGGAAATTAGTTTGTGCCCTTTTCATAATTTAAATTCACATTATTAATAGCTTATTTAAGGGATCTAGATATGTTCACTTTCATGTGAAAAGAATGAGCGATCCATCATGATTAGTGGGTGTAACTAGCAGAAATGTGCATATGGCTAATGGGTAAATAGCAGTTTCAAAAGTAATGAGGGCAGACTGCCTCAAGGAGTAAAATTAGATAAAATAATAATGAAAAGATGAGGATAGTTAACCATAACAGTGTTGAGAACCATGATAAGCAAGAATTAATATCTCCCCCCCCTCCCCCCTGTGCCCATTGACAACATAACCTTGAACATGCTTTAATTTATGATAGTTATTCTGAATACTTTTATGTGAGATCTAAACCAGCAGAGTATAAAATAAAAAAATGATAGAGAGGGAGGCTATTATAAAAACAGCTTGGATCCTAATGGAGAAATGTAGCAGTTAAATAAGGTTATTTGTAGGTAAAATATAAGTAGTCATTCAGAGGAATAGTGATGCTGCACAATAAGTTTACTATCAGTTTGTGTAAATTGATTATATCCTATGATGCAGTTTATTTTTACAGCACCCATCTGGCTACTAGTACCCAAGCCATAAGTCACCATGTCCTATGATGCAAGCATTATTCATCAATTGGGGTAAAATCTTATAAAAAAGATGCTGTTTTTGTGTACACTCTATGAATTATTACGAATTAGTTATGAATTTAAGCCTTTAGGGTCACAAATGTAGATTCAAGTAGAAACAAGTTGTCATACCTAATGTTAATTTAAGCAAGAGGAGGACATTTTTGGTTAAATGGTAGAAAATCCAAATAGCTAAAGTTGAGGGTGGCATGGATGGATTATTTGTGTGGAGTGATGAGAGACTCCTTCTGATGTCTAAATTTAATGTTTGATAGTGATTGAGGACATTGATTTTCTTTGTGGCCTTGATTGCAATGTTTGCTATGTGGGTTTTGAATGTCACATAGGTGTCTAGTGCAAGTCCTTGGAGGGTTGCTTTTGTGTATATTGGCAGGTGCTGTGAATTTAGTCTGATTTTGGGGTGTTATTTGATTCATGGTAGTTGGGTGTGTGAAGCAATAGTGTTGATTTGTTTACTAAGGCAGTCATGCAGTTTTGTGTCAGCCAGTGTGTTGGTATAGGTGTTGATTAATAAGTTAGTGGTTGTGGGATGTCATGTGTAAATAGGGGAATGCTTGGTCTTTGGATGTGTGTGCAATTGATTTTTTATGGATTTGTCTGTCTTGTCGGTGTTGAGAGGAAGCTAATATTTGATTAGTGTCTCATGAGAATGTTACAGTGCTTGTTGTCTTAGAGTTGCAATTTGTTTTTTCTTGTAACTAATGACACTTATTTGAGAGCTGAGTAAGTACATGATGTGTGAATTTCCGTTATGGTTCTCCAGAGTTGAGTGTGTTTTGTGTTTGATTGTGTTGACATATTGTTCCAGTTTTCTGTTTGCTGTTTAGTGATTAGGTTCGTGATGTGAGTGCTGAATGTCATGATTTTTGTTATGGAAGATTTCACTTTTTTATGCAATCTAATATTTCATTTGTGAAATTGGAATTATACGATTTTCTCTGGCCATGAGGGATGAATTAACTGCTTGTATATATTATGGTATTGGTAATGTCAGGGGCAGCTTGTAGCTAAAATTAGTGGGTGTGCTGCATCAGAAATTTTTAACCATTCTTTTAATATTGTGTAAAAGGAGAAAAAACATAAAATGACAATTTATACATAAACTTTATAAAATCCTAAAAAGATCAAAATCAAGGATTTTTACTTAATAATAGACTAAATTGTTACAGTTCAAGCTTGATCCATTCATTTAAAAATGAAATTCATTCCTCTTGTTTTAATATGCAGGAAAAGATTAATTATTTTTTCCTTGATGTCTGGATGACTACTGAGGAATTTTGTGTATATTGAAAGCAATGCAAGTGCATTTAGTCTTTTAGAGTTCATAGTCCTCCTTAAGAAAAGTTTTTATTTTTTTCAGTGTTGAAAATGAGTTATACCAGAGGAGCGCGCGGGGTGGGTAGAACCTGCAGAAGGGTTCCGAATTGGGGTGGAAACTAACATGCTCATAGGCCTGGAGGGACCAGGAGCAAAGGGTGTCTTTCTTAACAGCATAAGAAGTCCCATGCAGAGCCGGGCGTGCCAGGACCAAGTCCTTAGCCTCGCGGAATGAGAGACTATCCTGGGCCTGAATGGCCAGGATTTCCTTCTCAAGGAGATACACACGACATTGCTTCAAAGAAGAGGGGTGCGGCTCTCTGCAATTCACACACTTGGCCTCACACGATTTGCACTTATCGTGTGTAGCCTTGGAGCAACTTACACATAAATTGCATGTCTACAGGAGCGATTAGTATGGCCAAGTCAGTGACAGTAGTAGCACCTCTGTGGCAGTGGAACGAATGCCTTCCTGCGGTAGCGGTACCAACCGGCACGCACCGACTGAGGGAGCTTGTCACAGTCAAACGGAACGAAGAGTGTAGGGGTGGGTCTCAAGCCCCCTCCTTGTTTTCTCACTACACATTCTAAATTGACCACTCCATAGTTGGCCAGCTCTAAGGTGATGTCATCTATTGAGTAGTCCACGAGTTCCCTCCCTTGCATAAACTATTCCTTTCATGAAGTTCATGGTAGTGTGCGGCATCATGGCTCTAAACATGGTCGCCTCAGAGGGATTTGACGCATTTGCCAAAGGGCTCCCATCTGAGAAAGGGTCACCTTGAGCTCTCTACCAATCATGCTAGCTAAAGCTCTCCTATAATGGATCATCAGTGGAGTGAATAACGAGGAATCGTTTGAAGCAAGCGGGCTCGAAAACGCCAGGTAACCTCTGAATGAGTGCTCCCGACATAATGGAGGCTCCGCTGTGCACACTTGGATGTTTAGTTTGTCAGGGACACCCCATCTGGGAAAGCACCGGGGCCGGACGTGCCGATCTTCGCTGGGTCAATTGCTAAGACGGCAGTGGACCCGCCCATCCCCGCAGCTCCCACAGAGAGAGAGGAACCCTTAGTCTTGCAGTTTTTTTTCTTGCTAGGGGAGGAGGGCAGGGAATGAACCCACTTCTCTCCTCCACCAGCATGAGCCCCTAGGCCAGATGCACCAGCTTCAGCAAGATCCTTCTCAAAAATAGAGAATGTTTTGCTGTCATAGAGGCACCAGTAGAGGGAGGAGAGCCCTCCTCTCCTTGTAAGGCCCTGCAAGGCCCACGCCATTTGATGAGGTCCTTGCACAGAGGCGGACTGGGGTTCAGTGCTCGGCACTGAGACCAGTTTAAACACAATGGAAGGTCCTACCATTGGAGGCTGGGTCACCTCAGGGACAAAGTTGAGCTCAAGGGGGGCATCCATATGGCCATCCCCCCTAAGACATCAAAGAGCCGATTTGAGGTTCTTTTTCTATCTTTTAATGCCGGCAAACTGGCATCCGCCGAGGAAGAGAGGGGGTTAGGTACAATGACCCCATGCAAACTTGTTGCACACACCTGCAGGGCACTAAGTGGCACAGGCCGATGGGCCCTGGTATCCTTTGCTCCCCTGATGGGGTGGGCCCTATCGAGCTGCCCCAACTGGGAGCGGTCAATAATGGACTGCCTGCCTGCTTTCTTGTTAGTCACCTTGAAAGGTAAAGGGAAAACTGCCGTTGGAAAGTGTGACAGAGAAGTGAGTGAGGGGGAATCCCCTACACCTGAATACAAAGGAGAGGAGTAAGCCTCTTCTCCAGTAGAAGAAATTTGCAGGGTCTGCTGAGAGAGCACAAGGGAAGGGGGGGGGCCTCCATGTTTTCAGTGGAGTTTTCCAAAGCTGGCTCCAGTGATGGTTGAAGGGAAGGTGAAGGGAGAGAATTTTTTTAGTGACTCATCATTGAGTATGGTGGCCCTATTGTTTTCATGTGACAAACTCTAATCACCCCAGGCAGTAGCCCGCTCTTCAAGTGATGAACATGGGGGCAGTAGAACCAACTGCCAGCATTTAGGATCACACCTCTCCAACCAGTGGCTGGCAGCCCTTCAGCATGGCGGTTCCATCTTGGGCTGGGTGTAAAATCGATAGTGATTGAAAGGAGAGAGTAAGGGGTATGTGAGGAAGGTGTGGGTGAGGAGGGAGCAGGTTGTTAAAAACCCACCATCCCAGACTGGAGCTCAGGGGTGAGGGAATGAGGCTCTTATTAAGTTTGGTGACTACTCTACTTGATGGATCTCTTGACAGGCTCTCAAGTGAATGGGAATGCATTAGATGCTACAACTCGGATTGATCTGTTAAACCTCATTGAGAAAGAAGAAGTGGGATATTGCTGCTAAGGATGCAGAAATTTCAGAGATGATGAGGCACTTGCATGAGTTGAAAATCGAAATGGCTGCTTTACTGAGGTCTAAACCTGTATTTACAGGTACTTCAGTGACTAACTGATTCTATTCCTATTAGGACTACCCAGAATCTAACTTTTTATAATTTGACTGTATTTACATGTCTACAAGATGTGCTAGACCAGTGAAATTTCCTGTTGGTTTTGCCCCAATAAGTATATCAAGTCCTGATACAAAGGTGACATACTTTCACAATTTCCCCAAATTTTTAGAATTGCCTTTGAAATCGAAAATTAATTTTGGGACTGGTTGTGAGTATACAGCCATTCTCATTTATTTGTCATCTTCCACTGATGAAGATACTGAGTGTACTGAAGAGACTGATGATGGTTCTCATGGTGCCAATAAGTATAAACTAGAGATGCAAGAAATGGCTGATTTATTGGTAGGTTGTGGTGCTCCAAAGCCTGAAGCATATGCATTTGATTCTGGTCGGTCTTTTGAGGCCTATTATTCCATCGTTACTCTAGAAAGCAAAAATCTTAGTGGACTACTGAATTGCAATTCTTGAAGGGGAAGGCTCTTCAGGTATATCGTGCTTGTGGTGGACCTGATCATAAATATAAGTATATGAAATGGAAGCTCCAAGACTGGCATGCAGGTAAGACTTTCATCCAGTTGAAAGTCTCAGTATGAGAATGCACGACCTCTAGATGCTGAGGGATTATGCATTTTTTGCTACTAGATTGGAACATTTGTACCGGAATGCTTATCCTAATAAGCCCTTGGATGGAAAATATTTGAAGAGGTGTCTAGCCGATGCTTTACAAGAAGTGTAGTAGTTCATTTAGAAAGATATCTAGAAATCTGAGAGCAGCAAATGGTCGACAGAACACCTGACATGATGATTTTGTACTCCTAGAGACCCAAGATGAGGTTGTTCGTTTGAGTACAGGTCGGAGATTGGTTGGTTCTGAATCGTGGAACATCTTGGCAGCAGGGGCCCAGAATACATGTGTGAACATGAAAGTATCTGATTCAGGGATGAATTCTGCTTATGAGACTTCTTTTAGATTGAGGTTCAAATCTCACTATTCAAAGTCTCCCAAAACATTCCCTAGATTTAATTGGTGAAGAAACCTGGCTGTCTTTGAGGAATGTCGCCATCGTCTGAATCAATGTCTTAGGTGTGGTAACATAGATCACTTTGTGAAGAATTGCCCACAGCCTAAACAGAATTTTCCTAAGATTGTAGAAGCTTCTGGAAAAAGAATCAGTTCGTCTTTGAGTAGTGATAATGTAGAAGGTGATCAGAAAGGACGAACCCGTACACATAATCATCAAAGTCGAACCTACGGACAAGATTCTGTAAATAAAAAGCATCCCTTTGATTAAGACCATCTGGTGTAAATGATAGGGCCACATTGGAGGATAAGGGCACAAATATGGTACCTTTTGAAACTTCTGTATGTGAAGCTGCCATGTCTAAATATGATCTGGATGAGGATGAGTTAGGCCAGGTTGAGGCTTAGGTCACTCACCTGATTAATTTCAAGACCCCTGAAGATTACAAGCAGATTGATTTAGAAATAGAGAATAATCTTGATGAAAATGTGGACTCCCATGTTCTTAAGTAAACTGAACTTGGATTTGGTCAAGACAATAATTCTTTCCTATTAAATGAAACCCCTTACTTGAGTAAGCAAGAGGAAACTTCCGAGTCTCATGTCTGTGCAAATTTTCCTGAGATTGTAGTTGGTTCAGATAATCTTTTTTATGGAACAGATACCGTTCCACTCCAAGAGTCGACTGCCTCTGTGACTGATTTTGATGCAATTTTACATGAAGTTAAGAAAGTAACTATGTAAATGAGACTGGTTGAACTTATAAAAATGCTTATTTCTTTTCCACAATTTTATGATGACCAATGTTGGAATGCTCTTGTTGACTCAGGAGGTGATGTGAATTTACTTTGTGAGGATGTGGTAAGTGAATTAGGATTAAGTATTGCACCATGTGGTGGTGCTTTGAAAGGCTTTGGAACTAAAGAAGGGACTATACTGGGAACAGTTACCTTGTTACTTTCTTTGCATGGAAGACAGCTTAAAACCACTAAATTCCTTGTTGTTCCTGAAGAAGGTTTGACTGAAACTGTGGTTCTTGGTAGTGAATTTCTTGAGGATAATGGTATTTTGGTGGGCAATGATAAGAAGTGTCTTGAGTACTGTGAACCCACATGATGTTTCAAAGTGAGATTTTGATATTTCTGATGAGGGATCTTGCCGCGAAATGCATTATGCTTTACGAGTCACTGCAGCCAAGAGTGTTAAATTAACAAGTGTGGAATGTGTAATGATACCCATTTCTTTGGACTATCCTAAAGGGCAGTTGCCTGTCTAATGTAAATCTTGTTCTGAAAAAGATTGGTCTGTCTATTTTTATGATAGTTATGAGACAACTATGGGGTTAGGAGCTAAGGTCACTGGTATTTCTGACCTTATGTCTGGTGAAAAGTCTTCTATCCTGGTTAAAAGTGAGGTATCTGCTTGCATAAAGAAAGGAGATCTTTTGGGCCAGATGTATTCAGTATATGTTGTAGATTTACCTGAAGATGGATCCGAAGAAAGCACCATTTCTCCTGATGAGACTATAATTCAAGCTATATGTAATTTTCTCTTGCTGATGATTTGCTATCTGAGCAAATGGAAAAATTCAGAAGTATGCATCTTCGTCATCTTCCAGTTATAAGTCATGGTGATGATGATGTTAGTGAGTGTGCTGGTACCCTTATAAAGATCCATCTGTATGATGAGACCACAATTTTCCAATGTCCTCAGCATTTTAGCCCTCCTATAACAAAAGCTATTGAAGAGCAATGTTAGGAATTGCATTCCTTGGACATTATTGAACCAGGTATATCACCCTGGTCATCCCCAGTGGTTCCTGTGATTAAACCTGATAAGTTTATTCAACTTTGTGTTGACTACCAAAAATTGAATAAAGTGACTATTGAAGATTGTTTTCCTATGGCTAACTTTGCTGATTCTGTATTTGGATTACATGGAGTTAAATACTTCACTTGTTTGGATTTAGTAGGTGGCTACTATCAGTTACCTTTACATGAAGACAGAAGTAATTCACTGCATTCTCTACTGCTGATGGACATTGGCAGTTAAAACGTTTAACTTTTGGGCTGAAGAATGCTTCATCTGTATTTAAAAAGGGAGAGGCAGCGATACTTAAAGAATTAAAAAATGTAGTTGTAGTATCTATTGATGATATCCTCATTTGGGGTCATTCATTTGAGGAACATATGAAACTTTTTGATCGAGTCCTAACTTTGTTTATGAAATATGGACTGAGAGGGCTCTTGTGCAGAGACTGAGGTGAAGTTTCTTGGAGATTTGGTAGGTTGGCCAGGCCTGAAGAAGCACTCTGATTATGTTCAGAAAATTAAGGATTTCAAGCTAACTACTACTATCTATGAATTGAGAAAGGTTTTAGGCTTTGTGAACTTTCAGAGAAAGTTTATCCCAATGTGCTCTGTCATTGCCAACCCCTTGTCTTGTTTAACTGGAGGGTGTAAAAGTCAAGGAAAGAAGAAAATCTCTTGGACTGAAGAAATGAATATTGCCTTTGAGAAACTAAGAGAGGTACTTCAACAAAAGGAGCTGGAGCTGGAGCCTGTCTTTGTCAGGAACAAGCAGGTAATAGAGTAATTATTGCTTTTGACTCATTGACTTTCCTTGATTGTGAGACACACTACTTGGCCATTGAATGGGAGTTGGCTGCTCTTCATTGGAGAGTTAAAACATTTGGACCTTTTTTTGTATGGTCAGTTTTTTTTATATTTATTTTGATCATCACCCTTTGATGTACTTGTATATGAAAATAATTGACAGTCGTCTGAGTAGGACTTTGGAAGAATTATCAGAGTTTGATTTTGTTGTTCAGTATTGTCCAAGTGATCATAATACTACTGACCCAATTGGTTGTCTCATCTTTCTGGTCTGTCACCTTGTGAGATGACTCCTGATAATTCATGTGAAGTTACCTGTTGGCTTGAAGGTGCTTAAGTAAATGAGAGGAGGTCCTGATTCATTAATTGAGTCTATTCTATGTGATCTTGAGCAGCTGTTTGAAGACAAAGGTAATTATTGTTGTAAATATGTTGATGTTGCCTAGTGTAACCAAGCTCGGGGAATTTCTAGTAGAGCAGTTTTTGAAAGATTCCACTAAACTTGGATTCAAGTTAGATAAGACTGTCCAAAATAGAATCCACACTATGAGGTATTCTGCCTGTGCTCCAGCTCTTGAATTGTTGTTAGCTTTTTCAAAGAGCTTTAATCTACAGCTATGGGTGCATTATGCTCCTGCCAGTCCATATGTGTATTGTCACCATGATGTGAGCAATGAACATACCATTCATCTTCCATGTTTTGGCGGGGCACACTTTAATTATGTACTAGTATAAAAATTTTGCCATTCCAACAAAAGTTTTTAGTGGTCGTAAACTACTAAGTAAGGTACATAAAATAATGCCGCTGTTCCTATTGTGTAATTGGAGAATACTAGCAAGCCCAAAATTCCAGAAATCATGTACACTACGGAAGTGGAAAGTAGACCACAGATAGGGTGTAATCATGTCAAACACCCTTCTCAATGTCAAGTATGGGTGAATGGTGTGATCTTTTGTGCCCTTATAGCCCAAGTCAGTCTAGTTCGGGGGGTCTGTAGTGTCAGAGTTTAATTTGACTAATTCTATTGAGAGTTATGAAGAAAGTGGTTTGATTGGTATAACTGGTGAAACTGGTATTAATTTCGGGGTTATTCTAATGATTTTGACTTTCGATCATGTTGTTGAACTTCCTGAATTTCCTTATGCTGTAGTTCCAAATCAGAATACTGATCTCTATTTCATTTTTGGTCGGAATGTATTGGTTGAAGCCAGTTTAGTAATTGACTTTCCCCATAGAAGATTCTTGTTTGATAATGAGTTAGTTGCTAGATTTATCGACGCTGCTGTGGACTCTTTGAAAGTGAGTTTAGGGGTAATGGTGATGACAGTAGTTTATCAAGGTAATGAACCTTATGATAATGCCTTGGTTTTTGGTGACCACTTGAGGGAAATTCAGGCTAACCATAGGTAACTACAGAATGTAATAAGGATGGTTAAATCAGGAATGAGTAACAAGAATCTTCCCCATAATCTAAGTCTTTTAAAAGTGTCTGGTTAGATTTTGAGATTCATGATTGTCTTCTGTATAAGAGAGACAAAAAGAGATTGGTGAATGTTGTCACTTTTAATTATTTAGTGAGCTTGGTAATGAGTACTGACCTTCAGCAGTGCCATATTGGAATCTTTAAATTGTTTACCATTTTGAAAAAATATGTTTGGCATCAGTCCTTGATGAAAGTGGTAAGGGATGGTTGTAAAACTTGCAGAATATGAGGATGTGTAATGTTTCAAGCCCGGTAGTTTTTCCCCCAACTTTGCTTTTTACTACTTCAGGCCATTTGATCTGGTTGCAATAGATTTGCTAGACTACACTGGTTATATAGGCTGTCTTATGATGGTAGACCATATTTCAAAATGAGTGGTTGGTATCCCTATAAGGAATAAGAAAAGCCAGACTATTTGTCATGTTTTGGTAAGAAATATCCTTCCAGATATATCTCGCATACCTGTTAGAATTCTTACTGACAATGGTCGAGTTTATCTCTGAACAATTTAGTTTGACATTGGAGCGGTACAATAATGTACATTTGCAATTAATGCCTTATAAAGCTTTTAGCAATGGAGCAAGTAAACTAAACCATTGGAGAGTGGTTGAGAGGCTTGAATAGAGAATCTCGTAAGTGGGATGATTCTCTTGCCATTGCTCTACTTGCCTATAATCATTCAGTACACTCAGAAATAGGATGTACTCCTGCTGAATGTATCTTGAAAAGGTCACATAATATTGACAGTGTGACTTTGTTGTCAGCTGAGACCCATAATCCCTGGGCAAGATATCAACCTTTCAAAGCTGGTACTTTTGTACTTAGAAAATGTAAACTTATAGGGAACCTGAGTGGTAATAAACCAGTACCCCATTTTGATGGACTTTACTGGGTAGTTAAAATAAACCAGAATCGGGTGACATATCAACTAATCGAATAGCAGATGATGTAGTGGTTAAAGCCCACCATGTACAATTGAAGCCCTAGTGTGAGCCTACATAGTATCTGAAACGACCTCTCCAGTTTTATGGTTTACCACTTATTAGTCCAGTTAATAGTAATATAACTGTGGAGTCTGTTGTTTGTGCCATGTTGGAAAGTGATTCTTTAGAGGATGAAGATTCCAGTAGTGATATTTTCCTACAGTCTCTATGCTTATGAATCACAAGATTGCTCTGTGAGAGACAAACTTCCTTACAGAAATCCATTTTAAAACCTTCTGGTACTTTTGAATAAAGGTCAATGAAGAGAGCTTTGAGATTATTTGAGAAATCTTCTGATGTTTTAGACACTACTCCAATAATGTCGCCGGCCGTAATGGATCTCTTTGAAGGATATAGTAATATTTTAGGTACTACTCCTATAATGTCTCCTACAGTAATAAATCAGATACCTGATTAAGAGCAAGAAATTTTTCCTGTTTTAGCTGATGCTAGTGGGATGAGATTTGAAAATATTCAGTCATCATTTAGGAAGGATGAAATAATTCAACTATCAGATTGGGATGTTTATCCTATTGGATTTGCAATTGAAAATAGTTTTCTTGGTTTTTTTTCACACTCATCTGGTGGCTCAAATTCTGAAGGTGATGCTAGTTGGAACTATGGATTGAGTCATTTTGTTTGAAGAGAACAAATATGTGGGAGATTTTCTGTTAAGAGAAAATAACTTCCCCTAAGGCAGAGGAAGAATAAATAGCAGTTCCTGAGATCTTAGAATTGAGGAATGTATCCCCAATTGACTTTTCTGGATTCTCTGTTTCTTGCCCATCAGGGCAATGAGGACATTGATTTTCTGTGTGGCCTTTTTTGCAATGTTTGCTATGTGTGTTTTGAATGTGATGTAGGTGGCTAGTATGAGTCTTTGGAGGGTGGGTTTTGAGTTTATTGACAGGTGATGTACATTTAGTCTGATTTTGGGGTGTTTTTTTGATTCATGGTTGTTGGGTGTGAAAAGTAATACTGTTGATTTGTTTGCTGAGGCAGTAATGCAGTTTTGTGTCAGCCATTGAGTCAGTATAGGTGTTGATTAATGATTGATTGGTTTTAAGTGGCACAACTACTAGATTATTGCTACCAGCTAAACCTTTTTATTTAGTTTGTGCAATTATTATGGGCAGTGAATTAGTGATGGATGCATGGCAGATGGTCAAAGCTCTAAAATGGTTGAAGATTTACAATTATGATTCAATAATTGTTAAAAAGAATATTCAAAATAAAATAAATTTAAAATTAGAGTATTCATATTGTTTTAAAATAGAATATTTGGGATAAAGTATTTTTGAATTATATATGTTGGAGGAGGGAAGCCTCCTTCAAAAATGTGATCATATCCTGATCCACTCCATCAGCCTAGCCAAGCATGGAGAGTAGGGAGTAGGCACCATCTGCCCCCCTCCCCCCTGGTGCCTCACAAGATGGTCATTGGGGAGATCTCCCAGGCTGTGACACTACACCATCATGTGCAACACCATGACAGGCACTAAACAATCATCACAATAAGGTATCTAGGAGTAATTTTGGTGTGGCCCACCCAGAGATATGTAACTACCACCTGCAGTGCGGTAGACCACTATACTTCCATCTCTTCACACTTTTGCAGATCGATCTCAGTTTGTTTCCGTCTAACATGGTCCACTGCTCTTTCCATGTGTGAAGTATGGTATGGTGGATGGCAGGTTGGAGATCACATGCTGGTATTGTGAGGTGGGTTGTTGTCTGTCTTGATGTGGATGTCTTAGCGAAGGTATCCGCTGCCTCATTGCCAATGACCCCCACATGGGTAAGAACTCACCAGAATTGCACAGTGTGACCTGGATTCATCAGAAGATATTGCCACTCTAAGATCGATAAAACCAGTGGGTGGTCATGATTAAAACTGCCTATCGCCTGAAGGGGCCTTATTGAGTGAATAAATTACATAGTACACATTCATCTTCAGGAAAATAAGGCTGAGGGCAGTCAAGATTGCAGTAAGTTCTGCAATAAATAAAGAGGCAGCTCTAGAAAGAGTGCCCCCCCCCTTTCCTAGATGAGGGAAAGATAACTCCCAAACTGACTCTGTCATCAGTGGTCTTGGAGCCATCATAGATCCCTCATGCAAAGATTGATGGTCTTTAACCTAGAGGAACACAGCTTGTGGTGGGAGTGATCCTTTTCTCCCTGAAAGTTCCCTACAAAAGGTGACCTCAGGTAGATCCCAGGGACCTCTGGGGTGCTCCTGTGCACAGTCAGGTTGGGGTGGGCTTCAAGCAACACCTGGACTTGTGCACCAAAGGCCTCTGGAGTGGAGCCTCTACCAGGGAGTTGGGTGGCATTGGCATCAGCCTACACTCTTTAGCTAGCCAGGGAATCAGGCAGTCTCTCTAGGTGGCACCAGCGCCTGATCAGTGCTGAATGCCTGCAGAGGTCCAAGGGAATTGCACCTCCATCCAGTAGAAGGCTAGGGATAGGGGACAACCTGAATGCCCCACTTGCAAGGTGCACTCCTCCATGGCGGATGGAATCTAGCGCCTTTAGTCAGGCTGGGGTAACGGAGGAGTACAACTTGTAACCATATTCTACTTTTGACAATATTATTGCTTTGTGCAGCCTCAACATGATGGAGGAGACCAAGTTGATTTGGTGACAAAGATCACCCCACAAAACAGACCCTTATCCCTAAACGGGTTCCACTTGCCATAAAGATACAGATCAGGGTAGGATGTATTCCCTGGATCCTGCAGAAATTTACTGTAATTGTCTTTTTCTGTAAGAAGTGAAAACCTCTAAGGGTAGACCACTCACAGACTTTCTCTATGGCAAGCCGGACCCATCTTTCAGCCGCTGGTATCCATGAGGCTGCAAAGGACATTGACAAGTCATCCACATATAAGGTGCAGATCACTCCATTTGAGAGCACATCCAGTATGTCACTGATCGCAATAGCAAATAGAGTTACGTTCAAGACACTATCTTGTGGTGAGTCAATAGGGGAGGAAAGGACTAGTCCAGCTCAACCCAGACAATCCTATAGGCCATGGAAGCCTTTAAGAAACACTGTTGTGTCTCTAGAATGTTATAAGCTTTCTTCAGGTAAAAGAAAACCTCTAATGTGGTGCTTTGAGATCTAAATGCTTTGCAGATTCATGAGTCCAGAGACAGGAGAGTGTCTGATAAGGAGCGAAACTTATGAAACCCGAACTGACAGTTTGCGAAGAGCTTTAAAAATTCTAGGATCCACATAAGTCAGACATTGACCATCTTCTCAAGCAGCTTGCACATGTACAGTGTGAGTAAGATTGGACAGAAGTTGGTAGGCTGCGTGTGATCTTTTCCCAACTTTGGGATCAGTATCACCACCGCCAGGCTACAGCTGCTCAGGAATGCTCCCTCCATCCAGATTTGGTCATCGAGGTCTAACAGAAAGGATATTCCCTCTCGCGAAGTCAAAGCATTGCATAGGAGATGTCATTGTGCCCTGGGGAGCTGTCCTTATAGATTTTCACGGCCTCTTTTAATTCAAATATGGTGAAGAGCGCATTGTATGACTCTCCACCCCTGGATGCAAAGTCAATGTCATTCCATTCCTCTTGGAGTCATTGTATAGAAAAAGGGGAAGTAGTGTCTAACTAGGCTACTGAAGTGAAAAAGGTGCCAAAGGCCTCTGCCACATTGGCAGGTGCAGCCACAGTGTTTCCATTCAACAAAAGGATGGGGCATGATGGGGGAATGTACTTCACTTTCATTTTACTGACTCAATGCCATATCTTTGACATTGGTGTGGTTAGCGAGATGAAGCTCTCATAGGATTGCTTGGAGGAGGGTTGAGCAGACTTCATCGTCCAGCAATAGTGAGCCCTAGCTCTATGGAAGACAATCTTACTGGTTTGCGAGTTAGGCTGAGATCTGTAACTCCTCTCAGACAAGAGGTCTATGGCAGTGGATGTGCCCATTAGGGTATGGAAACAAATGATGACAATTGAAGTCTCCGAGCAGTAACAATGGGAGAGGGAGCTGCCCAACAAGGTTTTCTATGTGCTGGGGTACAATGTCATCACTTGGTGGTAGATAAATGGAGCAGACTGTGTAGTTTGCACCTAGGTGGACGCATTCTGCCACAGCCTGCAGGTGGGGATTGTAATTATATTTCTTGGAAGGGGACATCACGACTGTGGTATAAACAACCAACACCATGATGTTCTCTACCACCAGGACTATAGGTTTGCAGCACCTCATATCCTGTGAGGCAGGGACAATTTCCCTGCCTTATCCTGGTCTCTTGAAAGCAGATAGCTGCTGGGGAGGAGTCTGCCACCAGGGTGGCAAGTTCATCCTAGTTTGCTCTTAGACCATGAATGTTCCACTGCAGGATCGTGGCCACATTGATTTCAATCAAGGTTTAAGGGCTACTAGGCCTGTCTTTTTGGCTGATGTTCCTGCAGAGGTGAAGGTAAGGTGGGGGTGAGGGTTGGAGATCTTTTTCTCTTTTCTTCTCCACCATTCTTTATAGGGAGCTTGATGTTTTTTTGTGAAGTCCCAGTGGTCTCTTTTGTAGAAGATCCACTGATGGCTGCATGTCGCCTGTCTGTGTTCTTATGAAATTCTTGGGGGACTACCTCCCCAAGGCATGACAAGATGTCTTCTTCCACATGGGGTGCTGACCGAAACTTCAGGTTGGAGTTGGTGGTAGTGTTGTTCTCCTTCTTCTCCCTATCGCCATTACTTAATATGTTGTCAGTGTTTTGGTCTTTGTCTGCTGGGGGTACTGGAGATGTGGAAGCAGCACGTACTGCCTCCGTCTCATGAGCCTCTGCTACAAAGATAATTTTAGTCGGTTGTGGTGTCTCCAATGAGTAAAAGAACTGAGGAGGAGCGAGGTCTCTTCTGCTGCGAGAATTTTGTAGACAGGGCCCTCTTTGGCTTGGGCTCTAGAGCCTAGACTGAGTCGACCAGTGGTGACTCAGTTGAGTCAGCATGTGTAGACTCGGCCTCATTTTATAGGGTACTAAATCTGTTCCTAACTGCCGATGCAACTGTTGCACCTTCTGGGGGTGGGACTGTGGCATGCTGTTTTGGGAGAGTAACTTTTGTATGGATGTCCTGCTCCAATTTATAGGTTTTGCTTTACTGGGAATTTACTGGATGATCTTCCGTGAAGTGGAAGAAGTAGGTCTCTTTACTGCATTCCACTGTAACATGGTTATCTAGGGCAGAGCAGTTGCCGCATTGTGGTGCATTTTTACAGTGCTTCCTCCCATGCCTATAATTGAAGCACCAGTAGCATAGGAGGGGCCTATATGTGAAAGGTTTCACCTTCATTGATTGAGGGCCGATCTTGATCCTGTGAGGTGCAAAGTATCTGAAGAAAACAAAGATTATCAGGTTCTTTGCCCCCTTCATTTCTGTGACATGGCTAACATTGTCAGGGTACATCTCAACTATCTTCTTTTCAGAGAAGTCGAAGAGGGCATAACTGTATATGCATCCCTTACTGAAGTTAAAGTTCTTGTGAGGGTTAATGATTTCGAACATATCATCAAATGGGCATGGGAAGTTGAAGAGCATTTTCTCCTGGGCTTCATCTTTGGCGTGTATGAGGACTACATTCCCATATTTTTTTAGATGACCTTCATTGATGAGCCTATCTCTCTCTCCAGATACCAGGTATCTCAGATGAAATTGCCCTTGCCCTTTTTGTAGTAGGCAACGAACCAGTAAGGAGTGAATACTTTTCATGGCCTTGTTGCCTTCTCTGCCAGATGCTCTACAAATATGTTCGGACAGTAGTCCTGCTCTGTCTCTTCCAGATTACTTGATCTTACGAGTTTGCCAGAGTTCTTGTTACATATGGGTAAGGAGGTGGCATGTTCAAGGGTTGCCTTAGCAGCCTCCTTTGTTAGGAAGATCACATAACATCTGTGATGGTATATTTATTCTTGGAGATAATATTGATTCTCATTACAGTACCAAACTCCTTCATGATAGTGTGTGTTGCATTGTATGTGAGGCTCTGTAGGATATCAGTCATTATAAGTGTGCCTCCATTTTGTGATGATGGAAAGGACCCAGCAGGTGTGCTGCCACCAACTCTCCCATTCTGGATTGCTGAAGCAGTAGGAAGTACTCCTATCTGCTTCTCTTCAGCATCACAACAACCAGTACATGATGTCTCAAGGGCCTGGTGGACTACCTCCTAAAGACCAAAAGTTTTGTTTACACCCATATGCATGTTAATTTCCTGTTTGGCACCAGGAGCCACAGCCTAATGTGTCTGCGCAGGGACTGGGTGCTAGCCAACAAGGATGGGGTACCTCGACCCCAGGGAGATTGCTTGCTTTAGAAAGCAGGCCCTGTGATGACCCTACCCCCTACACGCATCCCCAGCCAGGATGACTCTTAAAGAGTAATCCCTCTGGCGGGTGGCGCTGTTGACCTATACTGGTAGGCTACATTGAAGCCATTTGGTCTGGTCCCTAGCTCATGACCCATCTAGTATGGATGTTATGACTGGTATGGAAGGTCATACCAGTTTATGGCTGGTAATGTTATCTTATACCAGTGGAGAAGGCATGAAGTTCAGAACATCATCTGATATGGCTGGTAGGGAAGCTTACGCCCGTTTACAGCTAGTAGCATCGTCTGTTAAGACTGGAGAAAGCACAAAGCTTGGAACGTTGTCTGATATGACTGGTGAAGAACATTATGCCACTTTACAGCTGGTGACGTTGTTGCTGCTAAGATTGGATCAGCAGAACATGAGATGATAGGGGGAGTTGTTCAAATGGTTTCTTGGATGGGGTGTAAATCCAGCCTAAATGACAACTCAGAAAAGAAGTATCGAGAAAGGAAATAGGAAAAAAGATAGAAGAGTGAAAAGAAAAAAAAAATAGACTTAATAGTTCGGTGTTCAAGGTTATGCAGATCTAGAGAAATCAGGGAGCAAAGGACAGACTTAAGAAAAGGGAACCAAGAGGCAGAAGCTTAAGAATTTGAGCAATTGGGTTAGTAATAACAAGAGGGTTATAAGAATAAATTTATTTAAGAACTAACTACTATACAAAAGAATATTTACAGTAGGAGTAACAGCCGAGTTTTTTTGGTCTATTATTTTATTTTTATTTTAAAATGGGGTCACCTGAAAAAGGTCATAAGGGGTGTGGGAAACACTCAATAAAATGGGAAAAAATGAAGGAACAACAGACACAGATGCACACTTAATTACAAGTATACAGCACACATTATAAAAACATGGGCGACTAGGGCAATAAACAAATGACATGCGCCAGCTGCACTAGATGGCACAAGACAAAAGATAAACCAATAAATTTAAATACGGAAATGGAAAGACAATTTCTAAAAGGGATAAAACATGACTTTGTGAGAGAAATATAAGGAGGGAGGATGACCGAATAGAGTCCTCTGCTAAAAGAAAGCAATTCAAGCAGGGGGGGTGCTGGAAAGGGTAGGAAAGCAAGAATTTCAAAGCAAGATGGAGACAAACTACTAAGATGTGAGACATAACTCATCACTGCAAAAGAGACAACCAGGGGCAACTCGGCCTCCACCTGAAACTAGCCATGAGTAATTAGAATGTGCCCAATTCGCAAAGGGCAGAGTCCATGCACAAAGTGAGAGCGGAACGCAACTCGCTCAAAGTAAACCTCTCATTGAAGGGTTCTCCACCTTTGTAGGTAAAGTCCAGTCAGTGGCCTTCCGCAACATCACAACATGAATTTAATGCTGGCAGAGCAGCATCCCAGCTAGATAATGTAGTTGCTGATTATACCATGGGCACGGGGTCCGAGATTGTGGTCCTATTCCCCTGGAAAATGGGAGGGGGATCCTGCAAGAACTTGCCCAGAATCCTTTTGACTCGCTTCCACACCTCTGCTAGAGTGGTCTTCCCATAGTGTAGACACATATACCAGCAAGGAAGAACAGCAGGCGTCCTTCCAAATATACAGAAACCTAGCCGTAGATCAACATAATTCACCGACAGTGAAATAATTCAGGCAGCGCTCATAGCACATGTAGTCGTAACACTTCTGTTTGATGGCTGTCTCACATTCAGTTGACCACTGCCGGAGGGGTCATACAGATGTTCTAGTAATAGTAGTTAGGCTCAAGGCGATGAGGTTGCCGGAGAACAACTCAAGTGCCTCATCTACCAACCTAAACTCAACTGAGACGGAGAAATCAGTCATTTCTTGAAATGCGGATCACTGCACCCACGCTAAGTACCACTAGGGCGGACTCTCGGGCGGCATCGGGCCAGAAAATGATATTTGAATGGGAAAGTGATCACTACCATGTAGGTCATCGCCCCCCCCCCCCTCCCAAAATCAGGCTGTGCATCCAAAGAGTACAAGCATAGATTAAGGCATGAAAATCAAGCGGTTCTAGGGCAGTGATGCGTAAACTCATCCACATTTATGACACCCATCTCTAACTCGTGATCAGGTCAGCAATGACTTGACCCATGCAATTAATCGAGTAGTCTCTCCAGATAGGGTGTCTACTGTTCAGATCTCAAAGCAAGAGAAAGGACCTTGGCAACCATGCCACGATGCGGCGCAAAGCTCCTCCGTCAAAGTTAGCTGACGGTAGAATGTATGCCGAAATAACAGTATACTTCATATTCAGGTATAGCTGCACATCTACTACTTGAAACAAGGTATTTAAAGCAAAGACAAGTGTGAAGACATCATGCCGTGTCTAAATCATGTAGCGTCCAGCACTGCTCCCATCCCATGGTGGTGGGGTCGCAAAACCTTTATGCCATGGCAGGGTGGGCAGGGGCGCACCAAGCATGCTCTCCTGCCCCCAAAAAACTAGCGGGAAGACCAGGCTCCGCAACTCCTCCCACTTGACCCAGAGTCTGCGGCAATTCCATTGAAGGAATATGTCTTTAAGGCCTAGCTTGGAGGAGATGCGGGGGCCCTTATGGAAGAGAAGACCTTCACCGGAATGGCCATACACTTCCCGGAGGGAGAACTTGGGGTGCTGTTGGCCAGACAATGTGCTGTCACCTTTGATGACTTACTAGGGGAGATTAAGCACGTCATGCGAGTCCTTTCCTCCCTCTGCCTCGAAACTTTAGGCGAGCAGAGAAGCTTCGGAGGTGGAGGTCTCTCTTTTAAAGGATATACCGTTTCCACACCACCAAGCCAGCCGCTGGGTGTAGGCAAAGGAGCCGAAACTCCTTTAGTGCTGTCCTCCTTTCCGGGGGCAGCTTTTGGAACCCAGTAAGATGGCCTCACAACCAACTTCAGGTGTGTTGCCTCCTGCAAGTCTAACAACCTGGTGGAGCCACATGACCGTTTTGCCTTATAGCAAACAGTCATGCGGGGGCAAGTAAAGGGAGCCCTGGTTTTAGCCGGGGCTGGGTGTGAACTCTTTGTACTGCCAGCTTTACCAGAGAAGCAACAGGGGTGGGTAAAACATGCACAAGGGTTCGGAATAGGCACAGAAATGAAAGTGCTCATAGACCTGCAGGGGCCAGGAGCAGAGGGTGTCTTTCTTAATAATGAGGCATATGATGACCCAAGGAGCGTCAAACACAAAAAGACCAAGCCCTTAGCCTCGCAAAATCAGAGAAGATCCTGGGCTTGATCAGCCAAAATTTCCTTCTCAAGAAAATGTCCCCCAAAGACATCACAGGTACATTTCATCTTAGCCTGGCCTGGGTTAGCAAACTGGCATCCATCGGGGCAAGAGAGTGGGGGGGCTGCATAGTGACCCTCTGTAAGCTTGATATGCTTCCCAGCAGGACTTTCGAGTGGTTGGTCCTATCAAGCCACTCACACAGCGAGTGGTCACTTATGAGCCACCTGCCTGCTTTCTTGGCAGTCCCCTTGGCAAGCAAAAGGGAGACTGCTGTTGGAAAAAGTGAGTCGCTGAAGGTTGAGCCAAGAGAAGGGTGTGAGGGTGACTCCCCTGCACCTGTATGGAAAGAAGAGGAGTAAACCTCCTCTCCAGTCCTGGTCAAAGAGGTTTAGAGGGTCCTCTGTAAAAGTACAGAGGGAGGGGGGACTTTCATTTTTGGGGTGAAGCATCCTGACGGTGGCTCCAACAATGGTAAAGGGAGAGTTGAAGGGGTGTTTTAGAATCTTTCTCATTGGGCATCGTAACCCTATTGTTTCAATGGGCTGCAAACACTCATCACCCCACATAGTAGCCCGCTCTGTGATGGCTAATTATGGGGCCCACAAAATCAGCTGCCGTCATATGAGGCCACTCCTCTTGCCTAGTAGTGACATGGCAGCCCATCAGCATAGTGTAAAATTGATAAACAGTGAAAGGAGAAAGGCTATGTGAGGAAAGTGTGGGTAGGGATAAGGCAGGTTAAAAAAAACCCACCACCTCAGGGGTGAGAGGCAATTTCCCCCTCCCCCCTCAGCCACGATCTGGAATAACTGGGTGAGAGGTACCCTATGAATTTAGATGCCAACCAGAGAAAGTTGTGAGAGAGGTTGTAGGGAAAGTGAGAAGTAGGGTATGTGCACCGAGCTTCATTGAAGCAATGTATCTTTTCAACAAGGAGGTCCTAGCCATTAAGGATGTAAACCAGCTCTTTGTCTTGAACCTATGGACTTGGTCTTGCCACACTCATCGCTAACTGTGATATCTTATGCATCAATTATCAAAAAAGGCGCCCTCTATTCCTCATCCTGCAGGCTTACACGCAGTCACTTCCACATTTATTAAGAAGCAATGAGGTAGATTTACCACCTCTTATTAGATATATCTGGTGGCAACAAAGGGTTCACACCCAGCCTTGGCTAAAACCAGGGCCCCAAACCACTCCCCTCATATTACTGTTTCTCATTAGGCAAAATGGTCATGTGCCTCAACCACTCACATGAGGCAAACCCACTGAAGGTGGGTGTAAGATTCTTCAGGGACTCATAAAGGTGTCCCACAAAGGAGGACAGCACCAGAGTAGCTTCAGATTTCCCAAACCCAACCAAGCATGGACCAGACAGAGACAAAGACTACCATGGTGAGCCCAACCTCCCCCAATAAGTGCTCAAAGGCGATAGTGCCTTTGATGGCCAGAAGAGATCTGCATTCTACCTTGGGGAATCCTCCATATCTCCAAGCTAAGCATGGAGGGCATATTCCTTCAATGGAATTGAGGGGACTGGGTCAACTGGGTTAACTGGGAGATGTGGAGCCTTGTCTCCTCTCATTACCTGTTAAATGTCTGTTTACAGAAGACCATTCCTAGTATAAGGATTTTACAGCCCCATCCCCATAGGATTGGGGGCAGCCAAGAAGATGTACAATTTACAACGGTCAAACTTGAGAAAACTTATGCCATAATTTTTGTGTTATAATCGTACTAATGGTCTTTTTAGGCATTCCAGTCATAATAAATGGTTTTGGGTTGGTGCAGAAAGTACATGTTTTTAAGATACTAAACCTTGATGAATTAAAAGTGACATTGAAATACCAGCCTTGCCTTCTCTTACTGTGAAAATAAACCATTGTTTTCACAATAGGCAACCTGGACACAAGTACTTATAAGAGCGCCGTTTGTGATTTTCAGGCCCAAACCTGTGTCTAAAGTTCTTAATGGAGCGTGTGCTTTTTTGCATATTTAAATTTTTAATCTTTAATAAGACTTCTCATAATTCCTCATTAAATTTAATAGCTTTATGTAAAATTATAGCCTCATTTCGAAAGTGAAGCGTTGAGACAGGTGCAGCTTGATTATAATATCCCCAGCACTAAATAGGAAGTTTGTTTTGTCTTTGAATTCAAACCTAAAGCTAGGTTTTCAAATTGTTTAAAACTACTGTGTTTTAGATAAGGTTTTGCTGTACTACTTGTTCCTGAAGTGGGAGTGGAGCCAGCAGGAAGGGGGATATAGGGGGCAGAGCGCCTCCACAAATTGACAACCCATAATGCGGCTTGCTAATGGCTTTCAGTAACCAAACACATATACTAATAATCTATAAATAAAAATTATGTAAACAGAACTAATGGTGCTTTTAGGCATTTTAGCCATCATTTACGCCTTCATTTTCATGCAGAAAGCAGTTATTTTTAAGATAGTATCACTGCAAATAGAGTTGTACTCAGAGTGCTAGTATCTTAAAAATAAGTGCTTTCTGCACCTAATTGAGGCTATAAATGATGACTAGAATGCTTAAAAACACCATTAGTACTGTTTTTACTAAAAACAGTACACCTAGCATGATGTCTCTGTTCTATTCACTTTAAACATTTCCATCAGACAGTTGAAGTGCAGCTACACCTGGGATAGATGTGCTGCTATTACTACATACATTCCACCATCAACCAACTTTGATGGAAGAGACTTACAGAGCATCATTGCACAGTTGCCAAGGCCTTTTTTCCTGCTCAATGACTTGAATGATAGGCATCCCTTCTGGGCAAACTACACAATCCCAGGAGTCAGCTGCTTGCCAACCTGATTGATGAACTGGAGATGTTTCAAATGTGGATGAGTTTTGTATCCCTGCCTGAGAACTGGTTCATTTTCCTGTCTCAATCTCTCCCTGTCCTTTCTGGATGCAGAGAATAATTGGGGTAGGAGCTGGTTGATGACCTCCATGGTAGAGATTACGTTCTTATTCAACTATCATTCTTGGGCTTTTGCTGCCTGAAAAACTGTCTCTGTGGAGTTTTGATTGGGCACAGTGGTCCACATTTCAGTAAATTACTGAATTCTCTGTTGAGTTTAGGTCAGTGGATGAAGGCATTGAGTTCTTATCTGGCAACCTCATTACTGTGGGCCTGACTATTATTCCTAGAATGGTTGGTCATTTTGCACACTGTCCACTTCCTAATTCAAAGATGACAGAAAACAATCTTAAGTATTGTGGTATTAGAGATAAGTCCAAGGAAATTGTCATGGCACAATGGCACACAAATTTAAGTTCCCTTTGGTTGTCTCCTATCTCCTTTTCTAGGCAGCCCGGGGGTTGACAAGATTCCTGTGATGTAGAAGATGCAGAATTTATTTGTTTGCAATTTTCAACTGCTTATTTTATGCATATTTTTGCAACTTCCTTAAGGGTCTTTTACTTCTTAAAAATAAGAACCAATTTTGCTTCATTATTTGTCAAAATAATTGACTGTAAAATTTTTAATCCCTACAGTGTATTTGAGCACCTGGTTAAGTGTGAGGAGCCAGACCAAGAATGATCATCCAGCTCAAATCCTCCAATAGCTAAGCAGGTAGATGAGATGACTCATTCCAGATTCCAAAGTCTGCAAAGGGAAATGAGATGTTGCAACTGTGAAGAGGACCCAGTGGTTGCAATCTCCCATTCCATTGGGCATCAATCTCTGCAGTGAAGATCGTGGGTGCAATGTTCGTGTGACAGTGCATCCACGCTAAACAAATTATGCACAGGTGTACCAGGGGAGAAATCTCAAACACAAGTTTACAAGTGGTGCTATGATTGACTGAGCAATTTGTGGAAGATGAAGGTAGTACTCAATGTAATCAGAGCCATAAAGATAAACGAGGAGATTTCAGACTTCCTCAATGTCAGCAGGTTTGTGGAAAATGAGCTAGAAGATTCATGGTTCAACTACATGGCCACCAGAATGCTGGAATACATTACTGAAATCCCGATCATCAACAATGATCCCAGAATGTCAATCCATGCCAGTGCAAGGGAGAAAAGTGTGGATGAAAAACTCATCGGGCTGGTGGGGCATGAAGACATCCGCTACTTTTCATACAAGATGAGGAAGGGACAAATACTGTCCATAGTGATGTAGGCAAAGTGACTCAAGCACACCAAGAAGCAGATCAACAAGTTGAAACACCCATTGTAGCCAGACATGACATTGTTATTCTCTCATGAGGAGAATTCCTGTTAAAACACTGAAGGACATGTACAGATTCCTACGCAAACACAAACCAGGTAATTTCATGCCTCCCCACTTCTTCCAGCTCACTTCTTCTGAGTGAGCTGGTGGAGTCTTGAATTGAGTGGGTAGCTGCAGGGAGGTCCTACATGTGGCAGAAAGACTATACACCTTGCTGGAGCAGCGGGAAGATTTTTTTTTTTAAAGGCTCATCTGGTGACTGCCTACTTGGGCATTAGTTGCCGTATTAAAAACTGTCTAATACTAGGCTACTTTATAATAAGATTCAAAAACACACACAAAAAAAAAACAAAAAAGGAACGGCAATGAGCAGGAAGCAAGTTCCTGCGTCGGGGAGGAGATCTTTCCTGTGCAAGAATGTGCACCCTATAAAGAAAACAAAAAAAAACTAGTTAAATAAAATGGAGGAGGCCGGCCTCCCCCCAGAAGTTACAAGTCCGCAAGTCAATGTGCATGCACTCATCCTGAGTATAAGGGACAGGCAGTAATGACCTCGCCCATCCCGGTACCCGGACTGGTAACGAGCGCAAAGATCGCCCAGACTGGGACATTCAACAAGAATGTGCCAAACAGTCTGGGGGACAATGCAGTCTTTATAGTAGGGCACTGGCGAGCGCTCCATCAAAGGGCGGTGCGTCCTGCGAGTGTGCCCAATTCGGAGACGAGAGAAAGCAACCTGAAGCCTTCGCGGCATTGGGAGATAGGTCTATAGGAACAGTCGCGGCGCAATGGCACGCAACTTTAAGTTCCCTTCGACTGTCTCCCATCTTCTTTGCCAAGCAGCCAAGAGAGCTGCTCGTATTCCAGCCATGTAGAGGGTGTGAGGAACAAAGAAACGCTGGTCCGGTCGCAGAGTCCTTGCGGACTCTTTGGCACCCTCATCGGCGCACTCATTCCCCGCAATTCCTACATGTCCAGGAACCCAGCAGAAGATAATCTCGAAATCCGCCCGGCTCGTACAAACCGTGGCATCACGGATATCGCGAACCAAGAGATGCGGAGATTCCAATGCCCCAAATCACTCAGGGCGTTTTGTGACTCGCTATAGATCACAATCCGGTCTCCGAACCGGGTACGTCACGCAATCTCCCGTACCGAGTGATGTATTGCCACCAACTCGGCCGTGAAGACAGACGCAGCACCTGGCAGAGCCCCACTGACTTCAAACAGGGGGTATAAGACGTGGAAGCCGACCCCCTCTGCGGACTTGGAGCATTCTGTATACACTAGCACGGTTCCAGCGTGACAAAGGTGTGCTCCAAAAAGGTCGAACGCAATACTCTCGGCGCCGTACAAGCTTTGGGAGCAGAGGTATGGCGACAAATAGCCAAATGTGGTAGCATCCAGGGTGGCGTACTGGGTAGAACCAGGGGTGCCACCGGCCTGAGAGCTATACCTAGATCTCGAAAGAGTTTCCTGGCCCTAAACCCAAAGTGTTTAGGTTATGACTGGCGTCTCTCAGCGGCATAGGCACCATCGAAATCAGCTGCGGATGCAGTGAGAACTGTTGGCGACTGAGGCAGGCGCCGAGCTCGCACGTACAGGCGAATGATGCACAGTACACGGCGTAGAGCGAATGGCATCTGCCCAGCATCGACTAGTAGGCTCTCAATGGGGAAAGTGCGGAAGGCAACGGACGCCAGGCGAAGGCCAGTGTGGTGGATCGAGTCCACCTTCCGCAATACACGCTAGGCTGCGGATGCAAAAAACTCGCATCCGTAGTCGACCTTCGAACGAACAAAGGATCGATAAAAAAGTAAGGCAGTAGCCAATATCAGCGCACCAAGCGCTGAACATCACGGAACCGAAAATATGCATGGCGCAGGTACAAGAGACCATAAGGCTACGAATATGAGCCTCCCAGGTCAGGCGTCGGTAAAATACAAGACCAACGAAACGGTACGATTCAACCACTTCCAGGAGTTCCCCATTAAGAAACAAGTCTGGGTAAGGGTGGAGCCGTGGATGGCAGAAGAAGTGCACCACCTTAGTCTTGAACGAAGGAAACCGAAACCTGTGCGCTTCGGCATAGCGAGAGACGCAGTTCAATGCCTGTTGGAGTCGACGCTCCAGAGTTGGCATCTGGGCCGCGCCAAAAAAGATCGAAAGGTCGTCCACGTAGAGCGGAGCGAGAACATCTTCCGGCAGCACCGAGGTGATGCCGTTGATGCTCAGGGCAAAGAGTGTGACACTGCGGACACTTCCCTGTGGGACACCCTCTTCCTGCTCCATTAGGCCGGAGAGGGCTACCCACACCCGTACGCGGAATCGATGATCTGGCAAAAATTCAGATATAAACATTGGGAGGCGTCCCCTCGTCCCCATCGTGTGGAGTCTCCATGATACCGTATCGCCATGCGGTATCATAGGCCTTCTCCAGATCGAAAAACACCGTGGCGTAGTGCTGTCTACGCAGAAAGGCCTCGCAGACGGAAAATTCCAGTTGGAGCAGAGCATCCAATGTGGAGTGGAACTTGCGGAAGCCGCACTGTGCAGAAGACAGATGGCCTCCGCAGTCCAGAAAAAAGGCTAATCTAACATTTACCAGTTTCTCAATCAACTTGTACACGCTAGAGGTTAGAGAAATTGGGCGGAAACCAGCCGGAGTAGAGTGATCTCTCTCCGGTTTGCGAAAGGCGAGCACAGTAGCGATTCGCCAGGAATCTGGGAGGAGACTCTCCATCCAGATCCTGTTGTACAAATCTAACAGAAAGGCCATGTCTCGCTCACCCAGGTGTCGAAGAATGGCGTATGGGACATCGTCCGGACCATGGGCCTTGTCCACGCATGAAGCAAGAGCGGAATGCAACTCACCCAGATTAAACTACTTCTTGAAGGGTTCTCCGCTTCTGGAAGTAAAGTACAGTCGGCGGCTTTCGGCGACATGACGACGCGCATTAAATGCTGCCGGAGCAGCATCCCGTCTAGAAAATGCGGAGAAAGCAGTCGAGAAGGGTTCCACCACGCACGTGGGGTCCGAGATTGCGGTCCCATTCTCCTGGAGAACGAGAAGGGGGTGCTAGGAGAACTTGCACCGAATCCTTCACGCCGTATCGGTACCAACCGGCACGCACCGACTCAGGGAGCTTTGCACAGTCAAATGTGACGAAGAGTATAGGGGTGGGTCTTGAGGCCTCTTCCTGTTTTTTGTCATCACACGTTCGACCTTGACCGCCCCATGGTCGGCTAGCTCTAAGATGATGTCCTCTATGGAGTGGTCAACGAGTTCCCTCGCATAAACTACATCCTTTCATTAAGTTCATGGTCAGGCTGTACACCCGGAGAAAACAAATATAGATCAAGGCAAGAAAATGAAGCAGTTCTCGGGCAGTGATGCGTAAACTCATCCACATTTAGAACACCTATCAGAAAGGATGTCTGCAGTTCAGATCTCCTAGCATGAGAAAGGGCCTCGGCAACCGTGCCTCGACGCAGTGGTGTAAACCGTGTATGCACTAGCCCGGCCCCAATCTCCTGGTGGTAGGGTCGCAAAACCCTTATACCCCGGGAGGGACGGGCAGGGGGCACGCGCCCAGCATGGTCTCCTGCAAAAAGATAGCTAACGGGGAACGGGACGAGACGAGCCTCCGCAGCTCCTCCCAGTTGGCCCGGAGTCCACGGCTAATTCCATTGAAGGAATATGCCCTCCAGGCCTAGCTCGGAGACGCGGGGGCCCTCTTTGAACAGAAGACCCTCACGGGAATGGCCTACGCTTCCCGGAGGCAGAACGCCGGGCGCTGTTGGCCGGACAAAGGGCTGTCGCCTTCGAGGACTTATTGGGGAAGGTTGGGCTCGCCATGCGAGTCTTTTCCTCCCTCCGCCTCGAAATCTTAGGCGGTCGTTGCGGCTCTGGAGGCGGGGGGCACTATTTTCGAGGATCCACCGTCTCAGAGCCACTCAGCCTATCACTAGGCGTGGGCGAAGGAGCCGAAGCTCCTTTGTTGCTGTCCTCCTTTCGGGGGACAGCTTTACGAACCCCGGAAGATGGCATGGCGACCAACTTCATGGGTGTTGCCTCCTGTAAGTCTAACGACTAGGTGGAGGCGCGTGGCCGTTTCGCCAAACGGGGAGGGGTGGGAAGCCCTGGTTTTAGTCAGGGCTGGGTGTGAACCCTTTGTGCCACCAGCTTTACCAGGGTAGCGCCCAGGTTGAGTAGAACCCACAGAAGGGCTCCGAATGGGCGCAGAAACAACCATGTTCGTTGGCCTGGATGGGCCAGGAGCAGAGGGTGTCTTTCCAACCATTGAGCCGTAAGACGTCCCAGGCAGAGCCGGGCACGCCAGGACAAAGTCCTTAGCCTCGCGGAATGACAGTCGATCGTGGGGCTGAACGGCCAGGACTTCTTTCTCAAGGAGATATGTACCACATTGCTCCGAAGAAGCGGGGTGCGGCTCTCCGCAATTGACACACTGGGCCACACACGATTTGGACTCATCATGTGCGGCCTTGGAGCAATTTACACAAACTTCGGGTGACCCCGACTTTGCATGTCTACATGAACGATTCGTATGGCCAAAGCGGTGACAGTATTAGCACCGCCGAGACAGTGGCACAAATGCCTTCACGCCGTATTGGTACCAACCGGCACGCACCGACTCAGGGAGCTTGTCGCAGTTCAACATGATGAAGAGTGTAGGGGTGCGTCTCGAGGCCCCTCTCTGTTTTCTCATCACACGTTCGACCTTGACCACCCCATGGTCGGCCAGCTCTAAGGTGATGTCCTCTATGGAGTAGTCAACGAGTTCCCTTGCATAAACTACTCCTTTCATAAAGTTGATGGTAGAGTGCGGTGTCACACTTACCTGGGTGGGTGCCATCAAATGTCCGAAGAGCACTTATCTTGGCTGCCTCAGAGGAATCCGCCGCTTTCATCAGCAGGCTCCCGTCCGAGAAACGGGTTACCTTCGACTCTCTAACAATTACACTAGCTAAAGCTCTCCTCTAATGGATCACGTTGCCCTTGGCCAACATGCTGCCATCAGTGGAGCGAATAACTAAGAAGCGCTTAAAGCCAGCGGCCTCGAAAATGCCAGGTAACCTCTGCATGATGGGCCCCGATGTTATCAAGGCCCCTCACCCTGTGCACTTTTGGTCTTAGTCAAGGGCTCCACACCCTAGGGGCAGAAGGGCCGGATGTACCGATGTTAGCTTTGTCGCTTACCGAAGTGGCAGTAGTCCCATCCATCCCCGCAGCCCCTGTGGATAGAGAGGACCCACGGGTATTTTTAGTCTTTTTTTCTGTTTTTTTTTTCTTTTTGCAGAGGAGGGCGGGAAATGAACCCACTTCTCCCCTACGCCGGCAGGATGCCTTCAGGCCAGATGGACCAGACTCAGCTAAGGGCTTTTCCGAGATAGACAAGATCCTGGCAGTCACAGGGGCACCGGTCGGAGGAGATCCTTCCCTTCTTTGTACTCCCTTGGAAACCCTAGCCATTTGAGGAGGATCTTGCATAGGGGCGGACTCGAGTTCGGTGCTTGGCGCCGAGCCCGGATTCGCTCTCATGGAAGGCCCTACTGTCTGAGGCTGGGTTGCCTCAAGGACCATGTCTATCTCAGGGGAGGCCTTCAGTTGGCCATCCCCCCTGGACATCACAGGTCCTGTTGGCAGCGTCACTAGTCATGTGTGGGGAGGCACAGGCCTTGACCCCGGGCAAGGTTCAATATTCTTGTCAGCAGGTCTTTTGAGGGGAGGACCCAAAGGGGCCTGGCTTCCCTCTACCCCCTAAGGGGGTTTGCCCTACCAAGCCGCTTCAATGGGGAGTGATCGGCTATGGGCTGCATGCTGGCTTCCTTGGCAGACCCCTTGGAAAGTAAAGGGGAGACTGCTGCTGGAAAGAGGGAGGTGCCCGAAAGCACCTCCAGAGAATGGGGTGAGGGGGAGTTGCCTATACCCATAGGCGAAGGAGAGGAGTAAGCCTCCTCTCCGGTTGAAGAGTTATGGAGGGTCCCCTGGGAAACCATGGAAGGGGGGAACCTCCATTTTCTCTGTGGAGCTCCGTTGTTCTTAAAGGGGAAATGGGGAGAGATTTTTGTTTTTGTAAGTTTTCATTCATGAGTATAAGGACCCGCCTTTTCTTACGGGAAGCAAATGCTCATCACCCCTCGCAGTAGCCCGCTCTGCGAACGGGCCTGGCAGAACCAAGTGCCGCAATTTAAGGCTACCTCCCCCCCGCCTAGGTGACCTGGCAGCCCTTCAGAATGTGGTTCCACCTTGGGCACGGCATAAAAATAAATAGATGGTGAAGTGAGAAGAAAAGGGGATGTGAGGAAGGTATGGGTGGGGATAAAGCAGGTTGTTAAAAACCCAACACCCCAAACCGGATCTCATGCTTTAGGAAACATTGTTCCCTCCCCCCTCAGCCCCGATCTGGGATAGTTGGCTGAGAAGGTCAGCATCTAACCTGTGAAATTAGAGGCTGACCAGAGAAAGTTGTGGGAGAGGTTGTATGAAATGCGAGGAAACAGGGGGAAAAAAACAAGTGTCTGAAGGAATGAGAAGAGGCTAAGCTGGGGTCGGATGGAGCGCTGAGTCCTGTCAGCATGGCGGCCAGGATGGCATATCACCACGCCCCTTACAGGTGACTAGCTAGAAGACCCAGGTCTGGCTAAAGGCAGGATTACCAGGGCTTTTAGGGACCTAAAATGGCAGATAGTGATGAAGGCCTGTGGTCAGTTTCAAAGTTGCCTGGAGGCTGTCATCGAGGCCACAAGAGAGTTCATTGAGTAAGATCAGCAAAAATATGAATGAATACGGTTTACACCGTGTGGTCATTATGAGATATATTTTTTTATCATACACATCTGCAAACTAACACCAAGGACACAAGTCACTGCAATTAAAATTTAAGCCAAGTACTAGGTTACTTTAAAATCCAAGACCCCCCTAAAGGAAAAATTATAGAAAAAAAGGCCCATATAAAAGAGCAGAAGAAGAACCATGCTCTTGCATCAGGGGAGAGGCCCACTCCCCCCTCTAAATTATTTTACTCCCAACCAACAAATGATATTAACCCATTAGTCATTGGAGGGCCTTCTTATGTCCTCGATTCAGTGCTACATAATCGCGGCCAGAGGGCCTTTTGTCGCCCCTCACTTTTAGACTCATATTTGCCCTGATTATTATGATAATTTGTCATTTTTTTAGTCAAACTCTTATGTTAGTGATTAATAATCTAATTAAAACACATAAATGGCTTAGCTCAGTCCGTTTTTGTTTGTAAACCAAGATGTATGAATTAGAGTAACTTGACTTGGTTCTAGGCCACACCACAAGGTACAAGGTGATGGCAAAAAATGGGGTGATTTATGGTTCACACACATGTAAACAGACATTTTTATGACTCTTCTTTTTTCTTTCCAATACACTTATATATTTTTTTATCTAATTAAAATCAACATGTTATTCAGAGTGAACTAAATCGAGAAAGCCTATTCAGTCCAAAAATAGGTGAAAAAAAAATTGTGGGATACCAAGGCTAATTTCACTCAGGGATTTTGAGAAAATTAGATTGGTGCTTTAAGGGTTAAAAAGCTTTTAAATCAATGATAATGATTGGAATTACATTAATGAAGTAATTCTAATCAAATTCAGCCTTTTCGCTAATTCAAATCTTTGGTACTTATTATGGAGTGACCTGATGCAATCTTTCCCAAAATAGCTTAACTTTTTTTTTCTTAAATTTTAATAATCCATTCTAGCAAGCACCAATGATGCCACAGCTAATCAAAATAGCTTAACTTTTTTTTTCTTAAATTTTAATAATCCATTCTAGCAAGCACCAATGATGCCACAGCTAATCAAAATACAAAACAAAAGTAAAATTTCAAAAAACAACAAATGCCAATTAGTAGGTATGCTTAATTCAGGGACTTAGAGATGCAGCCAATGATTTAAAAAATTAAAAAGTATCAGAGCAGTGGAGGTCTAAAATATCATTAATACAGAAAGCGAAATAATTAAAACATATAACTGAGTAAAATACTACAAAGCCTCTGGTCCAGATGACATTCATTCTGTTACTTAAAGAAGGTATGGAAAGCATTGCAATAGCTCTGGAGAACATATATACTAGATCACTACATTTTTGGAGAAGTGTCAAATGATTGAAAAATAGCAAATGTAGTGTCCATTTTCAAGAAGGAAAGAAGACCTAAAAACTTTAGGCCACGATGTTTGACTTTGCGAGTTAGTACAAGAGTGTAAGCCAGGATGCTCAGCAAGGATTTAAATCAGGTACATCATGTTTAACAAACTAACTGGAATTAATGGATTGTGTAACAAAACAGTTGTATAAAGGAGAGAAAGTAATGTAATTTACTAATAGTTTAGCAAAGCCTTTGAAAATATTGCACAAACAAGAATGAATAATAAATAAAAAAGGCCTTGGGATGTGTTGGAGAATATTGAATTGGATAGCTGAATGGCCAAAAGATAGGAAGCAAGGTATAGTGTTAAGTGGAAGTAAGGTATAGTGTTAAGTGGAATAAAGTCATAGTGGAGGGATATTGTCAGTGGGGTACCTCGGGGATCAATTCTGGTTCCATTATTTGTTTGTAATCTATATAAATGACCTTGGCAAAGCAGTTAATAGCAATGTCAATTTTTGCACACAAGGCTAAATTGGTAGCTTCAGTAAGAGAAGTTAAGGGGAACTTTAAAAATACAAATTTATGCACATGGGAAGAAAGATTACAGAATTGAGCTATGAAGTTGATGGGCATTCAGTAATAGATGAGTCACTGAGGTTTGCTAAGTAGTGTATTGAGGTAAAAAATGAAGCAAATAGTGTGTTGGGTGGGCTTCATTAAGATAAATGTTAGTTACAAATGTAAGGATGTTCTCCTTAAACTATATCACTAGTATGTTAGCACACATTTACTGTATTATATACAGAGATGGTTCACACACTGTAGAAATGATATCAACCTGCAAGTTAGTGCAAATAACAGCAACCAAGTTATTACCTTCCCTGAGGTACCTTGAATATGTAGACTGAGGGTATTAAATATGTTCTCAATAAAAAGGTGTGCATGAGGGACCGGGGACCAGCAGTAGGAATCCCATTCATATAGATTGGAGAGGGACTGTTTACACAGCACTCCATGAAAAGGACATTCAAGCAAGCATGATAAGTGTAGAAACTCTACTATTATTATTTATTACTAAGACATGACAATCTTAAGTGATAACATTGGTGTGAAGAAAATATGAAATAATGTTTGCTATAATACAAATAAATTCAGCAAAAAACTAAAAATAACAAAGATACCTTTTCTTGGTGGAGGTCTTGTTGCAAAAACTCACTGGTAGTGTTTGGTAGAGAGTTTTCAGATTTTGCACACAATACATCAAAAGTAACAGGAGAACTCATCTCTCTATGAATGAATTCTTCACCAACTTCTTCCTTCAATGAAATCTCCTGAAATTCCTGTTTGAAGAAGTAAAAAATTTAATTCCTTATAGAGCATCCAGAAATCACTGCTGTGTTCTTCATATATATATATATATATATTTATATTCATATTTTTAATGGCTTCTTGGAAAGTTAGATAGGTTCAGTTTCAGGTGAAAATAATGAGTGATGGATTAGATTGAAAAGATTAGTGTGCGCAACTAGCAGGTGTGCATGATGATAACAGCTAAATAGTGGTGTCAAATGTGATGATTTGATATTGACTAATTAAGAAATGATCTCATCAAGAGGTAAAAGGGTAAAACAGATAAATAAATCTAGCAGTTGACCCCAGCTACTAATGCCCTCTCACTCGTGTCATACTGCAAAGAAACAAGAGGAATAAAATAATTTTTCTACTGAAAATTTTTCTTTCCTAATGCACAGGTTTAATCTTAGTTAAAGCAATGCCTAAGACCACTTAGTTACATGTAAGGAGAAAAATTCTTACAAATAGGAGGAATTTTAAGGACTATGAGAGGATATTCATTGGGAACTTAATGGACAAACAAAAAATAAAGTTAAACATGTGGGAAATATATACTATATATCTCTCATGAATGTGAAAAAATGATGAAATAGAAAGAGTCAAATTATAAGGAAAAATATAAATAGATTTTATTCTATCAAAATTTTTTTGAAGAGCGAGCACTGCTTTGATCTCAGTTAAAGCAGTGCCTTAGACAACTTAGCTATGCATTTGAACAAAAATTTTCATGAAATGGCTTCCAATAAAGTAATATATAAAATTTAACCCTCTTTTTCAACCAATAATAGGTTGTAGAGAGGTTAAGCAGCTATCATGGGAACATTATTAAATATTATTACAAGCAACTCATTGTAAATACCTCTTTGACAGGGCATTCTTTTGGCAGCAATTCATTAGAACCATCAAAACCTGTTCCTTCTTGACCTGTGACCAATCTTACTTCATTTCCATGATCTGAATCAGACAACTCTTCCTTCTGTTCCTTGATGTAGGCTTCTTTATAAATATCCTAATGTAAAAGAATAGGTAACTTACTTTCTGTACCTATGATTTACAAGTTAATCATTAGATAATTAAAGTATATTAACTGAATAAAGACTAAATAATGATGTTGAATGCTAATATAAATAAGAAAATTAAAAGCCTGAAATGCTTACATTTTTATCATCTAGATGAAAATTAAGCGGATATTCAATAACTTCCTTTTTCATTTCTTCCATTTTTGTAACCTCTGAAGAAATCCTAAAACAAATAAAAGCAAAGTTGTTTCAATCTTGTCAAAAATGTAATTCATTGCCTCATTAGTTAATTAATATGTTTGTACTTTGGAAGGATAGTTGAGTAGCTGGGGCTTAGGTGTGCAATAAGTGCTCTCTCTGACATGTGTGGTAATTTCTCTGGGTGGTGGCTCATTTAGTCTTGTTGTGGTTGGAAGTTGTTTAAGTGTCTGTGAGTAGAGGGTAGAGTGGATGTGTTTTAATAAGATGTGAATTGAAGAAGGAAGAGCAAAGCAATTATGCTTCTATTGCTAGGACTGTGCTTGTTATTAATTGTGAGGATGGGTGGAGGCAGTTTTCTTGTAGGATGTTGGTTGGGATGAGATTGATTTAGAGTCTCCCATATTAAAATTAATGAAGGTTTGTTGAAGTGAATGAGAAAAGATGAATAGTACCTATTTGCTTAAGTGGCTCTGGAGATGTGGAGCAATGATCTTTTCAAAATGGTAAATATGAGGTAATCAACTTTTAAATGTCATGTCTCAGTTATAATATTTATAAAACCTATTGTTAAACTATTAATATGAAACAATGAGATAATTAACAGTAAACTTCAGTTTTTACACATATCAATATTTGTCATTTTTGGTTTTCAACTAAAAATGTCTTTTGGTAATCACAAATTTGCATTAAGTGCTTTTATACAAGGCTGATTCAATTGGCATCAGTCTTGTGCAAAGTATAGTTTTACCTCATGTAGTACTGAAAATTGGAGTTTTTTGTTAATTTTTGTAATATGTTAAATTTAGGGCTTTTATAGCTATAACTTTAGTGGCTATGCATTGCCAAAAGAACACAAAATCAACTATTGAATTAAAAAAAATCATAACAAAGAATGAAGACACTAATGATTGACTTATACTAGCAGCATTAGTAAATAATAAATAGGCCATTAAGAATGTTGTTAAGCAATTGACTACTGTAGATTCTTAATTTATTGCAAGGATTTTTCAGTAATTACAATCTAAAGATACTCTATAATTGAATAACACTAGAAATTTTATTTGCATTAAGATGTACATATATATATTTTTTTTTAAATTTGGAGGTTATCTATTTAGGTCCCTGAACAAATTATATTTAATTACTTCTATTTAAATGGGAAATATGTTTTGTTTTTGTCATTCATTATTTGGTCCCAAGAACTATAATAATGGCAGAACTAAGGGGCCAGTTTATATATTATATTAAAGACTAAATAATTTTACAATATATACTGCATTTTTAGCTTTAAAGTGAAAGTAACTGTCTTCACTCCCCTCCACTAGTCAGTGTTGCTGTCTTTAAGTACCTCATCTGGCCCAACAACAAGGTTAGGTAAAGATTTAGAGATAGGACAGTTCCAAAATGTTGAAAAACTTATATAAACTTATCAATACACAAAAATTGGAAGCCTTGTGACCACTGAAAAGAAAGGCGTTCGTGGGCTATATCCTGTGTCCAGCAATTTCTGTCTATCCTATTTTAGGTTTTCAGGGTTGTAGTGACCACTTTTTGGGTGGCAATGTTACTTTTTGTGACCTGTGCAGTGACCAGAAGTTGCCCAGTGGACCAGTCTCCAACCGAAGCCATACCTCCCAATTGAGCAGCCAGAGATGCAGGTCAACATGATAGAATTCTCTAATAAAAGATACTAATCCTTGACAGGACAGACAAGATCTGAGGCTCGTAGTTGGCCTGACAGCTAACAAGGCAGGAAAGCTTGAACACCATAAATAGCCTAATGCACCCTTGAAACGGTGCATCGAGGTGGTCAGCCAATCACATGTAGATGGTTATTGGGCATAAACTAATCTTCCAATTAATCATGCCCCACTACCCAGCATCCCTAAAGTCCTGGCCCTTAGGACCTGTGGGCATTGTTTATTAAGGTTCCAAAGCCTCTCTTCTGACAAAGCATGAGATAGCTAATCAGATCTAGCCTAAATAGAAGATTGAGGGGATAGTTATACAAAAAAGAATGTTTTAACAGAATAGGTGGGAGGTGCAACAATCTCAATAGTCACTATTTAGATTGGCCATGGGGGAAAAAAAGAAGATGTTGGTGATTATGGGAGATGCTGGAATCACATGTACAAATGTGTAGTGCATGTCATTAAGAAAGTGACAGCACTCTATCATCAACAAGGAAGCTCTCTATTGGGAACATGCAAAAAGGCACCAGTCACCAAGCATAGACAAGTGTGTGGTGGATCATATACACTTTCCATACTAGATGTTTAGATGTAGAGTAGTGAATCTTACAACCACAGTCTAGGTTTGAGAAAAAAAAAGAACAGTAGAAAATAAAAGTATAAACTAGAAGAACACAGAAAAATATCCATAGCTCAGGTACAAGACGCCCTAAGGCTATAAATATAAACAAATTATCCCCACACTTTTCACAAAATGGAGATGAAATCACCCACAACCTCAAGCACTCAGCTGCCCATGGCCCAGACCTCAGTACATAATGAATACAAGTTAGAAAGGTTTAAAGTTAAAGCTACATACACAATGCAATACCAAAAAATTGGAAGCATAATACACTCATCATGATCTCCACAGCCAATACTACCTTCCTCACAGTGTCCATTCTTGTTCCTCTGTACCCTATCCAAATTATTAAGCACCTCATGATAAATTAAATCACTACAGATTCCCTTGCCACTGACACTTAATATATTAAAGATAATTTACTTAATTTATATTAATGTTAAACTAATCTTTTCTTTATATAGAAGTTTGATAATTATAAATGATAATAAAATAATAGTTGATGAAGAACCTTTACTTTATTAAACTAAGGCAGTATGAATTTTGTTTGAAAAAATTCAAATTGTTGGTAAAGCCATAGACTGGTGATAAGCTGTGGAAACTCTCAAGAATTGGACTATCATAACATTCACCCATCATCAACTCAGTGATCTAATGAGTTCTTTGTTGACTTATAATTTATTTTATACAGCATAGATACATATACCTTCCTAGATAACTCTACTAAACACACCACTACCTGATAATACAGCTACTCATCTTCTCCAACTCTACCTTACACACTACACACCTGTTCAAACACAAAGACTCAAATTAAGTCCAACCATTTTCACCCATTATACAGGAAATATCAATACATGTCAAAGACGCTTGACAAGTTCTCATAGGAGAAAGCCTCAGGCTCTTCACCTGGTTTTGGTAAATTTTGTTCCATCCCTATCCTTCAATGAAGTGTATGTTGTATATAAAAGAAAGAACAAAATAATTATTATTTTGATTAGAGTATTTATTGCTATTATGAATATGACACCATTTGGAAGTATATTTTGTTGAAGATGAAAATTAAAAAAAAAAATCTTTCTATACATAATTTTATACAAAGTTTGAGATTTTATATCATCCTATTATTTCTATATATTTTTGTAGGTATCATTTTGGTACAAAGGATTTAGTTCATATAAAATGCTTATTGTATAGTTATGCAAAGCAAAATTTATATAAAATGCAAAAAGCTATGGCACAAAATTATTGTATAAGTAAAGATTTTTTTTATTGTATTGCTTACCCCTCCACTCGCTGACACAAACCCCCACTAACTATACATCCCTTCTCTACAGAGCAACAAATGCCATGATCCAGCAATGCACAATCAACTTTCCCTCTCTTTCTTGGTCTAACTCGTATCCCAGTATCCCCCTCCACACACACAAATGAGATCAAAAACATTGGGAGAGATAAAATCTTTCAACTAAAGATTAACAGTATATGCAACAAAGAAATAAACTCAGAGAATTCCTATAAACCACTATAATATATTAAAATTATCCAGGAATCAACATCCAACTCAAATATAAAAGTAGCACATTACAGGCACATCAGTCAAGGAAATGCTGGGAATGAAGACTTGATCACAGACATCAGAGACAACATCCCCTGCACCAATATCACTGGAGTCACCTCAACTCCTATCCCTAATGGAAATAGAAATTATTCAATCAAACATAGACTGAAAAGACTCAGGAATCTGTATATACCTCCTCCTCTATACAGCTTAGAAGCTACACTTGATTACCTTCCAACAAAACCAGGTAGGCATCTTGATTGTTCATCTAGTCACAAAAGCTGTAGGATCATGGAACACTTAAACCAGCTATTTATCATACACAAACAATCTACCTACCACTACAAACACACACTTCCTGAGATGCAATCATTTGCTCACCTAACCTAGCAAGCAAAATAATCAGACAGCCCTATATTGCATTATTATACGAATAGCATCAATAAGCACATATCTGACTGGGTCTTCCTCACCAAATCCCAAACAAAGCTTCTTAGTCACTCAGTTGTGATATAAACAAGTCCAAATAAACATTTGTCTCCACAGCCAGCAAAAAAAACAACACAATATAACCCAAACTTCTCTCTAGAAATAAGTGATAAAAACCACCATGCCCCCAAAATACCGATGTCATTAAAAACATTATAGGAAACATCAAAGGCAGAATAAACCCAAGCTAGTCTTAATCTAGTTTAAGACTGCCAAGGACACTAGGGAAAGGATGATGTGCCATGCTTGGTAGAAGGTTTAACAGTCTAGATATATCCACCCTTTTGTGGCATATAGAATTATAAAGTGCACTAAAAGGCAGAAAACTCTAAAGGTTAGATAGGCTTGCAACATAATTTGGTCTTTTAATCATGTTGCAAAGTATATAAATCAATATATAACTAGTTTTCAAACCAAAGGTATCTATCTATAGAATGTACACACAGGTGAAGTTGAATTATAAGTAATGCATTATGTAATTTAAAATATTAAAATAAAGAAAACTTACTCTCTTATTTTCCAAAAATTTACTTATATAGATAAATGAATTAAGGCTTTGCTATTGATATTTAATTTAATAGAAGCTATTGTTTAACGTTTCCTTTTATACAACTAAGTCAGTTTTTAATGCGAAATAATGCCCAAAAGATTATTTGCTACTTTATATTTATTTTAAATTTTATAATTTCATACAAACTGGAAAAAAAATTTAAATTTCTATTATCACTTTTAATTTGTAATGTGAGGTCTCTGTTGGCCTCTTTTTTAAGGCACCAAAACTCCCAGGAAAACTACATCCAGAGGATTGCATCCACATCACAAATCTAAATGTATTTAAGAGTAGGTTGGATGAGTTTATGGGGAGTGAAGGTTGTGATGCTTCACAAGTTTTGTATATATTAATATTGTTTTTATATATCTATAGCTGCATGATTTAGTTCTTCACAAGCCTTGATTGGTGATACCCTTGTTTGTGGACGCAATCCTCTGGATGTAGTTTTCCTGGGAGTTTAGGGGCCTTAAAAAAGAGGCCGTTTGACTCGGATGACCTATGATGAGCCCTTGTGGCTTTTGTCATCTGTTATATTATATTGTGGGGGACTTTGATTTTGTCTTCCCCTGGTGATGGTGCTTTTTGTGGGTGGATTTGGCAGATGCGGATGACCTTTGATAGGCCCTTGTGGCTTTTGTCATCTGTGAAATTATGTTATGTTATACATTATGTTAAATGATACAAAACCCTCAGGAGTGCTTAGGAAATGAATTTTATGTTGCAGCTAATTACTAAAAGGTAGAAGGATGGCAAAGTAAAAAATAATAAAGTTGTGGCATGCACACACACCCAGGAAAAATATTTTGGCATTAAAGAGTTGCAACTCTCACCTATGAACGTTCCAAAGAACCACTAACTATCGTGTGTATTGATAGATATAAATATAAAATATTATAACTCCAAGTTCATTCTCTGCTGCCCAATCTTTCTTTACTCCATCTATACTTTCATGCCCCAACAAGAAAGAATCTACAATAGCGAGGGCAATCACATAATAAGATTCAAAAAAATTCCTGTGCAACATATCCTGTGCACACATTCAAAACAATATATGGCCAGGCACTTTTGCCACAGAAGGCAACTGCATACTCATAATGAATGTCATGCAGGAGATGTGGTTTCCGGAAAACCCGACCTCGGAAGAAGTCATATCCATTAGCAGTGCCCACAGTATGAAGCCACATAGGTAAACCTTTATCCCCTAGAAAGCATCCTGCTGTGGTGGAGTGAATGTGAGTGTGTGAAGGGGCCATTCTCCCACCCTTTTTCCCAATACACTCTCTCTCCTTCTGTAAGAATGTCTGTGTGAGTGGGAATGGGTTTTTTATTATATTTTCTTTTGTACATATGTATTTGATTTCATGTTGTATGAATAAGGTTATTTAACATCTCATGTTTTTTTTTATTAGCTACTAAATGTTAAAGATTTTATGAGACAGCGTTCAAGTACCAGAATAAAAAAAAAGAAGAAGAAAAAAGAACAAAACAAACAAAAACATTGCCTGCATTTTGCAAGAGCGACTTTAACGAAAATATTTTGGAGATATTTAAAGAAGATATAAGAAGTCTTCTAATAGTACTTGACTGGATCTTAAAGAAAACTGAGCTCCGAGGTGGCAGGCACCATAAGCCCCGCACACCCAATTTTGTCACAAGAGTGACTGCCGACAAGATTTTTCCCCGGGGAGGCCAGCAAATCGTAAACCGTGGTACCACGTAAGAAAACTCCTCTTTTTGTTGTCTCTTGTTTTGGTTGTCCCTTTTTGTATATGCTGACTCTTAGTATTAATATATATATTTTTTGATTGATTGGGTTCCAAGATAGGATTGTTTTAGTATATATATAAATAGGCTCATTGGGTGCCTATTTACCCATATTTTTTGTAAATATTGTATTTTTTTTGTTAGTAAAGGACTGTACATACAATCCGTTTCATTCTCCTTCGATTTCTCACATCTGGATTAGTGTAGGAAGCGGGTTGGATCGATTGGGGTTAGTCTAAATTTTTTGGCCCGCTACACTGCTACACATGACCTCAAAACTAAAAAAAAACACTAGCAAAATTGCACCAGGCAAAAACCCACCAGGTGCAAACACACTCATAGAAAACATCTAACACATAGTCATAAATGAACAACCCAAGCAGTGAGTCCAAGCCAGCAGCCATGAGGACAAAGGCAGCAAGGTCACCAAGCACTGCCTACCCTACATCTTAAAAAGAATTTTCTAGTCTTCAATCTTTAAAATTAACCAGAAGAAAATGACAATTATGACCTTGACTTCTAAACTGAATACACAAATTAAACACGCATACACAACCTCCATTATTGTGTGTCGCAGGAACAGAATATGAAGAACTATGGCAGTAATATTACTGTCATAGTTCTATAGCAGGATGCACAGGGCTGACCTGAGAGAATTTTATCCATGCCCTGTCTAATGTTAGGAGCTGCCTACTTAACAAAAGCTAATTCTCTGACTAGAGGAAATTGGCCAAAATGATATTTATTCCCAATTTGGGAAAGCTCTGTACAGCTTGCCAGCTTTAGCCCAATATCTCTCTTAAAATTTTCTGGCAAAGTCTTTGAGAAGATATTTGCTGAGGCAACTCATTTTTTGATGAGGCCAACTTGCATAATAAGCAGTAAGACAGCTTTAAGAGAAGAAGAGGGATGGAAACGGCACTCACTATGGTCACTAAAAAGTTGGCAAAGGTTAAGGGAGAAAAAGATGACATGGTTCTAGAGGATAACATAACAATTTCACCGGTGACAAAAGCCACAAGGGTATATCAAGGGTCATCTGCATCCGTCAAAACCAACCCACAAAAAGCACCATGGCCAGGGGAAGACAAAATCAAAGTCCCCCATAATATAATATAACAGATGACAAAAGCTACAAGGGCCCATCAAAGGTCATCCGAGTCAAACGACCTCTTTTTTAAGGCATCCAAACTCCCAGGAAAACAACATCCAGAGGATTGTGTCCAGTCCAGAGGATATGTTATATAATCATCTAATCTGCTTTTGAATACATTCAAGTTTGGACTGTCTACCATCGCAGATGGCAAACTATTCCAGTAATGTACCACTCTATTGGTAAACAAACAAGGGTATCACCAATCAAGGGTGTCAAGAACTAAATCATGCAGCTATAGATATATACAAACAATATTAATATATAAAACACTTAGGAACCATCACAACCTTCCCTCCCCATAAACTCATCCAACCTACTCTTAAATACATTTAAATTTGGACTACCTACTACCCTCCGCGGTAATTTGTTTCAGAAGTCTACCACTCTATTGGTGAAAAAATATTTTCTTAAATCCAACCTACACCCTTGCTTTTCAATTTTCAAGTGGTGACCTATAGTCGGATTTCCACCATCTAACTCAAAAAACTTGCTAACATCCAATTTATCTATCCCAGAAAAAATTTTAAACAGCTCAATCATTTTCCCTCTCACACAACCTTTTTGAACGAGAACATATTTAATACCCTCAGTCTATCTATATATTCAAGGTGACTCAGGGAACGAATAATCTTTGTTGCCCTCCGTTGCACTGACTCGAGAAGGTTAATATTAGTGAGTGATAGGGACTCAATGGCTAGAATGCTAAATGACTTTTTTCTCTCAGTATTTAAACAGGAGGATACTCTAAATATACCCGAGGTGTCAATGATCTTTCGGGGTAATGATAAAGAGAAATTAAAGGATATCTTGATCACAAAGGAGATAGTGACAAAGGAAATTGATAAAATCAAAAGTAGTAAAGCACCCGGTCCTGATGAGGTCTTTCCTAGAATTTTAAAAGAATGTAAGGATGTGTTAAGTGAGCCCCTAGCATGCATCTTTAGAAAATCATTAGAGAGTGGCATTGTGCTAGTGGCATGGAAGAAAGCCAATGTGATACCTATATTTAAGAAAGGGGATAAAACAAATATGTCTAATTACAGACCAGTAAGTTTGACATCAGTGGTAGGAAAAATGATGGAATCTATTATAGCAAGGAATATTAGGGATCACTTGGATAAGCATAAGTTGATAAAAGAATCACAGCATGGCTTTAGTAAGGGTAAATCCTGTCTGACTAATTTGCTGTCTTTTTATAGTAAGGTGTATGAAGCAGCAGATAATGATGAAAACTATGATATTTTATACTTGGACTTTAGTAAGGCTTTTGATCGAGTGCCACACTTACGGCTTCTGAGCAAAGTTAAAGCACACGGGATCGATGGCAATATATTTAGGTGGATTCAGTCATGGCTTGGTGACAGACAGCAAAGAGTTAGTATAGATGGAGTTAAATCTGAGTGGGTGTGTGTTAGCAGTGGAGTTCCGCAAGGATCTGTTTTGGGTCCCTTGCTATTCTTAATTTATATTAATGATCTTGACATAGGTATAAGTAGTGACCTGAGTAAATTTGCTGATGATACTAAGCTAGGTAGGGCCATTAGGGCTGATTCTGATGCTGTTGTAATGCAGGAGGAAATGACCATTCTGTCCAATTTGGCCGAGAAATGGCAAATGAAGTTTAACATAGACAAATGTAGTGTACTTAGTATAGGTATAAATAATCCACTGAATAGTTATAAATTAAATGGGAGAATTTTAGGGAGGACCGATTGTGAGAGGGACTTGGGTATTTTGGTAAGTTCAGACCTTCGTCTTAGAAAGCAATGCCTAAATGCTAAGAATAAAGCTAATAGGATATTGGAATTGATTAGGAGGAATGTAAGCAATAAGAGTGCTGAAGCAATTCTAAAACTGTATCTGGTGCTAGTTAGGCCTCATCTAGACTATGCAGTACAATTTTGGTCACCATATTATAGGAAGGATATTGATTTGCTTGAGTCTGTGCAGAGAAGGATGACAAAGATGATTGGTGGGCTAAGGAACTTACCTTATGGTGACAGGCTCAGAAAACTAAATCTACATACATTGGAAAGTAGAAGAGTCAGAGGGGAATTGATTGAAGTCTTCAAATAGGTAAAAGGATATAATAAAGGGGATCTGGGTAAGGTTCTTATACTTAGTGAACATGACAGGACACGTAGCAATGGGTTTAAGCTTGATAAGTATAGGTTTAGGAAGGAGATTGGGAGGAATTGGTTTACAAATCATGTGATAGATGAATGGAATAGGCTCACTAGACATGTGATAGAAGCCTCCTCTCTGGGTAGTTTTAAGAATAGATTAGATAAATATATAGATGAAGCTGCTAGATGGGACTGACTTTTTTATCTACATATGTATATATTCTTCTAAGGAGTGGGGAGATTATATTTTGCGGTTGCATGAATGGACATAATCCTCTGGATGCATTTTATGTATATTGTAGATTAGATCTGACGAACTCCTGTAAAGGGTGACAATATTGATGACTTTTCTCTGGTAAGAAATCTTTTGTGTTTTGACTGGAACAGGAGCTGCCAAGTGTAGGCCATGAATGGTCTTTTGCAGTCTCCTTCTTTTCTTATGTTCTTATGTTCTTATGTGTCTAAAATGTGGGGACCATGCCTGTATACAGTACTCTAGATGTGGCCTAACATAAGAGTTATAGAGTTTAAGAATAACCTCCTTACTTTTGTAACTGACATTTTTCTTAATAAAACCCAGCACTCTATTTGCCCTATTTCTTGCATCAATACACTGATTAGAAAACCTTAATGACTTATCTATTACTACTCCTAGAACTTTCTCATCCTATTTGCTTTATTATTTGCCTCAATACACTAGTTAGAAAACATAAGTGACTCATCTTTTACTACTTATAAAGTCCTCTTCAGCCTTAACTAAGTTCAGCCAATGCCCATCCATTTCATAGATAAATTCTCTATTATCTTTTCCCATGTTAATAACTTTGCACTTATCAAGGTTGAAAGTTATTTGCCACTTATGTGCCCAGGATAACAATTTATTTAAATCCCCTTGCATTTTAAAATTATCATCAATATCTTTAACTACAGCTGCTAATTTGGTATCACCTGAAAAAATTGACACTTTATTATTAACTGCCTCCCCAAGATCGTTTATATAGATGACAAATAATAATGGACCGAGTACTGATCTCTGAGGAACCCCACTGATAATATCCCCCCCACTCTGAATTTACACCATTTAGCACTACCCTTTGCTTCCTGTCTTTCAGCCACTCAGCTATCCAATTTGAAACACCCCCACATATCCCAATCAATTTTAATTTATGAACTAGTCTCCTATGTGGTACCTTATCAAATGCTTTACTAAAATCTAAGTAAATTATATCTAAATTCTCTCCCTTATCTACTTGATCTGTTACAAACTCCAGAAAGTCTAGTAAATTAGTCAAACATGATCTACCTGATCTAAACCCATGCTGAGCATCGCTGATTAACCCCTCCATCTCTAGATGTTGGTAAATCCCTTTTTTAACTAGTTTCTTAAGAATTTTCCAAACTACAAGAGTTAGCCTAACTGGTCTAAAGTTATTTGGATTCTCTTTACTACCCTTCTTGAAAATGGGGACTACATTCGCTCTCTTCCAATCATCGGGTATTTCCCCATATTCCTGTGACCTAGTATACAACTTCTCCAGAGCTATTGAGATTCTTTCTACCCCTTCTTTAAGTATCCTAGAATAAGGAATATTATCAGGGCCGGAGGCCTTGATAGTATCTAACTCACCTATTAGTCATTTTATCGTCCTCCAATCCACACTAATAGTGGTAAACACCTCTTTCCCTGACCCAATAGTACTATAAATAAGACTATTTAGTTTGTCCTTTGTAAATACTGATGCAAAATGAGCATTTAGTACCTCAACTATTTCCTCATCAGTTTCTCTCACAACCCCTTCATATTTGATAGGTCCTATTTTAACTCTGCCAGAATTATTACTAATTTTATAGTAACTAAAGAACTTTCTAGAATCTTTGTTGCTATCCTGAGCTAATTTAATTTCTGACAGACACCCTTTTGTTCTTCTTTATAATCTTATTTAACTCATTCCTAGCCATTCTATAATCACTTAAATTTTGAATATTATTTTCTACCTTGTGGCTTTTGTCATCCGTTATATTATATTGTGGGGGACTTTGATTTTGTCTTCCCCTGGTGATGGTGCTTTTTGTGGGTGGGTTTTGACGGAGGCGGATGACCTTTGATAGGCCCTTGTGGCTTTTGTCATCCGTGTAATTATGTTATGTTATGTTATGTTATGTTACCTATAATTTTTTATATGCCCTTTTCTTCTCTGAAATTTTTCTAGCTATCTCCTGATTCCACCATAATGGTTTCCAACTTTTGTTCCTAATGACCTTCATTGGGATACATTGCTCTTGGACTACATTTATTATATGCATGAAAGTATCCCACATCCCATAGGAACATAACATAAGAAAAGAAGGAGACTGCAAAAGACCATTCATGGCCTACACTTGGCAGCTCCTGTTCCATTCAACACACAAAAGATTTCTTACCAGAGAAAAGTCCTCAACAGTGTCACCCTTTACAGGAGTTCGTCAGATCTAATCTACAATATACATAAAATGCATCCAGAGGATTATGTCCATTCATGCAACCACAAAATATAATCTCCCCACTCCTTAGAAAAATATATACATATGTACATAAAAAAAAGTCAGTCCCATCTAGCAGCTTCATCCATATATTTATCTAATCTATTCTTAAAACTACCCAGAGAGGAGGCTTCTATCACATGTCTAGTGAGCCTATACCATTCATCTACCACACGATTTGTAAACCAATTCCTCCCAATCTCCTTCCTAAACCTATACTTATCAAGCTTAAACCCATTGCTACGTGTTCTGTCATGTTCACTAAGTATAAGAACCTTACCCAGATCCCCTTTATTATATCCTTTTACCCATTTGAAGACTTCAATCAATTCCCCTCTGACTCTTCTCCTTTCCAATGTATGTAGATTTAGTTTTCTGAGCCTTTCACCATAAGGTAAGTTCCTTAGCCCACCAATCATCTTTGTCATCCTTCTCTGCACAGACTCAAGCAAATCAATATCCTTCCTATAATATGGTGACCAAAATTGTACTGCATAGTCTAGATGAGGCCTAACTAGCGCCAGATACAGTTTTAGAATGACTTCAGCACTCTTATTGCTTACACTCCTCCTAATGAATCCCAATATCCTATTAGCTATATTCTTAGCATTTAGGCATTGCTTTCTAGGACGAAGGTCTGAACTTACCAAAATACCCAAGTCCCTCTCACAATCGGTCCTCCCTAAAATTCTCCCATTTAATTTATAACTATTCAATGGATTATTTCTACCTATACTAAGTACACTACATTTGTCTATGTTAAACTTCATTTGCCATTTCTCGGCCCAATTGGACAAAATGGTCAATTCCTCTTGCATTACAACAGCATCAGAATCAGACCTAATGGCCCTACCTAGCTTTGTATCATCAGCAAATTTACTCAGGTCACTACTTAAACCCATGTCAATATCATTAATATAAATTAAGAATAGCAAAGGACCCAAAACAGATCCTTGCGGAACTCCACTGCTAACACACCCCCACTCAGATTTAACTCCATCTATACTAACTCTTTGCTGTCTGTCACCAAGCCATGACTGAATCCACCTAAATATACTGCCATCGATCCTGTGTGCTTTAACTTTGCTCAGAAGCCGTAAGTGTGGCACTCGATCAAAAGCCTTACTAAAGTCCAAGTATAAAATATCATAGTTTTCATCATTATCTGCTGCTTCATACACCTTACTATAAAAAGACAGCAAATTAGTCAGACAGGATTTACCCTTACTAAAGCCATGCTGTGATTCTTTTATCAACTTATGCTTATCCAAGTGATCTCTAATATTCCTTGCTATAATAGATTCCATCATTTTCCCTACCACTGATGTCAAACTTACTGGTCTGTAATTAGACATATTTGTTTTATCCCCTTTCTTAAATATAGGTATCACATTGGCTTTCTTCCATGCCACTGGCACAATGCCACTCTCCAATGATTTTCTAAAGATGCATGCTAGGGGCTCACTTAAAACATCTTTACATTCTTTCAAAATTCTAGTAAAGAGCTCATCAGGACCGGGTGCTTTACTACTTTTGATTTTATCAATTTCCTTTGTCACTATCTCCTTTGTGATCAAGATATCCTTTAATTTCTCTTCATCATTACCCTGAAAGATCATTGACACCTCAGGTATATTTAGAGTATCCTCCTGTGTAAATACTGAGAGAAAAAAGTCATTTAGCATTCCAGCCATTGAGTCCCTATCACTCACTAATTCTCCATTGGAATCTATAAGTGGGCCTATTTTATCTCTAACCTTAGTTTTGTATAATTGATAAAAACTTTTAGGATCTTCCTTTGCATTATTTGCCACTTTAATTTCATAATTTCTCCTTGCTACTCTAACTAACTTTTTAACATCTCTTGCTAGTTCATTATATCTCGGCCTTAAGTGATCCTCTCCATTTTTTATTTTCCTATAAATGCCCTTTTTAATGCCAATATAATGCTTAATTTTATCTGTCATCCATTTTGGGTCATTACTTTTAGTCCTAATCTCCTTATATGGAATGTTAATCATCTGACCTGTAATTAATTGCTCAATTATTCTTTCATACTCCTCTTCAATTGTAATCTCTTCCTCTTGGTGATTATTGTCTCCACTAACTGATATCATTGAATCTATTCCTGAATTGATTTCATTGCCTGGTTTCTGTACAACTGCCTCCAGGTAAGTCCTTAGCCCATTATAATTTGCTCTTCTAAAGTCAGAAATTTTAACATTGTTCATGCTACTATCAATACCATTCCATTTCATCTTGAATCTAATTTCACAATGGTCACTATTACCCAAATTTCCTCCAATCTTAGTATCCTTAATAACTTCTTCCCTATTTGTCAGAACTAAATCCAGTATATTATTACCTCTAGTGGGTTTGTTAATAATTTGCCTCAGAAAATTATCTTGGACAACATTCAAAAATTCCTCAGCCTCCTGATCACCCACAAGAGCTTCCCAGTCTATATTTCTGTAATTAAAATCGCCCATTATACACACATGCTTACTTCTACATGCCCGTTCAATCTCCTGCCACAGAAGATTTGAAGCTTCCTTACTAAGATTTGGTGGTCTGTATAATAATCCTATGACAAGCTTGTTTTTACCTTCCTTTACATTTAGCCATAATGACTCTGTGTTATCATCTAATTTAATTGTACTGTTTACACAACACTGGAGATTATCTTTAATATAAATAATAACCCCTCCTCCTCTCTTCCTATTCCTATCTGTATGGAACATGTTAAAGCCCTCAATCTCAACCTCAGGTTTAAAGTGATTACCTGCCAAATCAAGCCATGACTCTGTTATTGCAATTATATCAAAATTCTCTTCACTCGCTAATGCTCTTAAGAGATCTATCTTATTCCTTATACTCCGACCATTTGTGTAGTATATTTTTAAGGTTTTTTTATTATTCCCATCTTCATTGCATTGTGCTTTTTTTATTCCTAGTTATCTGCTCATTCACTTGTGCATTAGTCCCCCTATAACGCATCAGTATGCACTCTCCCCTAGCTACTCCTCTATCTCTGCATCCCTTCCATTTCCTACACCTGCCCTCTATTCCTGTTATTCCCTTACCTCTAACAGCTTCTAGTTTCCCACCTGTAAGGACCTAATCACACTATCCAGCTCCCCCCATAGAACCTCAACACCTGCCCGACTAAGATGGAGCCCATCCATCGCATACAACCTCCTATTCCCGTAAAACCCTCCCCAGACATCTACAAAGACCAATCCTAACTCCTCACACAGTCCTTTCACAAATTCATTCAAACCAATTGCACGCGACAACCATTCTACCCCCACATCCAATCTCGGAAGCACACCAGAAACAACACCTTTTACCCTGCTTTTACTCATCCTTTCAACTAACCTTTTATACTGCTCACGTAACTCACATGTACTCATCTTCTTTACATCATTCACCCCCACATGCGTAATCACAACTGCATCCCTCTCACACCCAGAAACCAGCCTATCATACCTCTCACAAACGTCACTTACACCAGCACCCGGCAGACAAACTCTCATTCCCTTCCACTTGCTATCACTCAACTTCCTATCTAAATACCTAATCTGAGAGTCACCCATCACTAGCACCTCAGTCATTCTCCTATTCTGTCTTGGCCTAACATTACCCTCCCTCTTGCTCTCAGTCACACTACCACCCATCCTGCTTTCATCCACAATCACACCAGGCAAATCACTTTCACACTCTTCCTCTCTCAGGACATTGAATCTGTTAGTCAACCTAACAGGTTCTATGTCCCTCTCATTCACACACCTAACCTGTCCTAACTTAACTATCCTATCCATTCTCACCCACCATTGATCATCACTCACAACTTCCACACTGTTCCCAGTCCTAGTCCTATCTTCCACCCTCTTAGCACTAATCTCACCCTTTAATCGCACACTTGCATCTCTTCTCACCTCAAACACCAGATCATTCAACTTCTTACATTCCCCACTTAACCTCCTAACCTCCCCTTACAGAAAACACACACGGCATTCAGTTACATTCACTCTCCTTTCAACTCCGCATGCATCACACACCACATACACACTACTTTCAAACGGCATGCTCTCACCATCTATACAAAAAGCCATACTCTCAGAAATTTACTAAGGAAAAAGTTAACACTCACCCCCAAAAAATTCTTGCTCAGGATTGCTGCCAGATATCTTCCCCAAAAGTATTAATCACTAATGTATTTATTACAGTGATTGGTGTATTAAATAAATATAAGAAAAACTACACACCCAAATCAGTATTATTTTCCAATCTTACAATGAGAATCAGGAGCTTCCTGTAAGACAACCTTCCAGAACAAAGCCAGTACTCTATACAGTACTCTAGATGTGGCCTAACATAAGAGTTATAGAGTTTAAGAATAACCTCCTTACTTTTGTAACTGACATTTCTCTTAATGAAACCCAGCACTCTATTTGCCCTATTTCTTGCTTCAATACACTGCTTAGAAAACCTTAACGACTTATCTATTAATACTCCTAGATCTTTCTCATCCTCTACTGAGCTCAGCCAATACCCATCCATTTCATAGTTAAACTCTCTATTATCTTTTCCCATATTAATAACTTTGCACTTATCAAGTTAAAACGAACTATTTGATGGTCACTATTTCCCAATGCTTCCCCAACAGTCAATTCTTGAACTAAATGATCACTGTTATAAGGTAATAAAACTAATATATTCCCCCCCTCGTTGTCTCATTAACAAATTGATTCAAAAAATTATCGTCAAAGCATTCTATGAACCTGCTACTTGTTCTATCCCTACCTATCATATTTTCCCAGTCCACAGAGTTTAAATTGAAGTCCCCAATAATAACTGCATCTGTTTCACATCCCTTACTTATTTCCCTTATTATTAATTCATCTATATCATCAGTCTGCCCAGCTGGTCTGTAAAAAGCTCCCAAATGCACCATTCTATTTTTACTGAACCTAATATCTATCCAAAGTGACTCAACTCCATCCTGCTTTATTGAACTATTTAAACTTGAAACAATGTTGTTTTTTATATAGATAATTATTCCTCCACCAATCCTACCTCTCCTTTGACTAATGTACATATTATAACCCTATAAATCAAATTCACTAATAGTGTCACTAAATTCTATTTCATTAACCCATGATTCAGTAACACATAATATATCTATATCCTCATCGCTAATATAACTAAATAGCTCATCCTTCTTGTTTCTAAGACTACGAGCATTTGTATAGAAACAATTTACCCCTATTCCTGAAGCAACTCTTCCAACTTGAATGACCTCACCTCTATCGCCTTGGAACCTATTTCTGTTATCTCCCAAGTCCATTCTACTTTCAGTACTATAATATCCTCTCATAATTTCCTGACCACTATTACGATCTAGTTTCCCGCCCGCAAAGACCTAGTAACACGATCATACTCCTCCCACAACACATCTACCCCTCTCCTACTCAAATGCAGTCCATTCATCGCATACATTTCTTTCATTCCAACAAACCTATCCCACACATCCACAAACATGACACCTTCCATCTCACACATCCTCCTCACATAATCATTCAGCCCAATCACACGAGACACCCATTCTTGGAAGCACACCTGTCACAACACCTTTCATTCTACTTTCTTTCACCTTTTCAATCAACCTCATGTACCTCTCACGTAACTCGCATGCACCCACTTTCTTCACATCATTCAATCCTACATGTGTAATCATAACATAAGAACATAAGAACATAAGAAAAGAAGGAGACTGCAAAAGACCATTCATGGCCTACACTTGGCAGCTCCTGTTCCAGTCAACACAGAAAAGATTTCTTACCAGAGAAAAGTCATCAACATTGTCACCCTTTACAGGAGTTCGTCAGATCTAATCTACAATATACATAAAATGCATCCAGAGGATTACAACCGCATCCCTTGCACAGCCAGACCCCAGCTCCTCATACCTATCAGACAGATCTCTCACTCCAGCACCCGGCAAACACATCCTTATACCATTCAATCTACTTGCATTCAGCTTCCTATCTAAATATCTAACTCGCGAATCATCCATCACAAGCACTTTAGTCAGACTCCTATTCCTAACCCCCACAGACCTAACTCTATCTCCACTCCTATTCTCATTCAAACTACCAGTGACCCTACCTCCACCCCCATCAGTCATATCACTTCCAGTTACTTCCTCTCTTAGAGCACTATATCTATTAGTCAAGCTAATAGGTTCTGTGTCCCTCTGACTCACACACCTATTCTCCTCTAGTTAACCACCTCTACAGAGGCAACCCTATTCTCACAAAGAACAGGAGAAGCCTCCCTAGCTACCCATTTTCTAACCACTCTCCACTGTCCCCCATCCTCACTAGGCCTATTTCTAACTAATCTAAGGAGGCTAAAATCACTATCCCTAGAACTATCATATCCTATCTCCTCTACCGGCCCTCTACCTTCACCTGAAACATCTAACTGGCCTACCTCACCACCTAACCTATTCCCAGCCCTAGGCTTTTGATAATGTATTTTGAAAAGAGGCCTGAAATATAAGATCCTGCAAATAGGCCTCAACCACATACTTGAGAGGGTTCTCTGCAATTACATAATGGGGAGGAGAGCTTTCATACAAATTAGGGAATATGGGGGCCATGAATTCAAGCTCAAAGCAGGGACCCCACAAGGGAAATGGAAAGTTCTCCTAATTTACACATTTGACTTACTAGAGTTCCTCTTAGAGGGTACAATATATGTTCAATTCACAGACAATATATCACAAATCTGTACCGCCGCTTAGGTCGACAGAAGATTTATGGTGAAAAAACACTATAAAGATAAAAAACATCAACTCTTTCGAGATGTTATTAAACACATTGATTTTGGTGCTGTTATTGATGTCCTGTATTTCAGTTTCAGCAAGGCATTTGACGTTGTTAACTATCACTTGCTCTTAACCAAACTGTCACATATTGGCATTGGTAACCCTCTGTTAGGCTGGCTAAGTGACTTTTTACAGAACCATAAACTGAGTCATTTTACAAGGATTGTCTAGTCATTTTATTCATGTTACGAGTGGAATCCAACAAAGTTTGGTGGTTGGTCCTGTGCTTTTCCTTATCTTTATCAATTATGTTGCTGCAGGTTTGTCAAGCAAATTTGCCTTGTTTACGGACGATCTTAAATTATATCTTGCTCATCCCATTACTGAGGTAATCACTGGTACAAGCTCTAGTCTTTCTCTTCAAGAAGATGTTACCTTGCTTTTTCATACGAGCAGATCTTGGGGCCTTTCTTTTTCTGTTAATAAATGTATACATATTTGCTTTAGTAGATCGATTTCTATCTCTATAGGAGAGTACTTCATTGGTGATTACCCTATTCTTTAAAAACCTCTGTGAAAGATTTGGGAGTCCTTGTCTATTCTTCACTTTAATTTCACCTGCATGTGAATGAAAGTTTCTGTAAGGCAAATGGAGTAGCCAATAATATTCTTAAAGGCACAATTTGTAGGTCAGCTAAGTTCATGGTCCAAGTGTTCAGCACTCATATTTGACATATTATTGATTTTGGCTGTGCGGTGTGGAATACTGGCTATGTTGGTGACTTATACTTGTTGGAGTCTATACAAAGGAGATGGGCAAAAAAGATTTGAGGATTTTCTGATCTTTCTTATGCTGATAGATTATCTAATTTTGGCCTGTTCTTAATCAAAGGATGCCTTCTCCATGCAGACCCAATTATAGCTTGGAAGATCCTAAATGGTCATTGTCTCCACTTGTTTGATTTGTTTAAATGTAGAAGGGACAACAGAACCAGTGGTCCCAGCAAAAAATTCCTTTTACCCACTTCAAATATGGATGCTTGCACTCATTTTTTCTCTATACATGTTGTTAATCTCTGGAATTACCTCCTGGACGATGTTGTCACTGCAAGTTTGGTTGTTGTTTTTAAGTGGAAAGTTGAATTGTTTCTAAGTTTCTTGGCCCCTTACTTTGAGTTTGTTTAGTTCATTTTTCCTTTGTGGTTCTGCTCTGCATCTGTAATTAGCTAACCTTTTTGCTTGCCTTAAATCTAATTCCTGCCCTACTGGTTGGAAGATGCAGCAGCGACTAGTGAGGGATTGAAGACCCTCATCAAGATAAAGGTGAGTCATAGAGCAGCTAGACTTTCATTATAAGGTAGGTCTTGCAGTTGGGGCACGAGTTTAGTAGTTCTTCTTTGAACTTTTTCCAAAGTTTTATATCCTTCTTCTTGTAAGGGGACCAGGGCTGTACATCGTACTCTATGTGGTCTTACCAGTGACAAATATAGGGCAAGAAATATCTTGTCATCCATGCATGTGAAAGTTTTTTTTATCCTTCCCACTATGGAGTTGGCCTTGGCAGCATTCTTGGATATGTGCACAGTTTGTGAAATGTCTGGTGTCACATATACCCCTAGATCCTTCTTTTCTTCTATATTCTGCAATGGGAGTTCACCTATGTCGTAGTTGTAGTTAGCATTAGTTTTCCCAATGTGCATAACCTTGCATTTCTCCATATTAAAAGTTAACAGCCATTTTTCACTCCACTGCTGTAGGCACCAAAGGTCTTCTTGAAGTGCTGTCCAATCTTCTGTGTTCTTAATTCTATAAATTTTGTCATCAGCAAATAACTTACCACTGGAGCGAATGTCATTTAATAAGTTGTTTGCAAAAATTAGGAACAAAACTGGGCCCAACAGTCTACCTTGAGAAACACTACTCGATACATCAAGCCAACCAGAGTGAACCCTTCGGATGGAACCCCTTTGTTTCCTGTTGTCAAGGAAGGCCTTGATCCATTTCTATATTTCACCTTCTATACCCACAGCTTTTAACTTATGTAAGAGATGTTTGTGAGGAACAGTATCAAAAGTTTTCCTGCAGTCCAGATAGATCACATCCACATCATCCTTATCCTCAATGGCATTTTCCAGTTCCTGAAAAGTTTTTCTAAGGTCTTGCAAGGGAGAAGGACTTAGGAGTGGTAGTAGATAGGTCACTGAAATTTTCAAAGCATTGTATAGAGGCAAAAAATAGAGCAAATAGGGTGCTAGGTTACATTAAAAGAAATGTTAGCTACAAGAGTAAGGAGGTCATCCTTAAACTATACAACTCTTATGTCAGGCCACATTTAGAGTACTGTATACAGGCATGGTCACCACATTTTAGACATGATATAAACTTATTAGAGTCAGTACAAAGGAGGGCAACAAAAATAATACCATCCCTGAAGCACCTTGAATATGAAGATAGACTGAGGGTATTAAATATGTTTTCATTTCAAAGAAGGTGTGTGAGGGGAGATATGATTGAGCTTTTTAAAAAATTTTCTGGGATGGATAAATTGGATTTCAGCAAGTTATTTGAGTTAGTTAGAAGGTAGTAGTAGAACTAGAGGCCACCACTTAAAGATTAAAAAACAGAGGTGCAGACTGGATGTTAGAAAATATTTTTTCACTAACAGAGTGGTGGATTATTGGAATAGTTTGCCACCTGAGACTGTAGACAGCCCAAACTTGAATGTTTTCAAGCGCAGATTGGATGATTATATGGGGATGGAGGGTTAATTTCTTACTTTTCGGTATGTGGATATGTTTCTTGACTCATTCCTATGGATGCAGTTTCTTTTTATTGTATATTTTGGAGGACTTTGATTTTGTTTTTGACAGACTCCTATAGAGGCTTTAAATTATATATTGTAGATGCATGGTTGGACATTCCTATAGATTGTTAAATTGTATATTGTAGATGCATTGTGGTGGAGCGAATGTGAGTGTGTGTAAAAGGGCCATTCTCCCACCCCTTTTCTCAGTACCCTCTCCCTCCCTCTGTAAGAATGTCTGTGTGTGTGAATGGGAATGGGTTTGTTTTGTTTTTTGTTTATTTTATGTATAAAAATGATTACCATGTTTTTTTTCTTTCTTTCCAGGTGCCATATTCTGGAAAAATAGGACTTAGTTTCATATATCCTTATATTACAAACAAAGCGCCATATTCTGGAAAGATAGTACCTAGTTTCATATATCATTATATTGCAAACAAAGCACCATATTCTGGAAAGCTATATATTATTGTTAATTAATAAAGGCCAATAGTATAGCTTAATGAAGGAGGGCTTATAATAGCTACGCAAGCATGATAAGGTCATTATCTTCCATCAAGCGCAGAGGCGCCACACTTGTTGTAAGTCCTAGGCATTTTGCCCGCTCGAGTGGCAGGTGGCTGGACATCCCCCCATCCTCTTTGTACCAAGTGAGGCCTTGTTTGTTATTTATATATTGACTGTTGTAGTCAGGATTTTTTTGGTTGTTTGATTTTTTTTATGTTTCTTAGGATCGATTAATAGTATTCATATATTTAGGATTTTCTTTTTTGTATTTTTTTGGTGAAAAGTAAGGAGATCTCCAATATAATCGCCCCTCTTTATTGTAGCTATTTTGTGCATATTTACCCATATTTTTTGTAAATATTGTATTTTTTTGCTAGTAAAGGACTGTACATACAATCCGTTTCATTTTCCTTAGATTTCTCACGTCTGGATTAGTGTAGGGAGCGGGTTGGATCGATTGGGGTTAGTCTAAATTTTTTGGCCCGCTACAGCATGATCTGACAAAATCCTATGGATGCATTATATGGGTGGGATTTGATAGATACGGATGACCTTTGATAGGCCCTTGTGGCTTTTGTCATCCGTGAAATTGTTATGTTATGTTATCAAACTTACTGGACAATAATTTAAGGCCTTTGTCTTATTCCCTTTCTTGAATATTGGGGTAATGTTAGCTTTAGCTCAATCTACTGAGATTACTCCTGATATTATTGATTTTTAAAAAATATATAGAAGTGGCAGAGAAAGAGTAGTGGCACATTCTGTAAGCATTTTAAGGTGTACCTCATCTGGAAATGGTGCTGGTGTGTCCTTGAGTTTTTCTAAAACTTCCTAGATATCAGTCACTGTAAAATTAAAGTGGGTGAGTACATCGCCATGAAACTGGTTCTCAGTAATTGTAATAGGATTGGTGATCTCCTGCACAAAGACTTAATGAAATTCCACATTCAGCAACCTGCATGATTCAAAGGTGGAACTAGTTAAGTGTTGCATCCTCTTTCATTATTGGGTTTCACACCCTGCTTAATCTTAGTTTTGCATAGTCATAAAAAGCTCTTGGGTTACTTTTGATATATTTGGCCAGCTGATGTTCAAAGTGATATTTTGCTTTTCTCACTACTGTAGTAGTTTGATTTCTTATTGAGCAATAATGTTTATATCTGATTCTAGTCTTCTTTTTACGATATCGCTCCCAAGCCTTTTCCTTCCTTCCAATCTGTTCTATCACATAGCGAGTCATCCACTTGGGTTTTGTTCTAGAGTGCAACATTAGTGTTTCTTTAGCAGGTATGCACCTCTGAGTCTCCTACATGTATCTGTGAATAAGTTTGGTCAATATTTTATTCACATTAGCAGCCTCAAACTCACAGGCCACTGAACATTTGCAAACAATCTATTTGCCTTCTCACAATTCCCTTTGAAATAGTTCAGTTTACTGTAGCAGTCATCCTCGTGAGTCATAACACCTTCAACCCAGAGAGAAAAGACCAACATTGCATGGTCACTAGCACCAATGGGGGGTAATATTCAATACTGTCTATATCAAGTTCGTATTTTGTAAAGACAATGTTGAGCAGTGGAGTGTCTGTCAGTGAAGTGCTAAATAATAAAATACAGCAAGTAAGAGCCAGACGAAGGAGAAGCTATAGGGAAGATAGAAAGAATATGGGTTGCCAAAAATGAAAATGCACAATGCAATGCATGAGGACAGGAGAGTTTGGGAATTTTTGAAGTCTGTGGGGAAAGGATGAGAAAATTAATAGCAATCTTATATAATAACATGTTGATGGATGGATTGGTACCCAAGAAATGGCAGTGAAAAGACAAGAAGCAAAAGTGTAATTATATGCCAGTAGCTATAATCAGCATGGTAAGATAGATGTTCTGCATTATGTCAGGGGGTTGAAGAAATGGGAACACCATATACATAACCTGACCATGTCTTCCAACCTCTATTTTATTTAGATTTTCCAAATTTAATTTCACCGATCTCAACAAGAATCTTATTTCTAATAATCTCGGGTTACTTTTTAAGCAAAAACCTGTTTCACAAATTAAAATTGCATGGGAAATGTGGCAAAGTTTTGAATTGGATAGCTGAATGGCTAAAAAGCAGGAAGTTATCAGTGTCATACCTCAGGAATCAATGTCAGGCCCATTATTATTGCTAGTTTATATAAATAATCTTGGAAAGGGTCTAAGGTTAATGGGTAATTGTTTACTTTAGCAGCGGATGATTTTTTTTAGCTACTTTTTTGCCTCACTACATTGTTTTGAGTCAATGGAAGCTATTTTTTTTTTTTAGAAAAGGGGGCTTTACCCACCTATACCCCTTTTAATTGCAAAGGTGGCACGCTCCACAACCCCTGCTATTTTTAATAATCTACTAGTAATCGCTAACAAAATTATATAATTTGCTTACTTCAGGCACCGTTCTTTCTTACCAAATGCGCCAACAAACAATCTATCACAACAGAAAAAATCTTTATTAAGTGCAAATTTAAAATTAGATTTTAGGCACTTGCATTTAGTATTTATTAATTGTTATTTAACAAAGAAAATCAAAGGGATAGAGCGGTGTTGGTTAAAAAAAATAAGCTGTTGGAGCACCTTTGATTGCAACTTTGCAACTCTATTTTTTGCCCCCACCCCCAGTGCAACTTGCAACTGCAACTTTTTTCCTGCAACTCAACTAAAACCTTAGCACAATAACAGAAACATGCTTTTATAAGGCAGAAAAATATATATTTATATATTTATTTTTTAGTTAAAACACAGCATAAACTAATATCTACAGGTCATCATCCTCCTCCTCCTCTTCCTAGTCCTCCTTGCCCATTTTCTCCTCCAGGAGGTCCATGTTCCCTTTGAGCAACACAAGCGACTCAAAGTTGACCTCATCCAGGGAGGCAATTTCTTTAAAAAAAATCATCTTTGTTCCTGTTCAAAGTCACAGAAAATTGGCAGTGTGACTTTGCTTAGTCCAACTTTTTCAAAACGTTTGTGACTTTCAAAATTCATAGTGCAGCAAAATCGCAATGCCCAGCTGTGATTAAGGAGTGATTGATGATCAACTTCAGGAAAAAACTTTTCTTACCCATCTTTAGAAACAAAGGGAAGCTGGAAAAAATAAATGCTTAGGATTGTTCAATGATGGGCCATTGGGATAGCTGAAAAAAAATCAAAATAGGAAGACAGTATAAAAAATAACACAAAAACTCATCATCCACCACTAAAATAAACAATTTTATGATAATTTATATATATGTATATATATATTTCATGAACGCGAAATAATGATGGAAATAAATCCAACAAACCTCAAGAAACAGAAATTGGGAAAAATTTTCTTGAGAAATATTATTTCATAATTAAAAAAAAATCCATACATGGGTGGGATTTGAACTGTGCACACTGAGACAGTGAGCATCTGCTTTGATCTAAATTAAATCATCTCTTAGGCCACTTGGCTACACAGCCAAATGGCCTAATTGAGATCAAAGCAGATGCTCGCTGCCTCAGTGTGCACAGTTCGTAGCCAAGTGGCCTAAGAGATGATTTAATTGAGATCAAAGCGGATGCTCACTGCCTCAGTGTGCACAGTTCGAATCCCACCCCTCTATGGAATTTTTGTGAATTAGGAAATAATATTTCAGAAAAAAGTTTTCCCATTTTCTGATTCTTGCAGTTTGTTGGATATATATATATATATATATATATATATATATATATATATATATATATATATATATAAATTGTTTTCTAATGTAAACAATTTTATCCTGGGCAAATTAAAAAGTCATGCATGAGGGGGGGGGGGAGTCGTTAGGCTATTGAAATTACATCATATTGTATTAATTAATTTCTTGTTTTATATATTGGTTGGTTTTGGTGACATCACCTTGGACAGTCTGGGGACCCACCCCTTCTACACCTCTGCTCTAACTTCAGGTACTTTAGCCCATCTATGATAGAGTTTAATGTTGCTCCTTTCGAAGTCAGGCCATGTGGGACAAGATGTTCATCTAGTATGATGTCCAGGAATTTATCCAGCCTCTTCTTGATGTCCTTGGGAGACAATTAAAGAGCCTAGGTCCAGCACTGTTGAAACTTTCTGCCTGGAGGAACTTGATCCATTGAGAGGAGCTGCTAATTGTCCTTGTGCCGGTCCTTCCAAACCTTGGGTGGAGCTGGCTCTCTGTTACTTTTTGCACCGTGTGATGGCTTTGGTACACAACACCCTGTAGTACTTTCCAGGCATATATAATAATATAATGGTCCCTCCATCTTTGTAAGGAGTAGAGCTTTAGTGCATATAGTCTCTCCCAGTAATTTAAGGAGTCTACAATCAGTTTTCTAGTGAATGCCCTCTGCATTTGCTCTAATTCTTCTATCTCCTTTACTTTGTGAGGGGACCACAAATGGCAAGTATACTCCATGTTGGACATAACTAAGGTTTTCCATAGAGGTAACAGGTGTTTAGGTTTTCTTGTTTGCGATTGATATGTTCCTTGAAGCTACTTATATTGCTCATCCACACTCCCAGATCCCTCAGTGTGTCCTTGGCTTCTATCACATCATCACGTGCTTTGTATTCATACTGCTTTAGTTCTTTGTTTGTTCCATATTTAAATACAGTCATACCATAGCATTGAAGTTCTCATAACAAGCGATTTTTTATGATCATTCAAAATTTAATTTTCTATAAAATCATAATTTTTTTTTCTAGGCAATCAGATAGTTCATTTTAACTTGGGAATTGAGAAGGGTAAAATAACCGACAATGCTGTAAAAGTTCCAAATATTCATAAGGGAGATTATGTAAAACTCCGAAGCTTGCTAAATTTTGTAGACTGGGATATAGAATTTAGAGGTAAAAATGCTTATGGGATGTGGGATACTTTCAAGCATATAATAAATGTAGTCCAAGAACAATGTATCCCAATGAAGGCCATTAGGAACAAAAGTAGGAAACCATTATGGTGGAATCAGGAGATAGCTAGAAAAATTTCAGAGAAGAAAAGGGCATACAAAAAATTACAGGTACAAAATAATATTCAAATTTAAGTGATTATAGAATGGCTAGGAATGAGTTAAATAAAATTATAAAGAAGAACAAAAGGGTGTCAGAAATTAAATTAGCTCAGGATAGCAACAAAGATCCTAGAAAGTTCTTTAGTTACTATAAAATTAATAATAAGTCTGGCAGAGTTAAAATAGGGTTGTAAGAGAAACTGATGAGGAAATAGTTGAGGTACTAAATGGTCATTTTGCATCAGTATTTACAAAGGACAAACTAAATAGTCTTATGTATAGTACTCATGGGTCAGGGAAAGAGGTGTTTACTACCATTAGTGTGGATTGGAGGACGATAAAAGAACTAATAGGTGAGTTAGATGCTACCAAGGCCTCCGGCCCTGATAATATTCATTCTAGGATACTTAAAGAAGGGATAGAAAGTATCTCAATAGCTCTGGAGAAGTTGTATACTAGGTCACTGGAATATGGAGAAATACCCAATGATTGGAAGAGAGCGAATGTAGTCCCCATTCTCAAGAAGGGTAGTAAAGAGGATCCAAATAACTTTAGACCGGTTACCCTAACTCCTGTAGTCTGTAAAATTCTTGAGAAACTAGTTAAAAAAGGGATTTGCCAACATCTAGAGAGGGAGGGGTTAAATCAGTGATGCTCAGCATGGGTTTAGATCAGGTAGAATCATGTTTGACTAATTTACTAGACTTTCTGGAGTTTGTAACAGATCAAGTAGATAAGGGAGAGAATTTAGATATAATTTACTTAGATTTTAGTAAAGCATTTGATAAGGTACCACATAGGAGACTAGTTCATAAATTAAAAATGATTGGGATATGTGGGGGAGTTTCAAATTGGATAGCTGAGTGGCTGAAAGACAGGAAGCAAAGGGTAGTGCTAAATGGTGTAAAGTCAGAGTGGAGGGATGTTATCAGTGGGGTTCCTCAGGAATCAGTTCTCGGTCCATTATTATTTGTTATTGTTATTGTTGTTGTTATTTAACAGGTCCCAATCTGCCGAAATGGCGCTCTGCAGGACCATTGACATATAGTTTTCTTTTTCAAAGAGCATATGATTCACAAATGGTCTTATCACTTAAATCATAACACTCAGAGAACAAATGTGCTTTCAATTTTCTTTTAAAGTTCTTGATGTCTTCAATTTGTCTGATGTTCAGGGGAAGACGGTTGTAAAATCTTGGAGCAGCACATTTGAAGGTGCGAAAGCCAGCACCTGTTGAAAATCTTGACTCAAAAAGGGTTACTCCGGTAGCAGCTCTACGGGTGTTGATGGTGTATTCCGTTGGTTGAATAACATTTATTAAGCTTCTCAGATATAATGGTGAACCAGTGTGCAATACTTGATGTGTTAAGACACAAATTTTGAAAATAATTCTAGCCTTGATAGGCAGCTAGTGTAAGTCAATTAATACAGGGGTAATACTGTCTCTTTGTGGTATACCCTTAATAAGCCTTGCACTTCTATTCAGAATTAGTTGTAATTTTTTCAGTCGTGACCTAGGTAAATGACAATAAATTGAATTACAATAATCAACTCTACTAATTACACAATTGATTACAAGTTTTAAAACAGAACACTCATTTAAATATTTTTTAACAAATGCAATGTTCTTCAAGTGGTAGCCAGCAATTTTTAAAACATTATTGATTTGAGCATTGAGAGACATATGACAGTCAAGTATGACACCTAAATCACGAACCTTATCAACAAAATTAACAGGATTGTTATTTAAATTCAATACAATGTTGCCCTAGAATTCTTCGCTTATCTTTGCTGCCAATTATCATATATTCAGTTTTATCAGAATTAAGCTTTAATTGTTTGAAATCCATCCAATTTTTAATACTTAGTAAAACATCATTAAGATCCTGAACAGTACTTTCAATGTCAGAGATTGAGGAATAAAACTGGTTGTCATCAGCATATAATTTAAATTTAACTCCATGTCTTTCTAAAACTGCTGATAAACCAATGGTATAAATACAAAAGAGAATGGGGCCCAATACACTTCCCTGAGGGACACCTCGTGTCAAGGCTTGCGTTGACGAAAATGAATTACCAATTTGTACACTGTATGTCCTATCCTTGATATAACTATCTAAATATTGAAGTGCCCTGTCTTCAATACCAATATATCTCAAGTCATTTAAAAGTAACTCATGTACAATAGTGTCAAAGGCAGCACTGAGATCAAGCAAGACTAATATCCCACATTTACCCTCATCCATTATTTCCAATACATCATTAATAACAGAACATAAAGTAGGTTTAGTGGAATACAACTGCCTGTAAGCTGATTGACAGTCAGGAAAAGCATGGATCTGTTCCAAGTAATCAGTCAATTGTTCAAGAATCACATATTCTAATAATTTAGATAAATAAGACAAATTAGAAACTGGTCTATATGAGCTCAAACTCTGACAATCCAATGACCCCTTTAGTATAGGTTTTACAATGGCAGATTTCTCAGATTTAGGAAAAGAACATGTAGATATACTAGTATTCACCAATATCATCAAAACATCTATAAGATGGGAAAAGTTTTATGCCACACCCAATTCTGACATTGGCATTGGATGAATGGCACAGAATGTTTTCTTTGATCTATTTATTGTTCGAACAAGAGCATCCTTATTCACAGTTTTTAAACTCAATAGTCTAAATTCAGTAACAGGTACAACCACAGCTACAGAACGTGTATCATTAAATCCACTGATTATATGTAACATTTTATCTCTAGAGAACAATAAAAAGGCCTCAGCTAATTCAGAGTCACTAAAACCATCAGGGAGTTTCTTCCTTCTTACATTACCAGATAAACTATTCAAAAACTTATATAACTTTGCTGTATCTGATCCAGCCTCATTAATTTTCAAGTTATAACATTCTATTTTCCTCTTCCTTATCATGTAGTTATATTTATTTCTAACATTTTTAAATTCCTCCCATGTCTTGGCAGTCTTCAACCTCTGCCATTTACATTCTTTATGTCTTTTCTCCCTTTTCAGTTGTAAGATCTCACTGTTAAACTATGGAGATTTGTCCTTGACTGTAATGACCTTTTCGAGTTGAGGACATTGTTCTTCAAATTCACCTTTAATTACAATATTATAAACATCAGTGGCACAATCCACACACTCAGATTTTAGCAATATTTTGTTATGGTTACAAGTTTCATTAAATTCAGTACCCATTTTCTGTGTTACCACATCAATAAATGATACAGAAGAAAATTCCAACTTATTCCTAAAAAATGATCTCTTAGTTACCCTCGCCTTTGGAATACCCAAACTAAAAGTTATCAATTTATGGACTGGTGAAATATTGCACTCCTCTTCCACATCAATATCGGTAATCAGATTTGTCGATGCATCACCTATGACCAGATCTAAAGTATGTCCCGTAATTGAAGTTCGAGTCCGCACATTGTTTATCAATTGATAGGAATCTAATAATTCAGATAGTCTAATCATGTCACGGTTAACTAGATCATCCATCCATATATTAAAGTCCCCTACAATAAAAACTTTTAAAGACACCATATCAATCAATTCCAACAATAAGCCAAATTCTTCAATAAATACATTAACACTAGATGAAGGTGGTCTATAAACAACCACAAAAGACACCCACTGATTATTGCACTTGAAATTCACTTCCATATACTCGAAACTACTTACTGCTATTCTTCTTACAGTCATCTCATTTATTTTAGAAAAGTCAAAAACTATGCAACAAAGTTTCAGCAATAGCAAATACCTCAAACATCTTCTCTAATTTCAAGCGTTTTGTTACCAACAGACTGAATGTTTACAAAACTTAAAATTACTTTCTCAAACGACTTACAATCCATCTATATAAACGATCTTGGGGAGGCAGTTAATAATAAAGTGTCAATTTTTACAGATGATACAAAATTAGCAGCTGTAGTTAAAGATATTGATGATAATTTTAAAGTGCAGGGGAAATTAAATAAATTGTTATCCTGGGCACATAAGTGGCAAATGACTTTCAACCTTGATAAGTGCAAAGTTATTAACATGGGAAAAGATAATAGAGAATTTAACTGAAATGGATGGGCATTGGCTGAGCTCAGTAGAGGATGAGAAAGTTCTAGGAGTAGTAATAGATAAGTCATTAAAGTTTTCTAAGCAGTGTATTGAAGCAAGAAATAGGGCAAATAGAGTGCTGGGTTTCATTAGGAGAAATGTCAGTTACAAAAGTAAGGAGGTTATTCTTAAACTCTATAACTCTTATGTTAGGCCTCATCTAGAGTACTGTATACAGGCATGGTCCCCACATTTTAGACACGATATTAACCTTCTCGAGTCAGTGCAACGGAGGGAAACAAAGATTATTCGTTCCCTGAGGCACCTTGAATATATAGATAGACTGAGTGTATTAAATATATTCTCGTTCGAAAGGAGGTGTGTGAGAGGGGATATGATTGAGCTCTTGAAAAAATTTTCTGGGATAGATAAATTGGATGTTAGCAAGTTTTTTGAGTTAGATGATGGAAATCGGACTAGAGGTCACCACTTGAAAATTAAAAAGCAACGGTGTAGGTTGGATTTAAGAAAATATTTTTTCACCAATAGAGTGGTAGACTTCTGGAACAAATTGCCGCGGAAGGTAGTAGGTAGTCCAAATTTTAATGTATTTATGAGTAGGTTGGATGAGTTTATGGGGAGGGAAGGTTGTGATGGTTCCTAAGTTTTGTATATATTAATATTGTTTTTATATATCTCTAGCTGCATGATTTAGTTCTTGACAAGCCTTGATTAGTGATACCCTTGTTTGTGGATGCAATCCTCTGGATGTAGTTTTCCTGGGAGTTTGGGTGGCTTAAAAAAGAGGCCATTTGACTCGGATGACCTATGATGAGCCCATGTGGCTTTTGTCATCTGTTATATTATATTGTGGGGGACTTCGATTTTGTCTTCCCCTGGTGATGGTGCTTTTTGTGGGTGGGTTTTGACGGATGCGGATGACCTTTGATAGGCCCTTGTGGCTTTTGTCATCCATGAAATTATGTTATGTTATATAACATAAATCTTTCAACTAATCAACATTTATATTGCCTTTACTACATATTACAGTAATACTGTATATGCATTGTACTTGTGAATATTTTTTAGTGCTAAGTTTTTCTGTGTTCAGATGCATTATTTGTGAATTACCAAACTGTAGTGCATTTTTTAGTGCTCAGTTTAATAATAATAACCCTTGCATTATGTCACCGAAGAAACAATTCGTAGGAGACAAGGAAAAGAGAAAACATATCACCATGGAAGTGAAACAAAATTATTGAGAAGCAAGAATGAGTTGTGAGCGTGTCGAACCTAGCACGCTCAACAATTTGCACCATCCTCAAGAAAAAGGACAAAATTAAGGCGATAGATATTTCTAAGGAAGTGTCAATATTCTTGGTGCAATGGTCACATTTACTTGATGATGTAGAAAGGTTACTTCTCATATGGATCAATGAGAAGCAATTGCTAGGTGACAGTATTGGCGAGAGCTTCATTTGTGAGAAGGCAAAATTAATTTATGCTGGCCTTGTTAAGAACAATCCAGGAGCTCAATGGACAGACAAGAAGAAATACTCAAGGCAAGCCATGGGTGGTTCGACAAGTTCAAAAGAAGAACTGGCATTCACAGCATTTGAGGCATGGTGAAGCAGAAAGCTCTGACAGAAAGGCAGCAGAGAAGTTCATCAGTGTCTTTAAGAACATTGTGGAAGGTTACCTGCCACAGCAGGTTTTTAATTGTGATGAGACGGGTCTTTTCTGGAAGATACCAAAGCAAACTTCTATAACAGTGGAGAAGAAGGTTATGCCTGGCCACAAACCAATGAAAGACCATCTCACTGCTATTTTGTGCCAATGCAAGCAGCAATTTGAAAGTGAAACCGCTGTTTGTTTACAATTCCCAAAATCCAAGAGTCTTCAGGAAGTGCAATGTCCAGAAGAGCCAGGCTAGGTGTGATTTGGAGGTCCAGCAGCAAAGCTTGGGTGAGACGTGTACTTTTTACTGATTGGATGAATGAGGTGTTTGGTCCTTCTGTGAACAAATATTTACTGGAGAACAATGTTCCACTTCATGTCTTACTTATTATGTATGGACAACACTCTTGTCATCCTTCAGGTCTAGATGACATCCTTGATGAATTTCAATTTATCAAGTTTCAGTTCCTGCCTCCCAGCACCACTCCTTTACTCAAGCCCATGGACCAGCAGGTTATCTCCAACTTTAAGAAGCTCTACACTAAAAGGTTATTCGAGCATTGTTTTGAAGTGACTGAGGGGACCAATCTAACTCTCAGAGTTTTGGAAAGACCACTTCCCCATCATTGCTTACCTCAATATGATCGACAAGGTATTGTAGCAGGCTGAAAATCTAGAATCTAACCCAAATCGATCCAACCCGTTTCCTACACTAATTTGGATTTGAGAAATTGAGAAAGAAATGAAATCGATTGTATGTACAGTCCTGTATTCACAAATAAATTACAATAATATTTACAAGAAATAATTAAATTTTCATATAAGAATTCAATAAAAAAAATATGTGCACAAAACAAAACAAGGCCAAAATTCCCCAATCAAAAAAACAAGATACAAAAAACCTACGATGGACAAAGAGAAAATAATTTGTACAATAACACTAATCGGTACTGGGTCATACGATGTGCATGCAAAAAAAAATTAGAAGAAAAAACAATGGTACGAGATAATTCAATCAAAACTGTATGATGCTTTTAAAACAAAAGAGGGGTACGGAGGTATCACTCGCAAGTTAGGGCAATGCTAGCCAAGGCCGTATAGTTCTTGGTTCATGATGAGCGGTGGGGAAACCAGTTGCAGACGTGGTTTCCAATTAGAGGTCGTGTAAACCCTCCTATCAGGGCAGGGGTAAAAGCACTCTCGGCCTCTTCCCAACTTCCACCAGAAGTTCATTGTCCCACCATTGCATCCACACAGTCTCCACTCTGTGTTTGAACTCGGTAAATCTTCTGGACAACCAATGATCAAAATTCAAAAATTGTACATAAATATTAGGCTTTCAATCTATTATTAACTTTAACTCTTTTCCTCTGAAAAGAGAAAACAAACCAATAAAAAAAAATCGAGAAAACCCCCCTAAAATTTAAATGTCAGTTATTCACATACACATGCTTGCATAGAGGGAGGGAGAGGGTATTGGGAAAGGCATGAGAGAATGGCCCTTCACACACACACACTCACATTCGCTCCAGCACAGCATGTGAGAGGGTCTCCAAGAGAACCCTTATTTCAGTTTGGAAGCTTTGGCCAGACAACGTTGCTGAATGCAACTTTGAGGGGTTTGAGGCAGTACCTGTAGTCAACGAGATTGTGTCTTTGGGAAAGACCATGGGGCTGGACATGGATAACAATACCAAAGAGCTTGTGGAAGAGCATAGACAGGAGCTAACCACAGAGAGCTTATGAACCTGCATTCAGTTTCACAGCAAGAAGTTGTAGATGAGATTTCATCAGGAAAGGAGGATGTAACAGTCTCAGCAAAGCAACAACCTTCCACTACAATAAGGGAGATGCTTGCAGCATGGGACAATGTTCTATCATACATTGAAAATTTTCACCCAAATAAGGCAAAGAAGGCTCTGCAAATTTATTTAATCCAAATGTTGTGTTGTATTTAACAAATTTTGAAGAGCAGACAAAAACAAATGTCTCTAGACATTTTTTTAGTGAAAAAGGAATCTAATAAAAGTGACAATGCTTTAAAAAGATTTAAAGCTAGTGAGTCAGTTGAGACTGTTACTATAGCATCGAATGAAGAGGATTCTCCATTGGTGGAAGATCTTCCTCCTTTACCCCAATAATCCTCCCAGATCCTCCCACCCTGTCTCTGTCTCCTTTATGCCAGAAGTTACTTTCTTTTTCGTAAGTTGCAACAGTATTTTTTATTTTACTAATTATCTATTCTTTCCCAGGTTTTTAATATGTAATTAAAATGTATTTGCAATGATTTCCAAGATCGATTTGAGTGAAAAGAAATTTGTAAAGAAATAAATATGCAAAATTCGTGGCTGGGAACGGATTAATTCACTTTACATTAATTTTTATGGCAAAAATTAGTTAGCATAACGAGTTTGACTCGGGAATGGATTATACTCATTATGCAAGGTACCACTGTACTTCAAAGTTTTTGTCATTAAACATCATGTTTTCCCTTGGCTAGTTGAAGATTGTTTCCAGCTCTCTTTGTAGCTTTTCTGAATCTTCTTTGGTAGTTATTTCTCTGGCAATTCAGTTGTCATCCATAAATGAGGAGACTCAGGATAATTCCACCTTCTGATCAATGTCACTTATCATCTGAAGCAGCAAGGGTCCAAGCACTGAGCCTTGAGGTACTCTGCTGACCACTGCCGAGTCTCTTGAATATGTGCCTTCGACCACCAATGTCTGTCTTCACTCTCTCAAGAAATTGTTCACCCAGGTATCCAGTTTTCCAATGATGCCTGCCTTTCTTACTTTGTGGAGCAGTAACCCATAGACCACCTTATTGAAGACCTTGGCAAAATCTAGATACACTCTGTCCATATTTCTCCCATTACTCATATCTTCCAGTATTCTTTTATAATGATCCAGGAGTTGAGAGAGACATGATCTTCCCTTTTTAAACCTGTGTTGCCCTGGGATAAATTTTCCAGTCCTTTCCATGAAGCTCACCCCATAATTTATGGTAACTCTCTCAAACACCTTAATGAGATGGGAGGTAAGACAGTCTGGCCTATAATTTGAAGCTGTACCCCTTGAGCTTCCTCTGAAAATTGGAGTGATGAGTTCTGTTTTCATTACTGCTGGTATGTTGCCCTCATCTAGTGATTTCTTCCATATAATGTTAATAGGAGCAGCCAAGGTTTGCTTGCAGTTTTACAGTAATGCCGCTGGTATGTTATGAGGTCCATCTGCTGAGTTTGATTTCAATTCCTTTATGGCCTCTATGATATCATCGTGGCTGAAGGTTTTGTCATTAACTGTGTCCTCATTACCCTTTTCCATTTTAATAAAGTCACTGGGGTTTAGTATTAGTTTCTCTGGCAATGGGTCACTGTACACACTCCTGTACTGTTCTTTCAGGATGTTTGTCATCATGGTTGGGTCATCTACTAACTCCCTCTTTTTGTTTAGCAGAGGACTGACCCTAGTGTGGTTTTCAGTTTCTTTTGGGCATAACTATAGAATTAGTGTTTCCTTCAATTGCTGACAGTAATTTTTCTTCCTACTCTTTCTCTCTCTCTCTCTTGTTGATAGAAGGCTTTTAGTTTAAGTTCTATTTTCTCCACTTTATGCTCAATAGTTTTACTCTCACTACCTGTTTTTGTCATCAATAATTTTTTAGGAGTTTAATTCTATTTCTCATTAATATTCTTCTATCCCTAGGTACTTTTCTCTGGCAATTGCTTTTACTTCAGGGGATGTGTTTCATGCACAGTTCCTCATAGGTATTAATTAGTATGTTCAAAAGTTCATTTGATTTCCTTTCGCCCAGCCCAACCCAGTCAATTCTTGATAGTTCATCATTCAGGGATACTCAGTCCGTTCTCTCATTGAAAAAAATTAGATTCTTCATGCAGTTGTTTTCTGTATGGTTGCCCTGATTTTGTCTGCTAAATTTGGACATGGGTAGGTTTGTTTTCACTATCACTTTGTGATTTGTACACTGTGTATCATTTCACTTTCATTTATAAAGATTAGGTTCAAAATGTTATTGACTCATGTTGGCTCATTTACAATTTGGTCACATAGTAGTCCGACATTAATATTCCCTGAGGGCCAGCTGATTACAGACAGATATTAAAGTGTCCTAGCATAAGTATTTGTTATCACTTTCCTTTATGTGTCCAGATATCAAGGCAATTACATTAGCAAACTTCTCTGCTTCTGAACCTAGGAGACAATGCACCATGCAATTGTATCACTTATATTGGAGATATTTATTATTAATAATTCATTTGCCCCATCTGAGTATGAGTACAACACTTTAGCACTTGAGAGTATATCCTCTCGTAAATATATCACCACAGCACCATGAGTTCTGTTTTTCCTATCTCTGCAATACAGCATTTATTTTCAATCTTTATTTCTTCATCCCTTATGTTGTCGCTCAATATAAGCCCTGTATATTGCACAAAAGGAATTGTTCTAGCAGGTAGCTTGTGGTGTGTGAGCTTGGGATAGCTACCAAAAGTGGTGGGGCTGCCACTGGACTTACTGAGCTGAGGTGAGGCACTGTTTGAATCTTTGGATGTGCTTGAGGGGGTTGATGTGTTGCTCTGCTATGGCATTTTATTATTTGAAGAATTTGCCACATCTAAACCTAGAGAGCTCGTATCTGTTTCTGAGTATTCTCTAAAAAATGCTTGCTTTGGTTATTTTCACTTTTACTTCCACTCATACTTGTCACTGGGCCCTGGAGTTTTGTGTCACAGCTTTGTGTTTTCTCTGTTTCCTTTCACTGCCAATTTTGGTACTTTTTCAGTCCCTCACAAGTGTGCACTTGTTTCTGCTGCATACTCCTTTCTTTAGGGATATATATCACAGTTTAGGGGTAGTAGAACTCACATTCTAAGCCATAGGGTGCCGCCTTTCACTTCCTAATCTCTATTTCAGTATTTTCGGACATGCCTTAAGATGGGCATATTTGCATCCGAAGGTTTGAAATTGTACTTGCATATTCTCAGGTCTTGATTGTCGTGAGTTCAGTGGTTGTTTTTTTCATTGAAAATAACTCCCTACTGGAAATAGCTGGATGAGAATATTTTTCTTCCTCATGGGGATTTGGGGCCTTTCTGGTTGTGGTTCTACAGTTTCTGGTGCCCCGAAGGTTCCGGTATTAGGCAGTTGCGTATTTAAATTCTATCAATCTGTCCAGTCCTCTGCATGAAAACTCTGGTGTACTTAATTATCTTGAGGGCCAGGCTGGGGTCTTGGGAGCCTCCAAGTAGGTCTGCTACTCTTTTCCCACGGATGTAGAGTGATGCTAATGATTGGAGGAGAGCAGTGCGATGGAAGTGGTGGCAGGGACAGTCAAGTAACAGATGTCTGGAGTGTCTGGTCATGTAGAGCACCAGGGCCAGTATGGGGAGTAAGTCAGGCACAGCCTGTGCATGTGGGCATTGAGGCGACTGTGTCCTATCCTTAGTCTGGTAATGGCAGTGTCTAGGGCAGGGTTGGAGGAGTAGGTTCACCAATAGTGACATGTGTCCTGTCTGATGCGTCCAAGTGTCATATATTGTAAGGTGTCTTTTCCAGTGAAGATTGCAGTCCTTTTGTATGGTGCTCAGTAAGTCTGTCTGGTCTGTGGGGAGGTCTATGGAAGAGGGATGAGAGTGGGCCCTATTTGCAGCTCTGATGCCAGTGTTGCCCGCAATACTGATATGGGAGGGGACCCACTGAAAGTGGATGTCAATATTTGAGGTTCACAGTTGATGTAGTAGGTGATGTATTTGGAGGGAGATGGAGTGGTGTGATTTGGGGGAATGGTGTTGGATGAGTTAGAGGAATGTGAGGGAATCTGTGATAAGTGTTATGGAGGAAGGAGTGTGACTTTTAGCTGCTTTGAGTCCCGTCTTAATGGTGAAGAGTTCTGCTGTAAGGATAGATGCAGTGCCGATGGAGAATGATGGCATGAATATAGCTGCTCCAACTGATGGGGGAGATGGAAAGCATGATCTATCAGTATATATATGTGTGAGAGATTCAGGAGTAAGGTCCTGCCCAGTGCCGGGCAGTCAGCCTTAGACCATGGTATCTGTGTGAAGTCCCTGAGAGACTATTGAGGAAAGAGGGAACCGAGGAGTCGTGGGGAGGTTTTCTCTAGTGTGTGGAAGGAGCGTGGCAAAGAAGGAGAGGGCTCTGTCATAAAAGGGCCTGTGACCTTGATATGGTAGGGGGCCATGTAGTGATTTCCTACGCTGCCGGAGGAGAAGTGAGCGTAGGGCATGTCCACTTGGAGGTGGCTGCAAGTTTGGTGTAGGTACGGACAAGGAGGGTGGAACATCGGTGTGATAGTGAGGGTAAGGAGGGCTCTGCCTGAAGGGCTGTGACTGAGGAGGATCTGAAAGCTCCCGAAGCTATACGGTGTGCTGTATTTTGGATTATCTCTATTTGTTTGAGTAGGGATGATGAGGCTGCTCCATAGACCTCACATCCCTAATTCAAGCGGCTCCAGATGTAAGAAAAATAAAAGTGGAGGAGGGTGTTCCTGTCCACACCCCACTTGACACTTTCAATGGACTTCATGAGGTTAAGCTTCATGAGGCATGAGGTCTTCAAGTATTGTATATGGTGGCCCCAGGTTAGGCGGAGGCCATCTAATATTAAACCAAGGAATTAGGGGGGACTTTTGAAGGGGATTGTGGTCCCATTGCTGGTCACCACTCAGATGTTGGAGATGCATCTTCGGGTGAAGCCAGGAGGCTAGATTTCTGTACATTCCCTGTCAGGCCCCAGCACATTGTCCAGGAGTGGACATCATCAAGCCCACACTAAAGATTGATCTGAGCCTCTTGGATAGTGGGAGCAAAGCAGGAAGATGTTGTCAGCGTAGAGGAGTGCTTGTGTGTATGGCGAAGAAGGAAATTCAGAGAGTAAGACATTGAAGAGGAGAGGGGAACCTTGTGGGACACCTCTGGTGACAGGGTGATATCTAAATTAAGTACCACCTATCACCATGTAGAAGGATCTGGAAGACAGGAAAGACTTAACCCAGTTAAGGGGAAACCCCTAAATCCCAGGTAGGCAAGTTTTGTTATAATAGCATTATGTAAAGCGTAGTCAAAAGCTCTTTTAAGGTCAAGGAATGCTCCTAGGGTGAAATCTTTACTGTTAAACCCTTCCTAAATGTGGTGTTCCAGGTGGAGTAGGGCATCCAGTGTGAAATCTGTACATGCGTGTGGGAAAGAGGTGTTTGTGTTCTAGGCGCCATGTCAGTCTGTTCTGTACTATGTGTTCTAGTGTTTTCCTGAGGTTGGAAAGGAGGCTAATTCGCCTGTATGAGGAAGCCTTTGAGTTCTTGCCAGGTTTGGGGATAGGAAGTGTGACTTCTTGTCGCCACACTGAAGAGAATGTGCCCGACAGCCAGCTGTCATTAAAGACATTCAGGAGTAGGTGAGCGAGAGTTTGGAAGACATCGGAGGAATTCATTGGGGACATTGTCCACCTCGGTGGCCTTCCCCACAGACAGTGAGTGTAAGGCTGAGGAAAGCTTCTACAGTGTGATAGCTGTGCTGATTGTGTGGTCCATGTTTGAGGGAGGTATGTTGGGGGCAGGTACAGGGTTGGGGGAGCAAAGTGTGGTGTGAATGTGGGAGGTAAGACACTCGGCTTTCTGGGTGTTTGTGGCGAGGAGTGCACCGTTATTAGTTAGCGGGAAGGTGAGTGGGGGTTGAGGGTGGACCATCTTTCTGAAGAATGACCAGGCCCGAGAGACTGAGGAGGTAAAGGATAGGGAGGCATGCTGTTTCGCCTGAAGGGCTGCTGTGCACTTCTGGGACCAGCAGGGAAACCTGAAGGTGCAGATTGGGGGAAAGGTGACAAAGTGAAAGTGATGGGATCCCACATCAGCAGAGTATCGGTGAGATACTGAATTGGTCTTGTGACAATAGGAAAGTAGGCGGAGTAACTGATTTAAAAGACCAATGAGGTCTGCGTGAGGGAGGTGGGAGGTGGTGGCACTGATGGGAAGGAAATGACTAGAGGATGGTCACTTCCCATGTGAGGGCCAGTAGTGATAGTGGTGTGGAGGACGGGGGCCATTCCCCAGGCATAGGTCCAAGGTAGAGGTGTTCTCTGAAACTGGATCAACCCTGGTAGGGAGGCCAGGGGGGCAGGGTGATAAGAGAGTAGGAGTCACTGTCTGCTAAGAAGTTTGAGAGGGAGCAGCCTGAATGGTTCCTCCGGCTCCTGGAGAAAGCTGGTTCCCAGAAGTTGTGATGGGCATTAAAATCGCCCATTATTAGTGTTGGGGAGGAGAGCTGAGAAGATAAAAATTTAAGCTCATGAAGGGAGATATCCAAACATGGATTATATATTAATAGGATCTGAAGAGGCCCAGAATTAAAGGTAAGAGTCACTCCTAGATGCTCTAATCCGCCCCTGGGGAAGGAGTTACAGTGAGAGGGCTAGAAGGGAGGGATTGGTGGACCAGCAGCAGCAGGCCGCCTCCTGCTCTGCCAGCCCTCCTGTCCACCCTGTACGAAACATAGCCAGGAAAAGAGGGGAAGAATGCATCAGTGAGCCACGCCTCACATATGCCGACAACTAGAGGTGAATAGGAAGAAAGTGTGGTTTTAAAAATTGGAAGTTTCCAGTATAGAGATCGCGCATTCCAGAGTATGAAGTGGGAAAATGAAGGAGTTATTGCGTGAGTGACATAAGGAAGGTCAGAAAGTCTGGCAGACATCTCAGAAAGAAGAAGGTTAATGAAGGTCAGTGTAATGGGTGCAATTACCCTGAATGAAGGCAGAGAGGAAGAGGTCCGAGGTAAGCTGAGTTTGAGAGGTGTTTGTAGGTCCAAGGCTTGCACTACCAAGCGCAGGCAGGGGCTGCATGGGGGTAAACTGAGGTGGGGGACTTGGGAATGGTGTGAGATGGGGTGTGGGGCGAGGTGGCAGAGGTGTAGGTAGGGAGGATAGGGGTAGGGATAGTTCCAGCTGGGAGGCAGCCCCCTTGGAGGTCTTCTGCCATTGAGGTTTAGGCCGTGGAATATGGTGTGAAGAGGTTTATTAGAGGGGGGGGGGCAATTTAGGAGAGAGGTGTTTCTTTTGGGGTCTGGGAGTTTGTAGGGGGCAAGCAGTGATTGGGTGAGAAGGGGTGGATTCAGCAGCCTTCTGAATAACGGTAATTTGGGGACTTAGGGGGTATGGTGGAGCTGTCTGGTCAGCTTGAATAGGGGGGGGGAGCTGAATAGTAGCAGTGTATGGAGGTTAGATCACATAGGATGGAAACACCCAGGCTTTATGGAGGTATGCCGGGCACTGCCTGGAAATTGGGCAGTGATCACCCTGCAGAAAAGGCAGGATGCGGACCATGTGCACCCATCAGCATCGTGGAAGCCACTACATCTCCCACAGATGTTTTTGTGGCTGAACGGAAAGCAGTGAGTGCACTGGGGGACAGGGATGGTGCGTGGTCTCACCCGGTAAGCAGCCGAGTGCAGAGCAACCCTTTCAGGGAGGGAGCCTCTGAATTTGAGAGAGATGGCCATGTTGGTCATTGTTTTTCCCTCCCTAACAAATTCGGGAAGGTGGAAGGCATCTACTACTTGATTCAAGTGTCAGTCCAGGACAGTCAGGTTGTCTAAGATGTCCTAGTTAGTCATGTCATGGAAGACCGGGAAAATCCTTCCAAAAGTGTAGGTTGGGTCATCGTCTGTTGTTGCATAGCACTTCACATAGCATTCCTCCAACCTGGTAACTGACTCAGGAGGCTGAGACAGGTTATCAAGGTTGGCCACCTCAAACTTGATTCCCCGTTTCCATCCAGTGATAGTAATGGTGAGGGTTTGTTCTATATATTTTTTGGCAAATATGGAGGTGTAAAGGGCTTTTGCCACATTATCCAAGTGGATAAAGCATCGGTTGCCCTCCTGTGATCTGATGATTTATTTTTTTTATTTTTTTACATTTTAAGAGCTCATCTGATGACTGCCTACTTTGGCAATAGCTGCTGTATTCAACACTGCAAAATATTAGGCATCTTTAAAAGAGGATGCAAAAAATATTAAATAAAAAAAGCAAAAAAAAACAACAAACTAGTTAAATAAAGGGAAGAAGGCTGGCATACCCACAAAAGTCTATAAGTCCACCAATCAATCTGCACAATCTTGTCCTGAGTAAAGGGGGACACAGTAGCGCCCCGCCCATCCCAGTACCGGGACAGGTAACATGCATGAAGATCGCCCAGACTGGGACATACAACAAGAATGTGCCGAACAGTCTGGGGGACAATGCAGTCTTCACAGTTGGGCGCTGGCAAGCGCTCCATCAAATGGCGGTGCGTTCGGCGAGTGTCTCCAATACAGAAATGACAGAAAGCAACCTGAAGCCTTCGCGGCATTGGGGGGTAAGTCCATGGGAGCAGTCACAGCGCAATGGCACACAACTTTAAGTTACCTTCGACCGCCTCACATCTTCTTTGACCAGCAGCCCGCAGAGCTGCCCATATTCCTGCTATGTAGTCGGTGTGAGGAAGAGCGAAACGGTGGTCCGGTCACAAACTTTTTGGCGCGCTTATTCCCCGCAATTCCTACATGTCCAGGAACCCAGCAGAAGATAATCTCGACATCCGCCCACCTTGCCAAAAGCATGGCATCATGGATATCGCAAACCTGGGGATGCAGAGATTCCAATGCCTCGAGAGCAATCAGGGCGCTTTGTAAGTAGCTCTAGATCACACTCCGGTCTTTGAACCAGGCACGTTGTGTAATCTCCCGTACGGAGTGGTGTATTGCCGCCAGCTCGGCCGTGGAGACAGACGCAGTGCCTGGCAGAGCCCCGCTGACTTCAAACAGAAGGGATACGGCGTGAAAGCCGATCCCCTGTTGGGACTTGGAGCCATCTGTATACACTAGCAGGGTTCCAGTGTAGCCAAAGGTGTGCTCCAAAAAGGTCGAACGCAATATTCCCGGTGCTGTACAAGCTTTGGGAGCAGAGGCATAGCAACAAATAGTCAAAGTTAATACCCTCCAAGGTGACGACCTGGGCAGAAGCAGGGGCGACAACGGCGCAAGAGCTATACCTAGCTCTCAAAGGAGTTTCCTAGCCCTAAACCCAAGGCCTAAGGTATGACTGGCGTCTCTCGGCAGCATAGGCACCGTCGAAATCAGCTGCGCAATGCCTGGCATAGAGCGCATGGCATTTCCCGAGCATCGACTAGTAGACTCTCAATGAGGGAAGTGTGGAAAGCAACGGTCGCCAAGCGAAGGCCGGTGTGGTGGATCGAGTGCACCTTCTGCAATACACACTCAGCTGCGGATGCATAGAACTCGCATCCGTAGTCGAACTTCAAACGAACAAAGGATCAATAAAAAACTAAGGCAGTAGCCCTATCAGCGCCCCAAGAGCTGAACGTCACGGAACGGAGAATATCCATGGTGCGGGTGCAAGAGACCCTAAGGCTACGAATATGAGCCTCCCAGGTGAGGCGTCGGTCAAATACAAGACCAATGAAACGGGGCGATTCAACCACTTCCAGGCGTACCCAATTAAGAAACAAGTCTGGGTCAGGGTAGAGCCATGGATGGCGGCAGAAGAGCACCACCTTAGTCTTGTTCAAGGAAAACCTAAACCTGTGCGCTTCAGCATATTAAGAGACATGGTTTAATGCCTATTGGAGTCGACGCTCCAGAGTTGGCATCTGGGCTGCGCCAAAAGAGATCGAAAGGTCGTCCACGTAGAGCGTAGCGAGAACATCTTCCGGCAGGACCGATGTGATGCCATTGTTGCTCAGGGCAAAGTGTAACACTGAGGACACTTTCTTATGGGAAACAGTTTTCTTGCTCCATTGAGCCAGAGAGGGCTCACCCTACCCATACACGGAATGGACGATCTCGCAAAAATTCAGATATAAACATTGGGAGGCGTCCCCTCACCCCCATCGTGTGGAGAGTCTCCATGAGACCGTATCGCCATGTGGTAAGAAGACAGTTAGCCTCCGCTGTCCAGGTGAAAGGCTAATCTAACATTTACTAATTTCTCCATCAACCTGCACATGCAAGAGGTTAGAGAGATTGGGCGGAAACCGGCGAGTAGAATGATCTCTCCCCAGTTTGCGAAAGGTGAGCACAGTAGCGATTCTCCAGGAATCTGGGAGGCGACCCTCCACCTAGATCCTGTTGAACAAATTACGGCACGGACGCGGGGTCCGAGATTGTGGTCCCATTCTCCTGGAGAACAGGAGGAAGATCCTGCGAGAACTTGTCCCGAATCCTTTTGACTCGCTTCCACACCGTTGCTAGAGGGGTCTTACCGTTAAGTGAAGACACGTATGCCTGCCAAGAAGAGCAGCGGGTGAGATTCGAAATATACCTGAACCTTTCCCCATGAAATTCACCGACAGTGAAATCGTTCGGGCGGCACTTATAGCGCATGTAGGCATAGCGCTTATGTTTGATCGCCGTCTCACACTCGGCTGACCACCACGGAAGTGGTCGGTATGCAAAACATCCAGACCTTCTGGGAATAGTAGCTAGGCCCGGGGCGAGGAGGTTTCAGGAGAACTTAACGGCCTCATTTACCGACCTAAACTCCTTGAGTGACAGAGAATTCTCTCATTTCCTGGAATGCAGACCACCGTGCCCGTGCCAAGCACCACCGAGGCAGGCTCTCAGACGGCTGTAGCCCAGAAAATGATAGAGTGGGAAAGTGATCACAACCATGGAGGTCATCAACCACTCCCCAATCAAAATCGGGTTGTGCATCTGGAGAGCACAAAGATCGAGGCAGGAAAATCAATCGGTTCTCGGGCAGTGAGTTATGCGTAAAGTCATCCACATTTAGGACATCCATCTCAAGCTTGTCGATTAGGTCGGCAAGGATTGTCCCTGGGATTTATTGAGTAATCTCCCCAGAGGGGGTGTCTCCCGTTTAGAGTTCTGAACAAGATAAAGGGCCTCGGCAACCGTGCCACGATGCGGCTATGGTTCCCCGCGTCGAAGCCGGCTGACGGTGGAATGTATGTGGAAATAACAGTCTCCCTCCTATCAAGGTGCAGCTGCCCAGCTACTGCCTGGATAAAGATATCGGCCTATGCCGCCGAGAAACGCCAGTCATACCCTAAGCCCTTTGGGTTTAGGGCCAGAAAAGTCCTTCGAGAGCTAGGTATAGCTCTCGGGCCAGCGTCACCCCTGGTTCTGCCCAGGACGCCACCCTGGATGGTAACACATTTGGCTATTTGTCGCCACACCTCTGCTCCCAAAGCTTGTACAGCGCCAGGAGTATTGGGTTCGACTATTTTGCAGCACATCTCGTGCTACGCTGGAATTGTGCCAGGATATACAGATGGATCCAAGTCCGAAGAGGGGGTCGGCTTCCACGCCATATCCCGGCTGTTTGAAGTCCGTGGGGATCTACCAGGCGCTGCGTCTGACTTCACGGCTGAGCTGATAGCAATACATCACTCGGTACGGGAGATTACGCGACGTGCCCGGTTCTGAGACCGGATTGTGATCTATAGCGACTCACAAAGTGCCCTGAGTGCTCTCGGGGCATTGGAATCTCCGCATCCCCTGTTTCGCGATATCTGTGACGCCACGGTTTTGGCGAGCTGGGTGGATGTCGAGATTTTCTTCTGCTAGGTTCCTGGATATGTAGGAATTGCAGCGAAGGAGCGCGCCGATGATGGCGCCAAAGAGTCCGCAGGGACTCTGCGATCGGACCAACGTTTCACTCTTCCTCACACCGACTACATGGCAGTAATACGGGCATCTCTTCGGACTGCTTGTCAAAGAAGATGGGAGATAATCTAGGGGAACTTAAAGTTGCGTGCCATAGCGCCGCGACTGTTTCCATGCACCTATCCCACAATGCCGCGACGGCTTCAGGTCGCTTTCTGTCGTCTCTGAATCGGACACACTCGTGTGACCCATCGCCATTTGGTGGGCGCTCGCCAGTGGCCTATTGCGACGACTGCGTCGTTCGCCACGCTGTTCGGCACATTGTTGTTTATGCCCCATTCTGGGTGATCTGCGCGCACGTTATCTGTCTCAGTACCGGGATGGGCGGGGTCGCTACCTCCTGTCCCTTGTACGCGTGACGAGTGCGTGCACATTGACTGGTGGCCTTGTAGACTTTGTGGGGAGACCGGCCTTCTCCCTTTTATTTAACCAGTTTTTTTGTTTGTTTGTTTTGGGTTTTTTTCCCTTATATGTTACAAGTACTTGTGCCGGGGGGATCTTTCCCCGATGCAGGAGCTTACTTTCTGCTGGTTGCCTTTTCCCTTTTTTAAAAAAATTTTAGTGTTGGTTTTCTTTTTTATGTGTTTTTTTTTAATTTGATTTTAAAGTAGCCTAGTATTAGGTAGGTTTTTAATACGTCGAATAATGCCCAAGTAGGCAATCGCCAGATGAGTTCTTAAAAAAAAAGAAAAAAAAGTACCCTCTGCCACACTCAAGCCCCAAGACTCCAGTTACAAACATACACATTATGACAAGAGGGCCCTACTCACCATCCTCCCATCGAGCCGCCACATAGGTAGCAGTGGTAGATTTTCGTGGGCCGCCTGCCCTTGCTGACACCCATAACAGCCATTGACTAAGGGCCTAGCCATTTCCTAAAAAGGCTGTACCCTATAAGGCAGCAAGAGATTTTACAACAGAGTTTTCCTTCTCCTAAAAATGAAAAGGTAGCAGGGCCCTGTGTCGTAGGGGATGCGAGGCTGAAAAGCTTGCAGTGTAGGGATAAATCATAAACCTGTCGTCACCAAGTTTTAAATAAGTATGAAAGTACTACTCTTCCCAGATCATTCAGGAACCTCTTTCTGAGATTCACTCCCATCATTACAGGGCCCATACACTACAACCACACTCACTTTCACACAGGCAAATCTCAATTTCATCCACCTAAATCTCAAGCTCACACCATTGCATCTTGCCACATCAGTAAAAGCACTGCAACCCCTTCTTTACTCTCACCACTCTGATGTCTCGCTTAACCAGATCGCGCTTCATCCCAAACAAACTCTTCCTTTACACTCATGTTTGTCGAACATAGCGCAAGCATCTGCACCCTCCATTTTAAAGATATTGTCTACCACACCACTCTTTCTCACCTCACATTCCACACAGTGAAGCAGATTAACCAGCCTGACTGGACGGGGTCTGTGACAGACACACTCACCAGGAATCGAACCCAGTATCAGGTAAAATTTACATAACCCCCAAGTTCAAGATTCTCAAAAATGTAAATGTTACCTTTTTTGTAAGCTTAACTCGATTTCTTTCCATAGATAATGATTACATTTGTATTAAAATTTCCCAAGTTTAATGTGTTTAAAACTGAGCTCACCATTCTAAAATAATTAATTGAAGAAATAAGAACGCCAAATACTTAATTATCCTTCTTAGGAAGAGTTTTTAGCGGGAAGGGTGCTGATGTCTCGCTTAAGTCTTCCGACAGTTCACTTTCTGAACGAACATCTGTCACATGTTTTGTTTTGATTTTCCTTACAATTATTTGAATGATGAGGTAGGCCCAAAACAAATAAAATGTTAATAACATGAAGTCCATGAGATAGTTAAAGCCAGCATAACGACACTCAGTCACTGCTTAATTCAATCACTCAAAAACAAATTACCTGCAAGTTCAACTCACAGGAAATCCCCCTTCTTAATCCCCCCCCCATGCAAAGACCGTCTCCAAGAAAGGCCCAGGTGAAAAGCTGGATAATGTAGACACCACCCAGTAACTGTCGACTTCACCAGGCTAATGTGTCGACACCACCCAACCTTTTGATCTATCAGAATAGGCTGGATGAATCCATAGTGGATGTCTGTCTAGGATGTCACACAACCCCACACTCTGAAACATTACGTAAGACTGGCTTACACATAATCGCGTTTCCCTCCCCTAAGGCCACAATATATATGAGACTTTTAGGAAAGATCGGTCCAAGCCCTGGCATTTCTCAAGAGCTAAGGGCTGTTCTTTCAGCCACCTTGACAAACGCAATCAAAAACTCTCTGGCGGGAGTTCAGGAAGATGGCTCAACTGCCCAGTTCTACCCTCCATAGCAGGCCCTACTACAGGCCAATCTACCCTAGCCTTTGCTGTTGCACTGCCCTCTTCCGCCCGATCAACTCTATTCCCTTCTTCCCCTAGCCCCATCTCTAACCTCCTAACTCTACCCATATGAGAAACTGCATATGCTCTTCTGGCTGTCTGTACAAACTCTCTACACCCAACACCTTTATCACATCCTGCCTCCACAAAACTTGCACCTCTCCTTCACTAAACATTGCCCCGAAAGTAGCGCAGCGATTTTCTTCCATGGTCACCGTGCTGATGGCGGGACTTAGCGCCCTGTCCGTTCCCAGCGTAGCCTCTGTTCCTTTTTTCAGACAGCTTGTGTTTTACCCCACTTCCTAAATCTCCCTACAACTTTCCTTGATCGACCTCTAATTTCACAGTGTAGATGCCGATCAGCTTCCTCTCACCCAACTATCGCTGATTGGGGCTGGGGGGGTGGATGTGACAACGTTCCCTCACCACTCCTGAGCTCCGGTCTGAGATAATGGGCTTTTAACAAGCTGGTTCATCCTCAGTGGGCCTCTCTTTCTCCTTTCTTCTTTCACCTTCTCTGGAGGTGCCACCGGGTTCCTTCCTCTTTTCAGCGGCTGTCTCAATTTTTTTTTTGCAAGAAGACTGTCAAGAAAGCAGGCAGACGTTCCATAATTGACCATCGGTAGTGCCAACCCCCTTAGGGGACCGAGGGATGATAGGGCCCCTGAACAACTCCACTATAAAGACCTGCGGGATTGCATATTGACTTTAGAGGGGGTTACTGTACGTGCCCCTCTCTCTTCCCTGACCAAAGGCGTTGTGACCAATGGGACCTGTGATGTCCTGGTGGGGTGAGAGGTGGCCACATGGAGTCCCCCTGATATGGACATTGTCCCTGAGGTAACCTAGTCCCAGACGGTAGGAGCTTTCATGGGGATGAACCTGGCCTCGGTGCCACGTACCGAACCCTGTGCAAGGACCTCCTCAGACGGCTCGGGTCTCCAAGGCCTTACCATGAGAGGAGGGATCTCCAACCGCGGGGAGCGCTGATACGGATGGGTCTGCTGCCACGTTGGTAAGGGCCTAAGGCAAGATGGCACATCTGGACCCGTTGCTCCCCCATGTGTGGAGAGTCTGACAAAGACCAAAAGTGCAAGTGCACAGAGAGCGAACCCTCGAATATGTCAGAGACCCTCATTCAAAGAATACCTCGCATTTTCGAGCCCACTGGCTTCAAACGCTTCCTTGTTATTCGCTCGCTCCACTGATGGCAGCATGTTGGCTAAGGGCAATATGATCCACCAGAGGAGAGCATTATCTAGTGTGATTGGTAGAAAGTCGAAGGTGCCCCTTTCTTGGATGGGAGCCTTTTGGCGAATGTCTAGAATCCCTCCAAGTCCGCTATGATTAGTGCCCTTGGGACACTTGATGTCACGCCTGTGCTTGTGACGCCGCACTCTACCATGAACTTTGTGAAAAGAGTAGTTTATGCGAGGGAATTCGTTGACTACTCCATAGAGGACATCACCTTAGAGCTGGCCGACCATAGGGCGGTCAAGGTCGAAGGCCTGAAGAGAAAACCGGGAGAGGCTTCGAGACCCACCCCTACACTCTTCGTCACGTTCGACTGTGACAAGCTCCCTGAGTCGTTGCGTGCCGATTGGTACCGCTACCGCGTGAAGGCATTCGGGGTCACCCGAAGTCTCTGTAAATTGCTCCAAGGCCGCACACGATAAGTCTAAATCATGTGTGGCCAAGTGTGTCAATTGCGGAGAGAGACACCCCGCTTCTTTGAAGCAATGTGGTAAATATCTCCTTGAGAAAGAAATCCTTAGCCTCATTCTGCAAGGCTAAGGGCTTGGTCGTGGCGCGCCCGGCTCTACCTGGGATGTCTTATGCCTCAATGATTAGAAAGACACCCTCTGCTCCTGGCCCATATACACCAACGAGCACGGTTATTTCCGCGCCCATTCAGAACCCTTCTGCGGGTTCTACTCAACCCGGGCGTTGCCCTGGTAAAGCTGATGGCACAAAGGGTTCAAACTCAGCCCCGGCTAAAACCAGGGCTCTCCGCCTTCCCCCAGCGTGACCGTTTCCCGTAAGGCAAAACAGCCACGCTCCTCCACCGAGTCATTAGACTGGCTTTTACTGAGTGGGGACACACTCAGGGGATCATTATCTTAATTTTGATCAAAGGGAAGCACCGGGGTTATTCTTATTCACCGGAAGTGGTTACGGTAGGTGAATTGAATACACTTCACCTCCGCTTCACCTTGGTGCAGTAATAAAATATATGTTCAGGAAATGAGACTGGGATTACCCACTCACTAAACCTCGACACTCGCCTTTCGCAAACTGGTGAGATATCACTCTACTCCGGTCGGTTTCCGCCCAATCTCTCTAACCTCTTGCGTGTGCAAGTTGATGGAGAAATTGGTAAATATTAGATTAGCCTTTTTCCTGGACAGCACAGGCCATCTGTCTTATGCCCAGTGTGGCTTCCGCAAGTTCCACTCCACGTCCGGTGCTCTGCTCCGACTGGAAAATGTCGTCTGCGAGGCCTTCGTTTGTAGACAGCACTACGACACGGTGTTTTTCGATCTGGAGAAGGCCTATGATACTGCATGGCGATTTGGTATCATGGAGACTCTCCTTACGATGGGGGCGAGGGGACGCCTCCCAATGTTTATATCTGAATTTTCGCGAGATCGTCGATTCCGCGTACGGGTGGGGGAGCCTTCTCCGGTCCAAAGGAGCAGGAAGAGGGTGTCCCGCAGGAAAGGGGCCTTATTGTCAGACTCTTTGCCCTGACCATCAACAGCATCACCTCGGTGTTGCCAGAAGGTGTTCGGGCTACGCTCTAGTTGGACGACTTTTTGATCTCTTTTTGCACGACCCAGATGCCAACTCTGGAGCGTCGACTCGAACAGGCATTGAACCGCGTCTCTCGCTATGCCGAAGCGCACAGGTTGTAGAGGTTCGACAATGTGCAGAGGTGCGAAGATGTATAAGAGAAAAACTTCCTTCCAAACGCGAGAATATAAATAGCCGATTAAATTACCAAGTCAGGACGGACTTGGCCGTAGAGTCACGGCAGAGTGCTGGCCTCTGGATTTACAGACCCGAGATCGATCCAAGACAGTCCCCATTTTTTTAAAGGAGAAGATCCCATAAGAAAACTGAAAACGCCTTATGAACAACTCAAGAAATCGACTCAAGAGGAAACCGATGTCAAGGAAAAAGGAACGAAAACGACTTCAAGGGCTAACTCGACTAACGCATCAAGAATTCAAGAAGAAATCATCACGTCATCAAGAAGGAAGAAGAACTCATTAAGAATTAAGAAGAAAACATCACTTTGATCAAGAATTTGGAAGGAATCATCACATCAAGATAAATGCAAGTTAATATGAAGATGCATTCAAGTCAAGAAAGAATTAACAAGATCAAGAACATAACCCAGCCAACTTAAAGAAGAAGGAATCTCAACCTACTAGAATATGGAGTCAGATAAAGGAAGAAATGTTTCAAGGGGCAACTTCAGTTAAGAAGAAATAAAATAGATTCGAATATAGAAATCTCAAGATGAAGCATGATATACATAAAATAAGGATATGCCATCCTCCCCCCCATAACTGGTGACCCTCAAAAGGCCGAACAATCTTCTGATCTTCGTTACAACTGCACCTGCTCTCCTACTAGATATTAAGAAAAGATGCTGCATGGTACTTTCTGGATGGAAATCCGGCAAGGAGATGCTATATTACTCATTGATTAAGAGACTTCGCCACGCTCTCCTCAATATCACTGAATCAACTTCTCTCATCCCGCAGATTCGGAGGTCGGCGAGGGAGAGCTACTAGTAATCCTCGATTAAGAAATCCAATACTAGTCTCTCCCCAATCCTCAATTTCGCTCCGCGTTCTAGAAAGGGACCTGTGTAGGGGTGCGAAGATGTATAAGAGAAAAACTTCCTTCCAAAAGAGAGAATATAAATAACCCATTAAATTACCAAGTCAGGACGGACTTGGCCGTAGCGTGACGGCAGAGTGCTGGCCTCTGGATTCAAAGACCCGAGATCGATCCCAAACAGTCCACAATTTTTAAAGGAGAAGATCCCAGAAGAAAACGGAAAACGCATTATGGACAACTCAAGAAATCAACTCAAGAGAAAACCGATGTCAAGGAAAACGGAACGAAAACGACTTCAAGGGCTAACTCGTCCCAACGCATCAAGAATTCAAGAAGAAATCATTACGTCATCATGAAGGAAGAAGAACTCAACAAGAATTAAGAAGAAAACATCACTTTGATCAAGAATTTGGAAGGAATCATCACATCAAGATAAATGCAAGTTAATATGAGGATGCATTCAAGTCAAGAAAGAATTACCAAGATCAAGAACATAACCTAGCCAACTTAAAGAAGAAGGAATCTCAACCTACTAGAATATGGAGTCAGATAAAGGAAGAAATGTTTCAAGGGGCAACTTCAGTCAAGAAGAAATAAAATAGATTCGAATATAGAAATCTCAAGATGAAGCATGATATACCTAAAATAAGGATATGCCCCCCCCCCTCCCCATAAATGTATGAGAGAAAATTCCTTCCAACTCGATAATATAAATGGCCGATAAAATTACCAACCCAGAACGGACTAAAGCCGGTCGTGAGGCTAGAGTATTGGCGTTTAAATCCAACGGTACCGCGTTCGAAACTCAAGAGTCCAAAAACTTTAATGAAAATCTCACAAGAAAGAAAACGGAAGTCAAGGAAAACGGAAGAAAACGCTTTGAAGGACCAACTAGAATCAAGAAGCACGAAGAAATCATCAACTCAAGATAAATGAAAGAAAATGAAGATGCATCAAGAAAAAAAATGAAGATTAAGGACCAACCCAGCCAAGAAGTATACGGAAGTCAAAAAGAAGAAAATCGATTCGAGGAAGCTGCATCGACAAAACCAAATGAAAAAGCAAGATGAACAAGAATAATATTGATAAATAAATAAATGGGAATAAGAAGAAATAAATGCTCCCTCCCCATAACTGGTGACCCTCAAAGGACGAACAATCTTCTTATCTTCATTACAACTGCACCTACCCTTCTACTAGAGATTTAAGAAAAAGTGCTGCTGGGAACTTCGGAGACCCGGGAAGGAGAAGCCATTACTCATTGATTAGAGACAAGACTTCGTTCGCTCTCCTCAATCCCACTGAATTAGCTCCACTCATCCCGCAGACTCGGAGGCCGTAGGAGGGAGAGCTACTACTCCTCGATTAAGAAATCCAAGACTAGTCTGTCTGCAATACTCAAATTCGCTCCGCTTTCTAGAAAGGGACCTGTGTAGGAGTGCGAAACTGCATCAGAGAAAAATTCCTTCCAACTCGATAATATAAATAGCCGATAAATTTACCAACTGAAAACGGACTAAAGCCGGTCGTGATTCCAAAAACTTTTATGAGGATCTGTCAAGAAAGAAAACGTAAGAAAACGGCTTGAAGGACTAACTCATCAAGAAGCTCAAAGGAATCAAGCCCCCAATTAAATGGAAGAAAACTGAAGATGCGTCAAGAAAGAAAAACGAAGATTAACGACCAACCCAGCCAAGAAGTATACGGAAGTCAAGATAAAGGGAAGACCATGTTTGAAGGGCCAACTAAAAGAAAAAGGAAATTCAGTCTAGAAGGAAAAATTCGAGGAGTACAACCTGCATCGAGGAAACCAAGTGACAAGATGAATATTGCTAAATAAATAAATAGCATATATATGCTTCCCCCCGCTCCCCTATAAGGTTTCGGTTTTCTTTGGCCAAGACTAATGTGGTATATTTCTGCCGCTATCCACGGCTCCACATTGAAACAAACTTGTTTCTTAATGGGGTACGCCTGGAAGTGGTTGAATCGTACCGCTTCCTTGGCCTTGTATTTGACAGACGCCTCAACTGGAAGGCTCCTATACGCAGCCTTAGAGTCTCTTGTACCCGCGCCATGGATGTTCTCAGTTCCGTGACGTTCAGCGGTTGGGGGGCTGATAGGGCTACTGCCTTACTTTTTTATAGTTACTTTGTTCGTTCGAAGCTTGACTACGGATGTGAGTATTATGCATCCGCAGCCGAGCGTGTATTGCGTAAGTTGGACTCGATCCACCACACCGGCCTTCGCCTTGCGACCGGTGCCTTCCGCACTTCCCCCATTGAGAGCCTAATGGTCGATGCTGGGGAGATGTCACTCGCTCTACGCCGTGTACAGTGCATCATTTGCCTGTACGCGTGAGCCCGGCGCCTCTCTCAGTCGCCAACAGCTGTCACTGCCTCCGCAGCTGATTTCGTCGCGGCCTATGCCGCCGAGAAACGCCAGTCATACACTAAGCTCTTTGGGTTTAGGGCAAGTAAAGTCCTTCGAGAGCTAGATATAGCTCTTCGGCCGGTGGCACCCCTGGTTCTGCCCAGGAGGCCACCCTGGGGGGTACCACATTTGGCTATTTGTCGCTACGCATCTGCTCCCAAAGCTTGTACAGTGCCGGGAGTATTGCGTTCGACCATTTGTGATCACACCTCGTGTCACGCTGGAACCGTGCTAGTGTATACGGATGGCACCAAGTCCGAAGAGGGGGTCGGCTTGCACGCCGTTTTGCCTCTGTTTGAAGTCAGTGGAGCTCTGCTAGACTCTGCTTCTGTCTTTACGGCTGAGCTGGTGGCAATACATCACTCGGTACGGGAGATTACGCAACGTGCCCTGTTGGGAGACCAGATTGTGATCTATAGCGACTTACAAAGCGCCCTGAGTGCTCTGGGCATTGGAATCTCCGCATTCCCTGGTTCGCAATATTCGTGACGCCACGGTTTTGGCGTGCCAGGCGGATGTCGAGATTATCTTCTACTGGGTGCCAGGACATGTAATAATATCGAGGAATAAGCGCGTCAATGAGGGCACCAAAGACTCCGCTAGGACCGGGCGACCGGACCAGTGTTTCGCTCTTCCTCACACCGACTACATGGCAGGAATGCGGGCAGCTTTTCGGGCTGCTTGGCAAAGAAGATGGGAGACGGTTGAAGGGAACTTAAAGTTGTGTGCCATTGCCTCGCGACTGCATCCCATGGACCTACCACCCAATACCGCGAGGGCTTCAGGTTGCTTTCTGTCGTCTCTGAATTGGGCACACTCGTGGGACGCGACGCCATTTCATGGAGCGCTCGCCAGCTCCCTACTGTAAAGACTGCGTTATTTCTTAGACTGTTCGGGACATTCTTGTTGAATGTCCCAGTCTGGGCAATCTTCGCGCACGTTATCTCTCCTGGTACCGGGATGGGCGGGGGCGCTATCGCCTGTCCATTGTACTCGGGACGAGTGCATGCACATTGACTGGTGGACTTGTAGACTTTTCGGGAAGGCTGGCCTTCTCCCTTTTATTTAACTAGTTTTTCTTTATAGGTCGCACGTTTCTGCGCCAGGGAAACCTGCCCCCGATGCCGGAGCTGGCTTCTTGCTCGTTTCCTTTTCCTTTTTTTTTATTTTTACCTTTGGGTTTTGTTTTTTCTGTGCTTTTGAATTTTATTTTTAAGTAGCCTAGTACTAGGCACTTTTTAATACGGCTACTAATGCCCAAGTAGGCAGTCACCAGAAGAGCTCTTAAAAAAAAAAATCATAAACGGAAATATGTCCACGCACTTTTCATAAACCAAAATATCCCCACAGTGTCTAGGAACCATGATTAACCAAGGTAAACACTGACACTTGTTTGTAAGTAACGGAAGCTACTCACTATATATGTTCCCCCGGAACATCCAGGGTACAAAATTTATATACAATACCACTCTAAAGTTCTAAGGTGGCTACCATTCGTCTCTGTTGTGTGAGATTTCCTTTTTGGAGCGAGAGGCTTCCTAGTTCTACAGCTACAACCAAGGTAAACACTGGCACTCGTTTCTAAGTAACGGAAGCCACTCACTATATATGTTCCCCCTCTCGATTTCTTCGACCTTCACCCGTCGATTTTCGAGGATCATCCTCTCCACATGGGCCACATTGTCCTCGTTGGTCACGTCTGACAGGCGTCCTGGAGGGGGGGCATCTTCAAGGGACTCACGACCATGGCGGAACTCCCTATTCCAGCGAGCAATGGCTGAATAGGAAGGGGAGGTGTCGGTGTACACTGCAACGATGCGTTCATGGATCTATTTTGCATTCTTGCCTTCCTTGGTCAAATATTTGATCATTCAACCTTCTCCATTGTTGAAAAATTTGTGACTGACGATCTGCGATCAGTTAAGCTTCAAAAAACAATTATGTAATATTCAACTGTGAAATTGTCATTTGGCTAATTAATTATCAATAAATTGGATATTGTTTAAAAATAAATTTTATTTTAATGATTCGCTCCCCTATTGATTTGAACACCCCGCATGAGCACTGGGACCTGAGCCCCGCACAACCTAAAACCGCCCTTGGTGTTGCCTCCTGTAAGTCAAACGACTCGGTGGAGGTGCACGGCCGTTTTCCTTACGGGTAACGGTCACACTGGGAGAAGGAAACCCTGCTTTTAGGCGTGACTGACTGTGAAACCCTTTTACGAAGTTCATGTTAGAGTGCGGCGTCACAATCCCCGGGGTGCTACAACGTGTCCGAAGTACACTAATCATGGCCGCCTCGGAGGAATTTCACGCTTTTGCCAGAAGGCTAACAGGCTGCCATCAGTGGAGAGAATAACTAGAAAGCGTTTGAAGCCGGAGGACTCGAATACCCCAGATAATCATTGAACGCGGGGCTCAAACGTAAATATTCCGCTCTGCGCACTTGCAAGTTTGGTCTTAGTCTCGGATTCCCCACCCTCGGGATCACCGGGGTCGGACGTGTCTCGGTCGCTTACCGAAATGGCAGCGGACCCATCGATCCTCGGGGTTCCGGGGTAGGGAGAAGAGCCTCGATTCTTTTTCGTCTTCCTGTTTCTTTTCTTTTTAGGAGCGGGGAAGAATGAATCTGCTTCTCTCCTCCGCCGGAAGGAGCCCTTAGGCTAGATAGACCGGCCTCAGCAAGATGATCCATATTTGAAATGGAAAAGATCTTGGCCGCCACAGGGGCACCGGCTGGGGAGGAGATCCCTCATCTCCTTTGAGTACTCGGGGTTCTCGAGCCGTCTGATGAGAGGCTCGACTCCATGGAATATCCTACCGACTGGGGCTAGGCAGGTCAGGACCATGTCAATTAGGGTGATGACTTTCTGACTTTTTTATCAAAAATTATTCCCTGTAGCACGAATGAATGAACTTTTGCCTATTAATGACAAAAATTACTTTTATTCCATTGAAATATTGAAAAAGGTCACGCACAAACCACTTTGATTTTAATATGTCATTTTAGTATTTTATGTGTTAAAAATATTTATATTAAATATATAAGTTATCAAACAGACTTGTGCAATAATTTATGTACCATAGAATTGTATAGAATTTTCTAGAAAATCATCACGTTATCGCTTGGGCGATTTCTGTAGAGTTCCAGAATTTTCTTCAGCCATTTCGCGTGCGGTATATAAGCGAGATGTTTAAAGCGGGTAGCTACTAGTTCAGTCTTAACGGCGTTGATATTATTATTGCCTTATTATAATTGTTGTGTATTCACCAGCATTTATTGTAAAGAGATCCTGGTATTATTTGATAAGCTACATTTAACTCTCTCACTAATTATATAATATAATAACATATAATATTTTATTAGTGTCTGCCTTCTCTCTTATTTTTTATAATTGTAATTTGCTTGTTTTTTAATCAAATATATAAAAGCTCAATAACAGTTTCTTTAATTTGTTATCTATTTAATATTTTAGTTTATTTTCTATTTCAGTTGCTGAGTACAAAACATGTCGTTCAAGAAGAGCTTTTTTAACACGGAGAAGAACAAGAAAACCTGGACAAATAACTTAGTCCAGTTTCAAGCACCATCAAGAAGAGGCAACGTGGAAGTTTATGAAGCACCCTTAAGTGAACGGAGTCGTATGCCCCTAAAAATCCACGTCGTTGGACGCTTCAAATTTCTTGAATCCACCGCCAAAGAATGGAGGAAGAGGATCGGCATAATTGCTGTGGAGCTAAAAGCCCTATGGAGCAAAAAATTGAACTTCCCGCATGTATCTGATCAAGCCATTTGTGCAAAAATAGGAAACCTTCTGAAAGACTATGAGTACCTCAGAAAGAAACAAAACTTTAATTCTTTGAATGAACTGTTATGAACTGTTCGACGTGACCAAGGTGAAAGACAGCTGGTTGTGCAAAGATGATGAGAACCTCTATAAACAGCAAATTTTGACCAAAGGCCAGGTTGGTTATTCGACTGGTAAACCTGCTAGTGCCAAAACCATCCACCCATCCAAGCGAAAGAAGGAAATGGAAGCGACTGTGTCCCCACTTTCCAGCTCAGCACCACCTGATTGTTCCGAAGCTAGCACAGATTCAGCCAATGACAGCAAAGACATGTCTTGGGAGGATGAGAATGCAGCATCAACGAGGAAAAGGAAGCATAACCCAATAGGCTTAACAAGACTCCTTGCTACAAGCTCAAAGCTGTCATCCCACAGAGCAGCAAAGGTATGTCGCCAGCTTTCTGGTGGGGGCATTGAAATCCCAACCCCATGTCAATCAGCAATCCACAAGTCTATCTACACGAGGGCTGCTCAGGTGAAGAAGCACTTGGTGAACACGCTTTATCTAGAAAAGTGGAGCTTAAACTTGGACGGCAAGCGCAGTGATGACTTTGAATATCAGGTCGTGGTGCTCAAGAATGAAGCGAAATAAATAAAGTTGGCTGCGCTCAAATTGAAGGATTGGAAAGCTGTAACAATTGCAAAGGGGCTCCAGGGTGTCTTAGAGGAGTTCAACCTGTGGAGATCAATTGTTATGCTTGTCGCCGACACAACAAGCGTGAATACCGGCAAAAAGACAGGCGTTGTTGTTCAAGTGCAGCAAATGTTCGAAGATAAAGGTCACCCCAAACCCAAGTTCACCAGTTGCAACCACCATGTCCTGGATCGGATTCTTCGCGTTGTCATGGACGATGAACTCCATGGGTCAACTAAATCACCAAACATAGAGTACTTCTTTGTGCAGGATTCGATGAGCAATTATGATAAATTGAAAGCAGCCTTCAGCAACGGTAAAACTGAGATTAAGTAAACAGGCGGCTGGAGAGACATGGAATTTCTCTATCACCTCACGCGTGTCTTCCATCACTTCACCGAGATGAATGAGGTTCCCTTTGTCAAGTTTCAAAAGATCCCAAACATCAGCAATGCACGTTGGAACTCTCGTGCCATTCTAGCCCTTCTTGCGTTCATTCTGATGCCTGACACCCGGAGCAGACTGCGTAAAATCTGTTCATTCATTGCCCGAAGCAACCAGTGCTGTGAGCGTGCGGTCAAAGTTATGCAAGACTTGCACGGGTCCTGCCGCAACAAGGACAACCTGTCACTGAGATTCATCCGGTCCAATGCCATTATTGTAACTAATTTACATCCTTGTGTGTTTGATGACCCTATATAATGTTATATATATATATATGACTTATAAGCTTGTGTTCAATCTTGTATATGCTGACAGTGACTTCAAAAACTGGACAAAAAAAGCTGACAAATAAAATTTTTAACATCATTTTGTGCGTGTTTCTTTATAAAATCACCTTGAAAGTAAGATTTTATATAATCTTTAATTAAAGCTAATCAAATTATGACAGGGATATGAGGTTTGAGGTTTAAGGTATATTACCAGTAGGTTGCTGCCCAATCCAAGTGGATTCCATATGGCAGCTAGTGTGAAACAGGGCAAATCATCTATAAAATGTGGAGGAGACCACTTTGTGTCAAAAATTTAAAGAACGAAGGGGTAAAAGATTCCTCCGCCAATATGAATCGAAGACGGGTGTGTTGAGGAATAGTTAAAAGGGTCGGGAAACAGGACAACCGGAGAATGGCAAAATGGCTACAATCCAATAAAAGGTAGGCAACCGATTGGTCCCCACCGCAAAAACGACAGCTGGGGCTGATATGAGCATCACTCGAAACAAGATGGCCGTGAGTAAGTCTCGTGTGGCCAATGCAAACTCGGCAAAGGGCCACCTCCAAAGACCGCATTGTATAACGACTCGAGGGCCAAGAGCGAATGGAATTTTTAATTTTGTATAGTTTGGATGATGAACAGTCATCCCATTCATTCTGCCACAGTTGAAAAATATACTCTCTTATTGAAGGAAAGTAGTCCCTAAAAGGCAGAGCCGAGTTCTCAGGGGACACAGAATGTGCTGAGCGGGCCAGCCGATCAGCCTTCTCGTTGCCCAGGACCCCTACATTCCCAGGGACCCAGCAAAAAATGATTCTATATCAGGACTCATTTTGGATCAGCCAGTTGCAAATTTCTGTGACTAGGGGGATAGGCTGCATTTAAAGATCTAATTGACTGTAAGAAACTCCTTGAGTCGGAAAAAATGACAAAATCACTAAAAGGTAAAATTTGGATGAGTCTAAAGGCTAAAAGGATTGTTGAAAGTTCAGCGGTAAAAATGGATGCTGTTGGTGGCAAAGATAGAGTTAGAAATTCTTCTCCTGTGTAGATGCTGCGGCACCCACGCCACCGTCCGACTTAGAGCCATCCGTCTATAGTGGGCAGCATTGTTTGTGCGAGATCGAATGCTCCAAGAACAGTCTCTTAATGATGCGAGGGTCCATAGAGGACTTTTCCAGGCTCCACATGTTGCTACATACTGTTGAGAGAAGAGCACGCCAACTAGGGGTCAGTAAGGATGGAAGGGTAAGGACCCTTGGAGCACCAAAGTTAGAGAGATGATCTCCTATGCAAACGTTCAAAGAGCGGGGTAAAGATGGCAACTTATCATATGCCACCGTTGATTCGGCAGCATACAGGCATCTGTAGAACTCTGATGCAGGGGCTTGTTGTACTGGGCAGAGGTATCGCATGCAGATTTGAAGTCTATGGTAGGGCAAGGGGAGCATCCCACTCTCGCAGTAAAGGCTGTTGACAGGAGAAGTACGGAAGGCTCCACTAGAAAGGCGAACTCCGAGGTTTCGAATGGGGTTCAGCATTTTAAGGGCTCAAGGGGAAACCAATGAGTAAATTTGACAGCCATAATCCAATTTGGATTGGACGAGCGCTGTGTATAATGTCCACAATGTTTGTCGGTCACTGCCCCACGAAGTGTGTGAGAGGACTTTCAAAATGTCTAGAGCCCGCGGACAGCCTGTTTGAAGTCGGCGTAGGTGTGGTAACCAGGATAACTTTGGATCGAGAGTTACGCCACGGAACCGAAACTCGGAAACAAACTCTATATCTTCGCCTTGTAGGGAGATAGATGGCGGAACAAGAACCCCTCTGCCTCGGTGGAAATACATTGCTTTGGTTTTGTTCGTGGAAAAGCGGAATCCCTTAAGTTGTGCTCTTTTGGATACAGCATCGACCGTCAGTTGTACCCGACGCACTGCTGATGGAAGGCGAGGTGAGGAACAGTATAGTGCTAAATCATCGACAAACAGAGTTGGATACACCCTCTGGGAGAGACGAAATAATATCATTGATGACAATTATAAAACATTAGACACTTAAAACACTGCCCTGAGGAACTCCCTCTTGGGGTTGCAGGTCAGAGTATGCGTCTCCAACACGTACGTTGAAGGATCGAAATGCTAAGAAACTTTGAATAATTGAAGGAAAAGGCCTCTCCTCCCCCAGACATATAGCTGCTTCAAGATGCCGTATCTCCTTGTTGTTTCGTAGGCTTTCTCAATATCGAAAAAATATGGCCAGGACTCAGTGCTTTAATGAGAAAGCTTTCCGAATCGATCCCTCGAAACGTACCAGTAGGTCAAGGATACTATGGCCTTTGCAGAAGCCACATTGAAATGGAGAGAGAAGGTGATTGGGTTCTATGAACAAGTTTAGGCGCTCCAATATAATTTTTTCCAGCAACTTACACAAACAGCTGGTGAGAGCTATCGGGCGGTAGTGATCTGTATCTAACCCGTCCCTGCCCGGTTTGACAAAAGGAAGGATGATCCTAATGCGCCATGATGACGGGTAAAAACCCTTCACCCATATAAGGTTGTACAAATCAAGTAAGAAGAGAGTAGAGTGTAGATGTAGGTGCCGAATCATATCGAAATGGATCTCGTCAAGACCAGGGAAGGTGGATCTGAAAGGGACAAAGCGCTATGCAGCTCGTGGATGCTTAATAGAGAGTTATGTGGAAGGTTAGATTTTGTTGTGAAGTTGAGAGAATGAGACTCTTCCTTTGATTTGTAGGATTGAAAAGCCTTATCGTAACGGCTGACACTGCTGACGGCGCGGAAATGGTCAGCAAAAGCATTGCTGACGGCCAGGCCGTCATTTTCCAAGGAAACGTCTAAGTTGAGTGTGGAGGTATGATGATCAGCATAACGGCCCCTGATCTTATTAATCTTCTTCCAGATCTTAGCGTAAGTGTCATAGAGAAAATTAATGAAATGTAACGGTGCCATGAATTTTGGCTAGCCTGACGAAGGGTTCTTTGGCGAAGCGCACGAGCTCTGTTTCGGTCGACCTTGTTGCACAAAGTTGGGTTCTTTCGGAATCAGGCATAGGCTAACTTGTAGTTTTTGACAGCTATTGCACACGCCGAGGTCCACCAGGGCACGGTTGATCGACCTGTGGCGGGTCGCCTCCGTGGGATGGTCTGTGTTGCTGCATTGTAGATAGTCGATGTAAAGTATTCTACTGCCGTGTCCACACCATTGAAGGTCCCCAAAGATGCATTTGTGAAGGACGCCTCTTGGAAACCTTCCCAATCTGCATGACCTAAGTCCCACTTAAGAGGCATGCTTGTACGAGGGCTAACTTGAAGGGTCGACAGGACAATAGGAAAGTGGTCACTCCCATGGAGATCGTCAATAATTGACCATCGAAATTCCGCGAAGCAATCTGGGATACAAAGAGACAGGCCAATACAACTAAATGAGTCCGTCTGGACATGATAAGAGGTAAAATGGCCAGTGTTTAAAACACAAAGAAAGTCAGAAATTAAGAGAGCCTCTGACACACTGCCTTTGGCATTTCGAGTGTTGCCCCCCCAATATAAGTGACGGGCGTTGAAATCTCCTAGTAATAAGAATGGAGAGGGCAACTGGTCTATAAGTTCTAAAAGGTCTGGTCTTGACAATGATAAACAAGGGGGTCGGTAAATAGAGCAAACAGTAAAAAGCTTAGTAAGAAAAACCCTCACGGCAACAGCTTGGAGGGTAGTATGTAGGGAGATGGGAGAAACATGGTGGGATGAAGATACCATGATTGACACCCCTCCATTAGAGGGGCTTACAGCAGGAGCTATAGAGTTGAAAGTAAGAAAGCCGGGTACCGGTGGAAAGGGCCGTATACTCAGTTTATTCGCCTGAAGACAAATAACAGCGGGTTGGATAGTCGTCAAAAGAATTTTGAGTTCTTCCCACTTTGGAAGAACGCCTTGACAATTCCATTGTAAAGTGGAAGATACTATGTGTGACGATTAGATACCACCCTGGATATCTTTTTCTCTTTTGATGCCGATATTGTATTTGAGGTTCGTTCCAAAGAGCTTGGGAGACGGAGAGCTGATTTTGAGGAGCCTGCTTTTGCAGGCGGAAAGATCCTAGATAGAGCAGTAACTGTTTTTTTTTCGTAGGTTTTGGAAAACCGACCGAGGCCCTTCATTGGAATTCGAGCTCACATCCTGGCGGAAAAGGAAGATCAAGAAGGGATTTTCGGCCGGTAGATTCGGATTCATAAGTCGAGGGCATTTTCGGTGTTTGAGGAGTTGGTCCAACCGCCGCGATTGGTGATGTTGGAGTATCAACTGCTTCCATCGGATCTTGGGCCGAAGGGTGAGCGGAACGAACAGGTGATCTGAGCGAGGTGTGCGGAGCTGGGTGTATATCTGCTATCGTTTGGATCAGGATGGGGCCTAAGTCCTGTAAAGGGTCAGACGGACTTAAAGGCATAGAATGTTCAGCCATAGGGGAAGAGTCCTTGAAGATTCTCGGGGTTCGGCCGAGTCAGCTCCAGAGGCTGCCCGTTTATTGGTGGTCGATGACCCACGTGAGGGATCCTTCCTCTTACCACTGGGTTTTGGGTCTCGGGGCAGGGTGGATGAACCTTCACTGGTCGATGTTGAGGATTCTTTCAGATAGCGTCTGATGTCTTCAAGTGTATCACCCTGAGCGTCTCTCCCAGCTAGAGCTGCTGGAGAGAAGGGGACTCCATTGGCTATCTCGGTGTAAGAGCGATACTTCGACTGCATATTCTGAATGTTTTCGATGCTGCGAGTAGATCTAGAGTGAAGTGCTTCAGGCTGGTCGGAACTCGCGCGTGATGGTCGGTTTCGTCCAGAGTCACGTAAAACGTCAAAGAAGAGCCGACCGAGCGGGGAGGTTTGTGCTCGGGCACGCTGGCGAGCATCTTGCATATCTAGAGGTAGGGAGTCGTGCAAAGCGAGCACTTCCTTTTCATATAAAAATATAGAGCAGAATTTTGACGCAGCACTGTGGGTACCTCCGCAGTTGGCACAACGGGGTGTTTTAGTGCATTCGGGGCCATGGTAGTCAGAGCTACAATTCACGCAGGGGCGAGGGTGCTGACAGACACGGCCAACATGTCCAAATTGATTGCAATTGAAGCAGCGTCTGGGTAGTTCAAGGTAGGGACTTACCGGGAAACGAAGGTACCCAGCTTTAATATGCTGAGGCAGTTCTTGTCGTTCAAATGTTAAAATCAGTAAGGCGGTTGGGACTTTAGTGGAGCCTAATATTTTAGTTACCCTGTGTACGTGTGTGGCACGTTGGGTACTGAGCTTACTCTGAAGGTGGGTGGGGTCGTAGTCCTTTAGTTCGTTTGAACGGACGACACCTTTTACAAAATTCAGACGCGGATGGGGCGAGACAGTTATTGGAATTTCAGCTATCGATGATAGATTTCGCACAAGGTTGTGTTGAGAGTGGGATGACACCTCGAATACGACATCACCACTTCCTCTTGACCACATCCGGCGGGGTTCACCACAGCGGGACTCAAAAGATTCATTGACGTCAAACACATCGACTTTTGCAAGTGGGATGTCGGATGATGAATTCATGACAAGAAAGTGAGGATAATCAAGATCTGGGTGTATTGCGTTGGGATAGGGGTCGAAGGAGTGAGGCAAGGCTGAAAGGGGAGCTAATGAACGTTTGGCACGAGCACCCTTACGAGAAGGGGAGGTTTTTGGTTTATGGCTAGCCATTGCAAAAACAAAAAAAACTTCGCATTCTCCGGCCAAATCGCAGTGCCACTTAATGGGTAGTCGTAGGAATGACTATGATAAGCCTACGTCCAATCCACACATGCACGGGGGTGGCGGCTTCCATGACCGAGCATATGACAATTGAATCAGCTTCTTGAATTGTATAGATAGGGTTTGATTGGTATTCGTGTGTAACTCTCCTTAATATGCGATAGGAGATGCCGAAGATCAAACGTTTGGAACATCAATTGTGTGTTCACCCGAATCAGAGCAACACTTCACTGTTGTTTATTAAAGTCAATAATCCGCTGTGTATCCAACTTTGACTGAAGCATCTATCTTAAGGTCATAGTCCATTAGAACGGATAACACCCTTAATAGTGTTAAGGGTTGTATGGGATAAGTCAGCAGCCTCAGAGAAGGCAAGGGTCTTGAGTGCTTGTACAGAATAATCTTGGTAGCGGGAAGTGACCTAGACTATATGTGCTCGATGGTTACGCGATCTCCTGAGAATTGTTTTGCCGCACCGTTCATCAAAATACTTACCGACATAACATATATTACGTTTCGCTAGGACACGGTCAGATTTAGTTTGAAGGCCACCCAAAAAAAAGCGCGGTTGTAGTCCAAAGTAGGGTCCGCCTCCCAGGAAAACGGACCTGCCAAGAGAAAGCGTGGAAGGCGAGGACTAGAACGGGATCCGGAAGGACGAGGAGCAGAAGTCGAAAACTCCTGCTGTTATTTTTTCTTTATTTTTCTCCACATACTGCTATATTATTTAGGGGTAGCGGGGAGAAGGGCAGTCTCGAGCAGTCCGGAACTGACTTACCCAGCCATGTCACCAACGAAGAAGGGGTAGAGGGATGCTCGTGCAGTCCTAACCGGTATAGTCGTTTTAAAAACGGGAGGCTGCCTTCGGGATCTTCCGATAGAGGGCACAAAATCATCGGGATAGGCAGCCCCGGTGCGGGCACACACTAAATCCAACAAAGCGCGGTTCAGCCAAAGAACGACACAACCCGGTGAAGCAGGATCGGTGCACCGAACCTAAAAAAATCCGAACTTAAACTTAGAACGCGCATTAGCACCCACATCCATTCAGCCACACACTACAAACGACCACACATATGCTCAGGCGCAATGAAACACACTTGAGGACAGGAATAAGGGGGAGGAGATAGATCAGGTCAGGAGACCATAAATAAAGGTCGAGGAGGGAGGTATAGTAAAACTCCACTTCGCAGTCCTCTCTTATCAGCAGGCAGAGCCCCCTGTCGAACAAGGCAGGAGCACTACCACGGTGAACCTTTGGAAACCCCGTCAGCGTTGACGGGTGGGGTTCTTTAGGAGACTAAATCTACCCCCCCCCCCTCCTTCACCTACCACCCCATATATGTCGTATTAAGGAAAAAGAAACCGATAGTTTTGTCTAAAATATAATACTGTTACCGAGTCACGATAGATAATCAAGATTTGATAAGCGTCTTCATTAAATCCCAAATTTGAATGGGCTTCTTAAAAGGATATGGCGGGGGCTTGAATTGCCATTTTGAGATCAAGACAATGGCAGGAAAAAAGAAAATCATGCTATATTTTTTAAAGTGGATCCCTTAGAGTTTATCATCAGGTTTGTTGTGGGGCAGAGGACTACCCATATCGTCTTCCAGTGTCTAAAAAAGAGGCTAAACCCAGATAGAGGCCGCTTGCTTGTGAAGCTGTGCACTACAATTTTTGCTCCTGCGAGCGATGTACGTGATGAGCAGGGAGGCCGCGGACACCACCATTCATGGCGGTAGTAGCGATGATGCGAACCGGCAATGGCTATCTATGAGAAAATTGGTTTCAATAACTTGCTCGGGTACGTCGTCATCCTTTATTTTATGGTTAATATTTTTATTCAAATTTCTTAAAAGCTCCACTGTCGTGGTACAACCACTCTATACGATACACTACTCCTTAATCACCTACAACAACGCAAATCGTTGAAGGACTGTTCGCAGGGATTAACGACCGACTAGGAGGTCACACTTGAGGCGTTGGGTTTCAAATCCTTAATATCAGACAGAAAGCATAAATGGTTGGCAAGATTTACTTGAATAGGCCGAGTATCGTTCAAGGTTAGTCAAAGATGAAACAAGAATATAATTTTATTTACACAAGTCAAAATAAGCATAATAATGGGCAAAGGGGAATTATTTAAATGGAAAGTCTTGATTATTATCATGAAAGGGATTCTCAAATGGACTTAATTGATTACTGTAGCTAGGCTCAGATCAAAAGGGGCAACTTGACAATACTAATAATGGAGGGGGTTTCAGTCTTACGGGTAGATGACTTCGAGGAAGGTCCTTCTTGCGATAAGCCAGGTGGGACACGGTCCGATGAGGTTAGCGGGGCACGATCCGAACCAACCTTTGATGAAGATAGTGATACTCAAAGATGATGTTCGACGGGAAATGTGGGATTACTCGTAATTCCACTGGAAGACGAAACTTCTTTTTCCTCAAAGGTAATCGATGGAGATTTTCTTCGGTTCGATTAAACGAAGGGAGAGTGTTGCGCGAATTCAAAGGCTTGCCGATCAGAGAAGCTACCAGTTGACTTGGGTAGAATCACGGCTGAAGAAGTCTGCTGTCTGACGAAAGTTCACGCGACGAGACGATAAGGACGGTCTTGAGGTGCAGGATGGACTCTTCGAACTACAGAATAGCCAGATTCTGGAGGGGAAGGAGGAGCTTGGAGAAAAGGCACAAGCTGCAGACATCTTAATCGGGAGGCGAAGTCGACTCATCATTTAGCAGCAAGGGGCGAGACAGTGCGGCTCTTTCACACTTCGTCACCAGGGGAAGGAGGTTTGGGACGAGTTCGCAGGATTGGCAAATATTTTCACAACGTGATCAGGAGTCGAAGCTTCGAGAATGTTCGAACAGGAAATGACGTCGTCCATGGCGGGATACCAAATAGCACATGGTCTCCGATAAAAGGGGATGAGGGGAAGTTAGAGATCATTCTTTTACACCCACATAGTGTCTTGTTTAATCAACTCTGCGACATTTTTCAAAAAACCTTTAGCCAATATATTCCCTTGCCCCACTCCCCCCCTCCGAGAATGAGACCAAGACAAAAAAGTCAAATACAATGGGGTTGGTAATCCTTCTGTTTGCGGGCCGTCTCACTCTCGGCTGACCAATACGAAAGCGCTCAATGAATTCACCCACGATTCAATTGTTCAGGCGGCGCTTGTAGCGCATTGAGACATTTTGCTTCTGTTTAAGGCTTATTTATCACCAATGTGGGTTCTTAAATGTGACAAAAGATTGTTTTTCGTTTGATCTTGATAAGGGCAAAACCTGCATTTGAATGGCTTGAGGGCACTGTGAGTATGTGAATGACTTTTAAGCTGATCTTTCCTTGTAGCCTGATAAGTGCAAATGTTGCATTTGAAAGGCTTCTCGGCAGTGTGGTTATATGAATGGTTTTTAAGATTATGTTTCGTTGCAGCCTGATAAGGACAAATGGCACATTTAAATGGCTTATCGCCAGTGTGAGTATATGAATGGCTTTTAAGCCGACTTTTCGTTGCAGCCTGATGAGGGCAAAGCTGCATTTGAATGGCTTCTCGGCAATGTGAGTATATGAATGACTTTTAAGCTGATCTTTCCTTGAATTGCTTCTGGGCAGTGTGAGTATGTGAATGACTTTTAAGCTGATCTTTCCTTGTAGCCTGATAAGTGCAAATGTTGCATTTGAAAGGCTTCTCGGCAGTGTGGTTATATGAATGGTTTTTAAGATTATGTTTTGTTGCAGCCTGATAAGGACAAATGGCACATTTAAATGGCTTATCGCCAGTGTGAGTATATGAATGGCTTTTAAGCCGACTTTTCGTTGCAGCCTGATGAGGGCAAAGGCTGCATTTGAATGGCTTCTCGGCAGTGTGAGTATATGAATGACTTTTAAGCTGATCTTTCCTTGTAGCCTGATAAGTGCAAAGGCTGCATTTGAAAGGCTTCTCGCTAGTGTGAGTATATGAATGGCTTTTAAGCTGACTTTTTGTTGCAGCCTGATAAGGGCAAAGGCTGCATTTAAAAGGCTTCTCGCCAGTGTGATTAGATGAGTGTTTCTTAATATCTTCTTTTCTGGCAGCCTCATAAGTACATAATTTGCATTTGAATGGCTTCTCGGCAGTGTGGTTATATGAATGTTTTTTAAGATTACGTTTCGTTGTAGTCTGATAAGGGCAAAGGCTGCATTTGAAAGGATTCTCACCAGTGTGAATATAGGAATGTTTCCTAATATCTTCTTTTCTGGCAGTCCGATAGGGGCAAAGGTCGCATTTGAGACGCTTCTCGCCAGTATGAATATATGAATGACTATTAAGCCGACCTTTCGTTGGGGCCTGATATGGGCAAACACTGCATTTGAAAGGCTTCTCGCCAGTATGAGTAATGAAATGTTTCTTAATATAACGTTTTTTTGCAGCTCGATAAGGGCAAAGACTGCATTTGAAAGGCTTCTCGCCAGTGTGAGTAATGGCATGTTGTTTAATATCCTCTTTTCTTGCAGCTTGATAAGGGCAAAGGCTGCATTTGAATGGCTTCTCGATTGTGTGATTATATGAATGGCTTTCAAGCTGACTTTTCGTTGCAGCCTGATAAGGGCAAAGGCTACATTTGAATGGCTTGTCGCCAGAGTGAGTATATGAATGGCTTTTAAGCTGACTTTTCGTTGCAGCCTGATAAGGGCAAAGGCTGCATTTGAATGGCTTCTCGGCAGTGTGATTATATGAATGGTTTTTAAGATGACGTTTAGTTGTAGTCTGATAAGAGCAAAGGCTGCATTTGAAAGGATTCTCACCAGTGTGAATATAGAAATGACTTTTAAGGTAACCTTTCGTTGTAGCCTTATAAGGGCAAAGACTGCATTTGAAAGGCTTCTCACCAGTATGAGTATATAAATGGCTTTTAAGCTGACCTTTCGTTGCAGCCTGATAAGGGCAATGACTGCATTTGAAAGGCTTCTCGCTAGTGTGAGTATATGAATGGCTTTCAAGCTGACTTTTCGTTGCAGCCTGATAAGGGCAATGACTGCATTTGAATGGCTTCTCGGCAGTGTGATTATATGAATGTTTTTTAAGATAACTTTTCGTTGCAGCCTGATAAGGGCAAAGGCTGCATTTGAACGGCTTATCGGCAGTGTGATTATATGAATGGATTTTAAGATGACGTTTCGTTGTAGTCTGATAAGGGCAAAGGCTGCATTTGAAAGGATTCTCAGCAGTGTGAATATAGGAATGTTTCCTAATATCTCCTTTTCTAGCAGTCCGATAAGAGCAAAGGTTGCATTTGAAACGCTTCTCGCCAGTATGAATATATGAATGACTGATAAGCTGACCTTTCGTTGGGGCCTGATATGGGCAAAGGCTGCATTTGAAAGGCTTTTCGCCAGTGTGGATTCTTAGATGTATGCTTAAAACACCTCTGTGTGTAGTCTTATAAGCACAGGAGCAGCATTTATAGATTTTCTTATTCATTCTTGAATGATGCAGCGAATGTGAATTTGTGGGTACCGACTGGGAAGATATGGAGTTATTTTCGGCGAATTTTCCTGGGCTTTCAGAGCTTGAATTTACACCAGTAGTCCAATTTGGGTCATAATCAAGGGCTCGAGGTGGCGATTGTATTATACCACTAAATTGTGGAATAACCTTAAGGCTACTGAACGAACGCAATTTTATCTCCTGAAAAAGAAAGAATTAGTTATTTTACAATATATCGTTCACAATCTCTGGTTACAACAAAATAGCATTCTTACGATAGGAAGAGAGGGTAACGATCCAAACCATCCCAAATCCATTCTTTGGGATTCCCACATAACAATAACATCAGACACTCACAAATTTCGTGGAAGGGATAGCAGGGCCGAAAGAACTAAGGGATCTCAACATTTCTAGAATGAGTATAATAAAATTGTGAAAAGTTAAAATAAGACGGAAATTTAAAAGAATATGCAATGATTCTACATATAGAGGATATCCGAGGCAAGGTCAGCTGCTGAGAGGCTTGTGATACACTTCTGCATCCAAATTGTCGCTAGAAATTGATCCTTCTGTATGGATTGAGCATGAGATACTTTTTTAATTTAAGAACGTTATGTTAGGGGTCACCAGCGTCGGCATGATCACCAAGACGTTTAAGAAAGAAAGACTAGAGTAGAGCATGGTCAAGGGATCCTTTTAAGAATGCCACATAGCTCTACATGTGTTGTACGAGAGGGCCAGTCGGGTAGACATACTGACGGAATGGGTAGTACATCAGGAACATCCAAACAGGAGACATGAAAACCCATTCTGTGTGCTATGGGTTTGGCCATGGAGGGTAGCCTATCAAAGAGCCCTGTTGAGGGAGTTGCAAATAGGGACTTGTTGGCCGCCAAAGATAATGTCCACACACTTCCAGTCTATGATGTGAAAGTGGCAAGATGCCACTCTTGGAGGGTATTGATAGGTGATGAATACACCTGGTAACTGTTACCAGGATTAATCGCCGTAATTATACTTAATCAATGTGCATTCAACAAACACCCCCAGACTATATATACCCAGGGGGAGGACTTCCTCATCTAGAAATTTAAAATGCAATAGTTGGAAGTGCACAAGTACAAGGGATACGCAGTAGCCATAACGCTCATCGTGGGACATTCAAAAAGAATGTGCTAGAAGGTATGGGGATCATTTAGTCATTGATTTAAGGTGCAGGGAAGCACTCGATCAAATGGGGGTGCGGACCATGAGTGTGTGTGGTCCAGAGATCACATTTGTATATCTTATAAGGGGCCATTCTGGAAAGTACTTAGGAAATGATAGGGGGAACTGAAGCCACTGGGCTAGTGTGGGGTAGGTTTCGGTTGCCAGCTTAGAACTTCTTTGCCAGGTAGCTCAACGGGATTACCAAATTCCTGCTATCTAATTAGTGTCAAAGTAAAATGGTAGTCTGTATGGCAAGTCCTTGCAGACCCCTCTCATTTCCTACAAATCTACATGTACAAGAACCACACATAATATCATTTTGACTTATCTCAGATCGACGATAGCCATCGTGTCATAGATACTGAGAACCAGGGACTGCTGAGAGTCTAATGCCTCGAGAGCACTTAGGGCTCAATGCGAGTCAATATAAATCACAATTGTTTCTGAAGCAGGTACAATGGTAGTGAATTGCAACCAGCTCAGCTGTGATGACAGATGCAGTGCCCGGCTGAGAATCTCCAACTTCAATAGTAGGGGAGACAGCATAGAAGCCAAATTTAGTCATGCTAACAACATTGCAAAATCTTTAAAAACTGATTTGAAAGGAGAACCAATTTTTAGGTATGTGCAAAAGTATTTTGTAAAGTACAGCGTATCATTTGATAAGGATTTAAAGAACAAAATAAGGGCAAATTAATTATAAAACAGGAAGACCACTACAAGATAAAGGTTTTAAAAATGTGTTTAAAATATTCTTCTGCCAGAAGAAAATAAAGGAAGACAGGCAAGGTAGACTTGAAAGGGTAGGGACACATGAGAATCGAAGAGGAAAATGAGGACATTCCAATAGAAGATGGGCAACCGATTGGTCCTCACTATAAAACGGGAGCAAGAGGTGATTCAAGGAGCAGACATAACTAGATGCAAAAGGGTAAGACCAATCCGTGCCTGTCTGGTTTGACAAAGGGATGACCATTCCAAAGTGGCATAATGATGGATACGAACCCTTTACCTATATAATATTGTATAAGTCAAGTAAGAACAGGACAGAGTGTAGATGCAGATGATGAATCTTATCATAATGGCTGCCGTGAAGGCCATGTGAAGTAGACCCACAAAGGGACAATGCAGCATGGAACTTTTGGATGGCGAACAAGCATAATACGGAAGTTGGAATTCTCGTAAAGTTAAAGGAATGAGACATCGTTTGATTTATAGGATAGAAAAGCCTTATTATAACAGCTGACAGTATGGAAATGGTTAGCCAAAGTGTTGCTGACCACCCGGCTGTAAATCACAAAAGATCGCTGCACTGCATATTGAGGGTGGAGGTATTATGGTTGGCATAAACGAGCTCGGATATTGTTAATCCTATTACAGATCTTCGCGGTCTGATAAATCGAAAGAGCTCAGTTCGGTTAAACTTGCTACATAAGATTGGGTTGCGCCGGAACCGGACGTCGACTGAAGTGAGAGGATGAAGCTGAAGACCCTGATGTCAAAGTGGGCTGACAGTGGAATGTACAGATAAGTAACACTATATCTCATATCCCGGTGGCATTTAATGCAAGGAGAGGAACGGAGACATCATGCTGAGTGAAAATGGCACATACTCCCACCCAGCCCCTATCCCGTGATGGTAGAGTCGCAAAACCTTTATACATTGGGAGGGTGGACAAGTAGTACACGCCCAACATGGTCTCCTGCAAGAAAAGATAGCTAATGGGGAATGGGAGCAGAAGAGCCTCTGCAGCTCGCGTCGTGCCCGGTGTCCGGAGTCCGCGCAATTACACCGAAGGAATATGCTCTCCAGGCCTAGCTAGGAGGAGAAGCGGGGACTATCTTCTAAGAAAAGACCATCACGAAAATGGACTTAAGCTTCTCGGAGGCAGAACTATGGGCGCTGTTGGCCCAATAAAGTGTTGTCGCCTTCAATGACATATCACAGAAGGTTGTGCTCGCATGCCAAGTCTTTTCATCCCTACGCGTGGGTCTCTCCTTTGGGGGTTTGGGGGGTGGGAAGCTTTAGGAACGCAGGACGACGACTCACAAGCATCTTTCGGGGTGTTGCCTCCTATGAGTCTAACGATCAGGGGAAGCGCGGGACCATATTGCCTTACCGGAAACGATAACGCTGAGGAAAGGGTGGAACCCTGGTTTTAGCCGTGGCTGATTAAGAACTTTGTGGTGCTTACTCTATCAAGTAAGCGCTTGGGGTGAGTAGAACCCAGAGAAGAGCTCCGAATGGGTGTGGAAACGGCCGGGCTCGTAGGCTTGGAGGGGCCAGGAGTAGAGGGTGCCTTTTTTTTAAAATCAAGGCATATGGGGTCACAGGCAGCGCCAGGCGAGCGAGGACCATATTCTTAGCCTTGCGAAATGAGACAATCCGTAGCACGATTTTTTTTCTTTAGAGCTCATCTGGCGACTGCCTACAAGGGCATTAGTCGCCTTATTAAAACTGGCCTAGTTCTAGGCTACTTTAAAATAAAATTAAAGAGAAGAAAAACACCCAAAAAAGGGGGAAAGGAAGCAAGCTCCCGCGTAGGGGGAAGGTCCCCCCGGCGCAGGAGCGTGCAACCTAAAAAAAAAAGAAGCAAAAAAGAAAACAAAACAAAAAAACAAACCCTGCTTAAATAATAGGGAGAAGGCCGGCCTCCCCCCAAAAGTCAACAAGTCCACCAGTCAATGTGCACGCACTCGTCCCGAGTACAAGGGACGGGCGGTAGCGACCCCGCCCATCCCGGTACCGGGACAGGTAACGTGCGCGAAGATCACCCAGACTGGGACATTCGACAAGAATGTGCTGAAACGTCTGGGGGACGACGCAGTCGTCGCAATAGGTCGCAGGCGAGCGCTCCATCAAATAGCGATGCGTCATACGAGTGTGTCCGATTGGGAGACGACAGAAAGCGACCTGAAGCCGTCGCGGCATTGGGGAATAGGTCCATGGAAACAGTCGTGGCGCAATGGCCCGCAACTTTAAATTCCCTTCGACCGTCTCTCATCTTCTTTGCCAAGCAGTCCGAAGAGCTGCCCGTATTCCTGCCATGTAGTCGGTGTGAGGAAGAGCGAAACGCAGGTCCGGTCGCAGAGTCCTCGCGGACTCTTTGTCGCCCTCATTCCCCGCAATTCCTACATGTCCAGGAATCCAGCAGAAGATAATCTCGACATCTGCCAACCTCGCAAAAACCGTGGCGTCACGGATATCGCGAACCAGGGGATGCGGAGATTCCAATGCCCCGAGAGCATTCAGGGCGCTTTGTGAGTCGCTATAGATCACAATCCGGTCTCCGAACCGGGCACGTCGCGTAATCTCCCGTTGCCACCAGCTCGGCCGTGAAGACAGAACAGAGGAGATACGGTGTAGAAACCGACTCCATCTTAGGATTTTCGACCATCCGTATACACTGGTACGGTTCCAGAATGACACTAAGTGTACTCAGAAAAAGGCCGAGCGCAATATACACGGTGAGGTAGAAGCTTTGGGAGCAGAGGCATGCAAAAAATAGTCAAAGGTGGTACCCTCCAGGTGGCGTCCTTGGCAGAACCATGCACGCCACCGGCCCGACTCTCGAAGGAGTTTCCTAGCCCTAGACCCAGAGGGCTTAGTATATGAGTAGCGTACTTCGGCGGCATAAGGCACAATCGAGATCAGCTACAAATGCAGTGAGAGCTGTTGGCGACTGAGGGAGGCGTCGTGCTCGTGCGTAAATACGAATTATGCACTCTGCAGGGCACAGAACTAGTGGCATCTCATCAGCATCGACAAGTAGGCTCTCAATGGGGTAAGTGCGGAAGGCACCGGTCAACAGGGAAAGGCCAGTGTAGTGGATCGAGTCAATCTTCCGCAATACACACTCGGACATCGTCCGGATAAGGAGCGGTTTCCGCGCACGAAGCGAGGGCGGAACGCAACTCACATCACGACGGACAGTGAATGCTGGCGGAGCAACACACAGGCTAGAAAATGCGGAGAAAAGATTCCGCCACCGACGCGGGGTTCGAGATTGCGATCCCATTATCCTGGAGAACGGGAGGGGGTCCTGCGAGAACTTACCCCGAATCCTTTTGACTCGCTTCCACACCTCTGCTAAAGGGGTCTTCCCGTTAAGTGAAGACAAGTATGCCCACCAAGAAGAGCGGCGGGCGTGCTTCGAAATATACCAGAACCTAGCACTAGCCCGACGAAATTCAGCGACAGTGAAATCGTTCGGCCAGCGCTTATAGCGCATGTAAGCGTAACGCTTCTCTTTGAGTGTCTTCTCACACTCAGCTGAACAACACAGGATTGGTCGGCGTGTAATTTTTTTTTTAGGAGCCTATCTGGCGACTGCCTACTTGGGCATAAGTCGCCAGAATCAAGACAGCCTAGCACTAGGCTACTTTAAAATATAAATATGAAAATGATAAAAAAAGGAAGATCACAACAATCAGGAAGCAATCGGGGAGGTCCCCCTGCCCACGGCGTGCGACCTACAAAAAAACAACAAAAACAATAACCAAAAAAACAAACTAGTTGAATACAAGGGAGAAGGCCGGCCTCCCCCCATAAATCAACAAGTCCACAAGTCAATGTGCACGAACTCGTCCCGAATACAAGGGACAGGCGGTAGCGAGCCCGCCTATCCCGGTACCGGGACAGGTAACGTGCGCGAAGATCACGCAGACTAAAACATTCGAAAAGAATATGCCGAACAGTCTGGGGGACAACGCAGTCGTCATAATAGAGCGCAGGCGAGCGATGCGTCACACGAGTGTGTCCGATTGGGAGACGACAGAAAGCGACCTGAAGCCGTCGAGGCAATGGGGGATAGGTGCATGGGCGCAATGGCAATGGCACGCAACTTTAAAGTTCCCTTCGACCGTCTTCGAACAGCTGCCCGTATTCCTGCCATATAGTCAGTGTGAGGAATAGCGAAACGCTGGTGCGATCGTAGAGTCTTCGCGGACTCTTTGGCGTCCTCAGCGGGGCGCTCATTCCCCGGAATTCCTACATGTCCAGGAACACAGCAGAAGATAATCTCGACATCCACCCGGTTCGCCAAAACCATGGCTTCACGGATATCGCGAACAAGGGAAGGCGGAGATTCCAATGCCCCAAGAGCACTCAGAGCGCTTTGTGAGTCGCTATAGATCACAATCACTTCTCCGAACCGGGCACGTCGCGTAATCTCCCGTACCGAGTGCTGTATTGCCACTAGCTCAGCCGTGAAGACAGACACAGCGCCTGGCAGAGCCCCGCTGACTTCAAACAGTGGGGATACGGCAGGGAAGCCGATCCCCTCTTGGGACTTGGAGCCATCCGTATACACTGGCACGGTTCCAGCGTGACACGAGGTGTACTCCAGAAAGTTCGAATGCAATACTCCAGGTGCTGTACAAGCTTTGGGAGCAAAGGCGAGGCGACAAATAGCCAAATGTGGTATCCTCCAGGGTGGCATCCTGGGCAAAACCAGGGGCGCCACCGGCCCGAGACCTATATCTAGCTCTCGAAGGAGTTTGCTGGCCTTAAACCCAAAGGGCTTAGGGTATGAATGGCGTCTCTTGGCGGCATAGACACCGTCGAGATCAGCTGCGGATGCAGTGAGATCTGTTAGGGACTGGTGGAGGCGCCGGGCTCGCACGTACAGTCGAGTGATGCACTGCACGCTACGTAGAGCGAGTGGCATCTCCCCAGCATCGACCAACAGGCTCTCAATGGGGAAAATGCGGAATGCACTGGTCGCAAGGGGAAGGCCGGTGTGGTGGATCGAGTCTACCTTCCGCAATAAACGCTCGGCTGCGGATGAATAAAACTCGCATCCATAGTCGAGCTTCGAACGAACAAAGGATCGATAAAAGAAGTTGGGCAGTAGCCCTATCAGTGCCCCAAGCGCTAAACGTCACGGAACGGAGAATATCAATGGCGCGGTTACAAGAGAAATTAAGGATGCGAATTTGAGGCTCTCAGGTGATGCGTAAGTCGAATACAAGACCAAGGAAACGGTGCGATTCAACCATATCCAGGCGCAACTCATTAAGAAACAAATCAGGGTCGGGTTGGAGCCGTGGATGGCGGCATAAGTGCACCACCTTAGTCTTTGCCAAAGAAAACAGACACCTCTGCGCTTCGTGATGGCGAGAGACGCGGTTCAATGCTTGTTGGAGTCGACACTCCAGAGTTGCCATCTAGGCCGCGCCAAAAGAGATCGAAAGGTCGTCCACGTAGAGCGTAGCGAGAACATCTTTCGGCAGCACCGAGGTGATGACGCTGATGCTCAGGGCCAAGAGTGTGACACTGAGGAACCTTTCCTGCGGACACCCTCTTCCTGCTCCTTTGGGCCGGAGAGGGCTCCCCCCACCCGTACGCGGAATCGACGATCTCGCAAAAATTCAGATATAAACATTGGGAGGCGTCCCCTCGCCCCCATCGTGTGGAGAGTCTCCATGATACCGTATCGTCATGCGGTATCATAGGCCTACTTAGATCGAAAAACACCGTGGCGTAGTGCTGTCTACTTAGGAAGGCCTCGCAGACGGCATTTTCCAGTCGGAGCAGAGCATACGACGTAGAGTGGAACTAGCGGAAGCCGCACTGTGCAGAAGACAGATGGCCTCCGCTGTCCAGGAAGAAGGCTAATCTAACATTTACCAATTTCTCCATCAACTTGCACACGCAAGAGGTTAGAGAGATTGGGCGGAAACTGGTCGGAGTAGAGTGATATCTCCCAGGTTTGCGAAAGGCGAACACAGTAGCGATTCGCCAGGAATCTGGGAGAAGGCACTCCACCCAGATCCTGTTGAACAAATCTAACAAAAAGGACATGCCTCGCTCACCCAGGTGTCGAAGCATGGCGTACGGGACATCGTTCGGACCATGGGCGGTGTCCGTGCACGAAGCAAGAGCGGAGCGCAACTCACTCAGAGTAAACCTGTCGGCGAAGGGTTCTCCGCCTCTGGAAGGAAAGTCCAGCCGGCGGCCTTCCGCGACATGACGACGTGCATTGAATGCTGGTGGAGCAGCATCTCGGCTAGAGAATGCGGAAAAAGCGGTCACGAAGGATTCGGCCACGGACGCAGGGTCCAAGATTGCGGTCCCATTCTCCTGGAGAACGAGAGCGGGTTCCTGCAAGAACTTGCCCCGAATCCTTTTGACTCGCTTCCACACCTCTGCTAAAGGGGTCTTTCCCGTTAAGTGAAGACATGTATGCCCGCCAAGAAGAGCGGCGGGCGTGCTGTGAAATATACCGGAACCTAGCCCTAGCCCGACGAAATTCAGTGACAGTGAAATCGTTCGGGCGGCGCTTATAGCGCATGTAGGCATAACGCTTCTGTTTGAGGGCCGTCTCACACTCGGCCGACTACCATGGGAGTGGTCGGCGTGTAAAACGGCCAGACGTTCTAGGAATATTAGTCAGGCCCAAGGCGATGAGGTTGCCGGAGAGGACCTCAACGGCCTCATCTACCGACCTAAACTCCTCGACTGAGATAGAGAATTCAGTCATTTCCTGAAATGCAGGCCACCGCGCCCGTGCAGAGCACCACCGAGGTGGGCTCTCAGGCGGCAGTTGCCCTGAAAATGATATTTGAATGGGAAAGTGATCACTACCATGGAGGTCATCGACCACCCCACAATCAAAATCAGGATGTGCATCCGACGAGCACAAAGATAGGTCAAGGCAAGAAAATGAAGCAGTTCTCGGACAGTGATGCGTAAACTCATCCACGTTTCGGACAGCCATCTCAAGCTCTTCGATCAGATCGGCAAGGACTTGTCCCCTAGGATTTATTGAGTAATCTCCCCAGAGGAGATGCCTGGCGTTCAGATCTCCAAGCAAGAGAAAGGGCCTCGATAACCGTGCCACGACGCGGTGGAAGTCCCTCGCGTCAAGGTCAGCTGACGGTGGATTGTACGCAGAAATGATAGTATACCTCCTATCCAGGTGCAGCTGCACAGCCACTGCCTGAAAGGGGGTATCTAAAGAGAAAGGAAGAACGGAGACATCATGCCGGGTGTAAACCGCGCATCCCCCAGCCCGGCAATCCCGTGGTGGTGAGGTCGCAAGACCCTTATACCCCGGGAGGGCGGGCAGGGGGCACGCGCCTAGCATGGTCTCCTGCAGAAAAATAGCTAACGGGGAACGGGACGGGACGAGCCTCTGCAGCTCCTCCCACTTGGCCCGGAGTCCACAGCAATTCTATTTTAGGAATATCCCCTCCAAGCCTAGCTCGGAGGAGACGCGGGGGCCCTCCTCGAACAGAAGACCCTCACGGTAATGGCCGTACGCTTTCCGGAGACAGAAAACCCTAACGGGAATGGCCGTACGCTTCCTGGAGGCAGAACCCCGGGCGCTGTTGGCTGGACAAAGCGCTTGAGGCGCTGTCGCCTTTGAGGACTTATTGGGAGAGGTTGAGCTCGCCATGCAGGTCTTTTCCTCTCTCTAGCTCGAAACCTTAGGAGGGCGTTGCGACTTCAGAGGCGGGGAGCCCTCTTTTCGAGGAGCCACCGTCTCCGAGCCACTCGCTCCACCACTAGGCGTGGGCGAAGGAGCCGAAGCTCCTTGTTGCTGTCCTCCTTTCGGGGGACAGCTTTAGGAACCCCGGAAGATGATCTGGTGACCAACTTCAGTGGTGTTGCCTCCTGTGAGTCTAACGACTCGGTGGAGGCGCGTGGCCGTTTCACATTACAGGAAACGGTCACACTGGGGGAAGAGGGGGGAGCCCTGGTTTTAGCTGGCGCTGGGTATGAACGCTTTTTGCCGCCAACTTTACCAGGGAAGCGCTCGGGTAGAGTAGAGCCCGCAGAAGGGCTCCGAATGGGCGCGGAAACAGCCGTGCTCGTTGTCCTGGTTTGGCCAGGAGCAGAGGGTGCCTTTCTAATTATTGAGGCATATGACGTCCCAGGCAGAGCCGAGCGCACCAGGACCAAGTCCTTAGCCTCGCGGAATGAAACTCGATCCTGGGCCTGAACGGCCAGGATTTCTTTCTCAAGGAGATATGCACCACATTACTTCTAAAAAGCGGGCTGCGGCTCTCCGCAATTGACACACTTGGCCTAACACGATTTAGACTTATCGTGTGCGGCCTTGGAGCAATTTACACAGACTTCGGGTGACCCCAACTTTGCACGTCTACAAGAACGATTCGTATGGCCGAAGCGTTGACAGTAATAGCACCGCCGCGGCAGTGGCACGAATGCCTTCACGCAGAAGCGGTACCAACCGGCACGCACCGACTCAGGGAGCTTGTCACAGTCGAACGTGGCGAAGAGTGTAGGGGTGGGTTTCAAGGCCCCTCCCCGTTTTCTCATCCGACGATCGACTTTGATCGCTACATGGTCGGCCAGCTCTGAGGTGATGTCATATATCGAGTAGTGCACGAGTTTCCTGGCAAAAACCACTCCTTTCACTAAGTTCATGGTAGAGTGCAGCGGCACACTCACGGCGTGCCTTTAAGTGTTCGAAAGGGACTAACCATGACAACCTCGGAGGGATTTGATGCATTCGCCTAAACGCTCTCGTCCGAGAAACGGGTCACTTTCAGCTCTCTATCAATTGCACTAGCTGGAGCTCTCATCTGACTGATCACGTTGCCCTTAGCCAACATGCTGCCATCAGTGGAGCAAATAACATAGAAGCGTTTGAAGCCATCTGCTCGAAAACGCCAAGGAGCCTCCGAATTTGGCGCCCAGACGTTGTGGTGGAGCGAATGTGAGTGTTTGTAGGGCCATTGTCCCACCTCTTTTCCAATACCATCTCCCTCCCTCTGTAATAATGTGTGTGTAAATGGAGAGATGTTTTTTTATATATATTATTTATTGTGGATTTCATTATTGTTTAAAATGTTTTTTTACCAGGACGTAGTTTTGATATATCATTATATTTAAAACAAAGACGTAGTTTAAATATATCATTCTATTGCAAACAAAGAACCACTATTATCCTGTCAGATTGTACTTGTCTTATAATAATCTTTTTACAAAAGTGGCTAAGATTATAAGATTTGCAATAATAGAATATACCTTATACGTCAAGAATTTATTGAGAGTCGCGATAGGACGGAAAGGTTTTATATAGCCTCAATATCACGACAAGATCGCATAATTATGGTGTGAGCTCGGAGGCCAAGGCCCTTTGTTTTGTTTTGTTTTGTTTTGTTTTGTTTGCTTGACTGATTCTCTCGTGTTTGTTTAGATAAAATGTTGGTTGGTGATAGGACTGCTTATTTTGATTTTGTATATATTGTAATTTCAAATTTTTATATCTCATAATTTTTTTTGTTCGTGTACATATAAGTTGTGAGATCTCAAATTTAATTATCCATACTTGTGTAAATAAAGGACTCTACATACAATCCGTTTCATTTTCTCCTCGATTTCTCACGTCCGACTTAGTGTAGGAATCGGGTTGGAACGATTGTGGTTAGAGTGTAGGTTCGGTGCCCGCTACATTTGGGGACCGAATAGGGACGTGAGATCTCGAAAGCGGGAGCGTGATAGGATTGGATTACAGTCCATCATCGGATTGGACGTCGTTGATTGTTTTTTCCCTTATTCTGTCCTTTCTTACTAACCTGGGAGGATGGCTTGTGTGGACAGGGCCTCCATGAAGAGATTGTGAGACTAAGGCTGGAACTGAGACAGAAAGAGGAGGGATGTACGATGTTAAGGAGAGTGATTGAAGGATTGAGGAGTGATATGGTGGGTATGGCTGAAAAGACTGATCTGATGAAGGTGGAGATGGATGAGAGACAGATGCAGGTTAGGTTGACCAAAGGATGCAGGACCTATATGACATGATGAAGTAGTCAGGACTGGCCTCAGAACCCTCGACCCTGACTCTTTCTACGACCGAAGGGAATAAGACAAATGGGATCAATGGGAGTGTGTGCGAGTCTAGAGAGGATAGGGTGATTGTGAGTGATAGGAATGACGGAGGATAGAAGAGAGTGGAACGAAAGAGAGGAACGAAGACTGGGTCAAAGGGGAAGGATGGGAAGGTGAGAGGGAAGTGTGTGGACACGTTGAATTCAGATGAAGAAGAGAGTGAGTGTATGATTGGCGCGAGTGAGAGTGAGTGAATGTGGGAAAAGGAATTTTGATTAGGGAAGTCACGAAAATTGATAGATTTCAATTGCATGGTATTGGAGTGTGGGAGAGTACTTCGGGGAGTTTGAACGCTATTGCAATCTAAAGTACCGGGAGAATAAGGGGCACTGGGTGGATGTTTTTTGGAAGTGTTTGGATGGAAAAGTATTAGGATTCTTCCGACTGATAACGAGTGTGAGGGAACCGAGGTATGTGGTGAAGGAGAGACTGATTGGGCAGGTGAAACGAATGAAAGAGTGTGAAGTATAAAAGGGTGAATGAATTTGAGAAAGCTCGTATGGGAAAGGACGAAGGGGTGAACATGTATGCACATAGGCTTGATAGTATGGCGAGAAAGAGGTATGGTGATGATGGAGTGAATGAGTGTAAGCAACTGTTGAGGAAGTGCCTGGAAACGAGCCCGCGAAAGGTGAGAAAATGGTTGAATGGTACCTGTGATTGGAATGATAAGGTCGGCTGTTCGAATGAATGGTATGTTGATGAATGAGTGTGAATTATTTGGGATTGATAAAGTGAGTAGTGAGTATAGGGTGATTTTGGGGTATGATTTTATGAAAGTGAACCGTATGGTTGTGCATCCTGCGAGTGATCAGATTGAGAGAAAGAATGGTAAAAATGGGGTGTATAAGTTGTATGTAGCGAAAGATGGGAGTATTCTGAGGAGCATGTTTACCGGTATTGAGGTCAATGCTATGGAGAGGGTAAGGCTTGTGAAGGGTGAAAGGGTGTCTGTTAGAGTGAGTTGGAGTGAAGATATGAGTTTGGATATGGGTGAGAACACTGTGATATTGGATGAAAAAGATGCGTGTTATAAGGTAAGGCGTGTTGCTTGTATATTTGATAGCTTGATGAGAATGAATGATCCTTTTGTATCTGTGCAGGCAGACCCGAGAGTGAAAGGGCAAGTGAGGGGTATCCAAGTCGGAGATGTACTGGGTCACCTCTCCACTGTCAGTGAGGTAGGTATGGATGATAACACGGATGCGAGAGTAAATGTTGCGAATGAAAAGACGTGTAAATGGACGTATAATGAAGTGGAAAGGATGGTGAAATTGGATGAATGTTTGACTAAGTATGAAAGGGAGGAAGTGTATCGAATGCTATTTGAGCGAAAGGGGCTCCTCAGTGAGGGCAATCTGGATTTCGAGGTAGCAAACCTCCTAGAATTTAAGATTGTCCTGAAGCAGGGAACCTCAATCTATCAACGGCCAAGATATTTCCCGCAGAGAAAAAGTATTCGACTGTGGAGCGAGAGTTAGCTGCGATAAGGAATTGTTTGAAAGTGTTGCGTCCGTTTTTGTATGGTGTGAGGTTCGTGATGAAAACAGATCACAAACCTCTAGTGTATTTGCAACGTATGAAATGGGCTGAGTGTTTGAGTGATAATAAAAGGTATGCTAAGGATTTTGTTGTTTGTATGGATGTTGTATATTTTGTGAGGCATATGAAGGATGGAGATGATATGAATGTACCTGTGATGTCCTTGGTTGGTATGATTGGTCTGGTCAAAGTTGTGCATGATAATTATGGGCATATGGGTAAGTATATGTTGTGGGAGTGTATGAAGGAGCGTGTGTTACATCCGTTTCTGAGAATTGTTGTGAATGATGTTGCGACTACGTGTGAAAGGTTTCAGAAGCGAAAGGTGTGCAAGTGAAGTCGCCGATGTTGAAAGTTGATACGAAAGAACCGTTTGAATTGGTAGTGATTGATTGTGTGTCTTTACCGCGTACAAGTGATGGGAATGTTGGTATGGTTGTTATGGTTGATCATAAAATTAAGTCTGTGTATGCGGCGGCTGTGAGAGATAAAAGGAGTGTGGCTGTTGCGTGTGTGGTTAAGCAGTTGTTTTTTCCTATGTGTGTATGGAAGCCTAAAAGATGTTTGAGAATGATAATGGGCCTGAGTTTGCGAGTGAAGTGTTTGAAAGAATGTTGAGAGAGAATGGTGTGGAGCATGTGAGGATGACTCTGTATGTACCGTCTTCGAATGGGTTGGCTGAATGTACCATTAGGAATTTGTGTGAGACGTTGAGAATGCTGAGTGAAAATTTGAATCACTGGGATGAATGGTTGAGTAGTGTGTTATGGGCGTATAATTCGACAGTGCATAGTGCAACTGGAGTGTCCCCGTGTCAGTTTCTTATGAATTTTGAAAATGAGCAGAGTGTATGGCGTGAGGCGAATGAACGGGTTCGTTCGTTTGAAATAGGTGCAAAAGTATTGAAGGTAAAATAAGTATAAGGTAGGTTGAATGAATGTTTCCGAGATGAGTGAAATGTTTGAGAGCCTGGGAGAATGGTGTCACATATGTGTTGGAGTTTGAATGAAGGTGTGAGTAAGAGAATGCAGGCTCATCAGTCAGTTGAGGAGGTGGAGAGAACCTCCTGACTACCTGGTGAGTCATCCGGTGTATGAACTGTGCAGAGAGAGGGATAAGGTGCATGATGATGAGATGGAGTGTGATAGTATGGATCTGTCTTGGAAAGAGTTTGTCTTGGTCTCGAAGAGTAGAAAGCGTGCAAAGAAGAGTGAAAGGAAGAATGCAAGTACGAATGAAAGTAAGTCTGAGTAGAGTATTTCTGGTAAGGGGGAGCTTGAAAGAGAGATTGAATGTTTGCATAAGCAGGTGGGTGATTTGGCTGATGTAAGTAGACAAGTGAGTGAGCTGCTTGTGGCAGATTTTTCTGGTTTTGGGAACAGTATGAATGATAGTGTGTTTGGGCAGAATGAATCTAGTGTGGTTGATTTTTCTGGTTTTGCGAATGGTAAGGGTAGAGGTGAGTTCGATGTGGAGAATGAGGAGGTGACTGACTTTTCTGGTTTCTGGAGGGAACCAGTTGAAGGGGTTTCTGGTTATATCTGCTGAGGGTGAATGAAGGAATAGTGCCGAAAATAAATGGTGTAAAGTCCAAACAGACTAGCCCGCAGCCTCTGCTGAGGGTAGAGCGAATGTGAGTGATTTGTCTGTTTCGCAAGAATGTACCTTGAGTTGGATGAGAGCTGATGAATGGGGTTATGAAGAGTGAAGGTTTTGAATGGAAGAGTATGAAAGAGTTCTGTCGAGAAACGGGAGAGCTGGTGATGAAGGCTAAGAGTATGGTGGATGACATGATCGATAGTGATGAGGAGTGACAGGACGACTGACGAACAACCCCGACAGATTGCTATGCATAGCCAGGGACCAGTAGACGAGTGCGATTTAGTATAAAAAGTATCGTGAGTAAGGATTGAGAGTGTATTGTGAGTGACTGTGGTTGAATGGCCTAAGGAAGGAGGGCTGTGGTGGAGCCAATGTGAGTGTGTTTGTAGGGCCATTCTTCCATCCCTTTTAAAATATCCTCTCCCTCCCTCTGTGCGAACGGGTGTGTGTGTGTGTGAATAACTGCCATTTAAATATTTTTGAATTTTTTTTTATTGGTTTGTTTTCTCTTTTCAGAGATTGTACTTGTTTAAATAATCTTTTATCAAAAGATTAGAGTTAGTTAAAAAATAATTTGAAAGCATTATATATATATATATATATATATATATATATATATATATATATATATATATATATATATATATATATATATATATATATATATATATATACTCGAGAGGTGGTCAATAAGTTTTGCGAATCGGTAGGGCAAAACAGAGGAAGGGGGATGGATGTTTGTGGGGGTGTTAGGACAAGTTATGACAAGTCAGGACCTGCAGCCGCACGCTCTTGCATCGTCTAGTTAAGAAGCAGTAGCTGATCGCAGATCATCAGTCATAATTTTTTCAACAATGGAGAAGGTTGAGCACTGTGCAGTGATCAAATTTTTGACCAAGGAAGGCAAGAATGCAAAAAGAGATCCATGAACGCATGGTTGCAGGGTACACCGACACCGCCCCTTCATATGCAACCATTGCTCGCTGGAATAGGGAGTTCCGCCATGGTCGTGAGTCCCTTGAAGATGACCCCAGTCCAGGACGCCAGTCAGACGTAACCAACGAGGACAATGTGGCCCGTGTGGAGAGGATGATCCTCGAAAATCGACGGGTGAAGGTCGAAGAAATCGATCGAGAACTTGGAATATCATATGGAAGTGTTATCAACATCATCCACGACAATTTGGCCATGACCAAGGTCTCTGCCCGTTGGGTCCCTAGAACCCTCACGCCCCATGATCGACTTCAACGTCGTCAAAGTCCACAAAGCCAGAGTGCACAAGCTGCCCTGCGCAAGTGCGGATTCGAGGAGCTCAACATCTGGCCCCCAGCGACTACTTTTTATTCCGCCAACTTAAGGCTGCACTGCGTGGACGCCGGTTTGTGGACGATGAAGATGTCCAGCTCGCCGTCCAGGAGTGGATTCAACAGCAGTCGGGAGATTTCTGGTTGTCGGGAATTCGAAGCCTCACGGACAAGTGCAGTGAAGTCGAGGATAGTTATATTGAAAAATAATAAAACACTTTTCCTCATATCTCGTTTCCTTATATCCGAATTGCAAAACATATTGACCGCCCCTCGTATATATAAATATAATGGGTGTTCCAATAACTTGGACCGATTTTAAATGTAAGTTAAGTTTAAGCGTCTAATGATTGTTTTTCTTTTTCTTTCAGATTTAAAAACTTCAGTCTTTGGCAATTTCAGACATCGAAAGATTAACAATCGAACAACGTGTAAAAGTTATTGAAGCCTATTACGAAAATCGACGTTCAAACAGAAACGCATTTCGGGCATTTCGTGATTTTGGGGGTCAACATAATCAACCAACCTAGAGTGCAATTGGGAAAATTGTTCGTAAATTCAAACAAACGGGTTCGGTCTCAGATATAAAAACGCCATTTCGTGCTCGTTTACGTAGTTCAGCTGAAAACATTGCTGCAGTATGCGAGAATGTGGCCGAAGATCCAGACACTTCTATTCGTTTTCGCGCGCAGGAATTGAACCTCTCCACAACAACGCTACATCGAATTTTGACAAAAGATTTCTCTCTACACGCTTACAAAATTCCATTGTAACAAGAACTTACGACTGCTGACCATTTGAAGATCCGTACATTCGTCAATTGGGTGCACGAGCAAAGACAAGCCGATGATGATTTTTTGAAAAAAATCATCTTTAGTGATGGGGCCCATTTTTATCTTGGTGGATTCGTTAATAAGCAGAATTTTCGCATTTGGGCTGATGAAAATCACAGGAAGATTGTTGAAAAGCCACTGCATCCACAAAAGGTCACTGTTTGGTGTGCATTTTTTGCTAGCGGAATCATTGGGCCGGATTTCTTCTAAAATGATGCCGGAAATTCTGTTACAGTGACAGGCGAGCGATACCGTGCCATGATAACCAACATTTTATGACCTGAATTGAATTCTATGGATGTCGTGGTTTCAACAGGACGGCGCCGCATGCCACACAGCCACTGCAACAATGGCTTTATTGAATGAGAAGTTCCCAGGTCGAATCATCTCTCACGATCGTGTGACTTGACGCCTTTAGATTTCTTCTTTTGGGGTCATCTCAAAAGTAAGGTCTATGCCAACAAAAATTCAACAGCTGAAGGATGAGATAATAAGGCATATTGGTGAGATCGAGGAGCAACTATGCAGAGACGTCATCAAGAATTTTGACCATCGAGTGGAGGTGTGCCGCCGAAGCCTTGGCGGATATTTAGGTGATATTATTTTTCACACACAATTGCCATGACTCAAATAACATGATCCAATAGTGAAATCAATAAATTTTCACCAATAACACTGTTTTATTTACTGCTAACTTCGATCCGTCTTAATGGAACACCCTTTATATATATATTATTTATTACGGATTTCATGTTTTGTTTAAAAAAAATTATTTTTCCCAGGACGTATTGCAAACAAAGAGCAACTATATTATCATGTTAGATAGTACTTGTCTTATAATAATCTTTTAACAAAAGTGGCTAAGATTAAAAAATTTGCAATATTATAATAGAATATACCTTATACGGCAAGAATATATTGAGTCGCGATAGGACAGAAAGGTTTTATATAGCCTCAATACCGCGACAAGATCGCATAATTATTGTATGAGGTCGGAGGCCGAGACCTTTAAAAATGGAAAGAAAGATGTACGCAACAATTGTGCCCAAATGAGTGGCAGCCCGCAGGCCTTTATCCTGGGGGGGAAACATGTATGTGCAAGGCCTTTTGTTTTATTTGCTTGACTGATTCTCTCTTGTTTGTTTAGATAAAATGTTGGTTGGTGATAGGATTACTTATTTTGATTTTGTATATATTGTAATTGCAAATTTATCTATATCATATTTTTTTTGTTTGTGTACATATAAGTAATGAAATCTCAAATTTAATTATCCATACTTGTGTAAATAAAGGACTCTACATACAATCCGTTTCATTTCTCCCTCAGTTTCTCACGTCCGACTTAGTGTAGAAAGAGGGGGGGAAACGATTGGGGTTAGTGTGTAGGTTCAGTGCTCGCTACAATGTAATCGAGGCTCCACTCTGGTCATCGGGGGAGCAACTAGGCCGGACGTGCGCAACTTAGCCCGGTTGCTTATAGAAACGGCATAGACCAGTCGGTCCCCACGGCTCCCAAGGACGGAGAGGAGCCCCCACCCACCCCCGTCTTTTTCTTTTCATCTAGCTGCGGCTGGCCAGATGGGCTGCCGTCGTAAGATCTTTGTCTGCAATGGAAAAGGTCTTGCCTATGATAGGAGCAACAGCCAGAGGAGGAGATCTTTCCTCTCCTTGTGAGGTCGCGGGGACCCGAGCTATAAGAAGAGGAGCTTGCATAGAGGCGGACACGAGTTCTGTACTTGGCACCGAGCCAGGTTGAGAGCCCATGCAAGATCCTCCCGTCTGAGGGCGTGGTCACCTCAAGGGGAGAGAGTCCATGTGGGGATCACCCCCAAAGACGGTACCACTAACTAACCCTCGGTAAATTGGTAGGCAATAACTTATAGGACAACTAAAAGTGACCTATAATACATCAAGTTTTTGGTTTGGCACTTTTATGTTAGTGGTTTTTGATCCAATTAAAATACAGAAATGCCTCAGGTTATTCAAAGTGCACAAAAGAGTAAGCACATACAAAAAAATTAGAGTCTGAAAAGGTAAAAAAATACCAAAGATTTTTCACTAAATTGTAAATGTTTTGAAATATAGAAATGTTTCCCATTTATAGAAACAAGGTTTTCTATAAAATATGAGTTTTAAGTGATAACCAAAATGAAAAAAAAGAATTTTATTCAATAAAATTGGGGAGGGGGGAGGAATAAGAAAAATATATCTAATCATAATTCTGAATATATACAGGGGTTGGACAAAATAATGGAAAAATTAACTAATGCACCCATTCACACCCAAAAAGATTTTAAAACTTGTTTAAAATGCCTGATAATGACGTTGAACACATATTGGTCTCCATAATTCACAGATTTTGCCATAATCAAGTTTTTTTTTGTGTAAATTGGAGCAAAAACTAGGGGATATATTCCCTCTAAGAAGCGTCTACGAAGGAGCTAGAGCAAGTTTCACCCGAAACCAGTTAAATTCTTATAGATACAGCACAAAACTGTATGAATCGATTGGTCAGCGTATTGAATCTATTTATACTGCTAAGGGGGAGGGGACTCAATGTCAGTCAGTTAATTAATGTTTCCATTATTTTGTCCAACCCCTGTAGATGGTTATTAAGGATTTTTAAGTTTGATAAAGAGAAGAATCGTTTACAATTAAAATATATTATTTGAATTATACCAAATGATTTAAATATATTATTCCCCCTAATGATGTACTGAGGCAAAATTCATCAGTGGCAATTTGAAGCAATTTGGTTGGCAGTTTAAGGGTTAATAATACCAAGTAAGAATAATAGTATTAAGAGTAAATTATATTATTAAATAATATTAATGAAAATAAAATATAAAAATCTTACTTAATAATAAAAATGATAGAAATAATAATACGAATAAAAGGCAAAGTGGGGGTGAGGGGAAAGCGTACCAATAACTTTCCCAGGCCCCATCAGAGTGTTCAAATCAACCCAGCGAGTGACAGTCTTCCCTAATTCCCATTCAGGCTGGGAAGACATGCAACTCCCCCGGATACCAAGTGTCAGGCTAAACAGGCCCCCCCCTTCCCCCGCTACACCTCCTGTGGGTATTCGCTGTAGTTAGTTTAGTTTGTTCATTCTTAGTTTTTGTGGTTTTGCTGTTTTGGCGCAGACATAACTTCTTCTTAAGGAAGAGATTTCATGAAATGAATGACAACATGAATTGGGTGCAACAGCCGATTACCATTTGTGCAATCACACCATTCCAAAAAGCCAACATCATTTTTTTATCACTCGTTTTCTCTTTGTACACCTCAGACATATTTAGAATCCACAAGTCAATTAGATGGAAACTTCTTATACCATCTGATAGCTTCACACACATAATATACCATTTATTAGCATATCACTCTTATTACCCATTCACATTATTTTGTTGCATTCAATCACACATTTAGGTTTCAAAACAATTTTATCATCTCTCTCTCTCTCTTTCCAGTTTCACACATTCTTATCATCATGCACACTTGTAAGTAACTCGTTATATTTCCTTTATCATACCATTTCAAACATGTTTTTTCTATTAGAATGAAGTGTTTCACATGCTCCGCTCTTAATTTCTAGTAATCTTTCAACAAGTGATTGTTACCAATTGTTAACACAAAGAACATTGTTGTTATTAAATAGGATTCAAGAAGTGTCATCAGAACTAAGCCCGTCACTCAAAGTCCATCATCGATGGTAATTTCTGTGCCACTTCCAGTATAAATTATCAGATCTTTACATATCCAGTCTTACAATCCCACAGCCTAAACCTATTTTATACCAAACTTGGCTTTTGTTGGGATTGTATTGCCTGTAATAGAGTCTTTCTCTCCAAAGGAGTAGATGTTCATTTATGCAAAGGTGTATGAAAGGAATCAACTTTGATTTAAATTTCTGTTTAATGAGATCCAAGACAGGTTTTATTTTTACAATTGTCTTTCAATCATATTATTGCTAAAATGCAAAACCTTAATATTTGTAGAAAGCAATCTCTTGACATTAATTTTCCATATATCTTCTGTTCATTAACTTCATTACTTGACTAATAATTATTTTGCCATTTTCTTTTTACTGATACTTAATAGAAGCCAAATATTTAAAAATAGCCATATTTTGTTGGCATCCATTTCTTTGGAGCTGGATAGGTGGATAATCAGTTTGTATGAATTTCTTTGCTTCCAAAATTTAAAATAGACATTTGAATGTGTGAAAATAATATTTATCACATCATTGATGAACTGTTCAAATCTTATTTCTTTGGAATTTTGTATGATTAAGCATGATGAAGTCAAACATGATAGTGAGGATTCAAACAAGGCAGCAAGCACAGGAAATTGGAGGCAGATGCTTAAGGCCAAGAAGTGGCATCCTGTGTCAGTTTGCATGGCCGAGGGTTGGACTATTCATTTCTACTCTAGTTTCACTAATTTCTTCATCAAAATTTTAATATTATCACTGTCAAATTCAGATAATGGTTCAGAGGGACAGTAATGATCACTAAATATACTGCTTAAGTCATCTGAATCTACATTTTGTAGCAAGTCACTCGAAGATTTCAGCCCTTTGGGTAATAAGAGGAAAACAAAAGATAGAATCTATACATGGCCAATCACAGTCAACCATTATTGTAGATGTTATCCATATATTGACCATTCACCCCATTAGCAGCAAAAAATTAATAAGTGGTATATATATATATATATATATATATATAAGAGAACCAAGGCAGCAGAAAAGAAAAATGCATTTCTTTTCTGCTGCCCTGGTTCTCTTATATATATTGAAACTCCGCACTATAAAGAACAGATCACTTGAATTTATATATATATATATATATATATATATATATATATATATATATATATATATATATCCGCATTTTAAGTATACAAATTTAAAATGTAATACAATGCTGTAAGGAGGTCTGTCATGAAATTAGTAATCTATTATTTGTTTAATTTACTTTTTTGTCCACCTGCTTTATTTTATTAATAATAATTTCATAAATTTTATTAATGCTTCCTATGTAAATGAAGAACATTTAAAGAGTATAGAGCATTCACTCTCACTTTTTGGGAACCAGAGACCAAATCCTCTGGATGTCATGGTAGACAGGTCAGAGTGGTGAAGATGATTTGGTGACTAGCCTCAGAGTGGGGGAACCCACCAGCTACCCAAGACCTGGATCTAGGGTGTAGGTTCCTTCTGTAGTTGGGTCAATCCTTGCAGGCAGTGGAGCCTGGAGCTTATGCTGCTCCTCCAGCTACAAGGGTACAACAGTCTGCACTCTGAAATGGAGGGGTTGTGTTTCTCCTCCAGTTTTGAGTTGTAGCTTGGGGTTTCTCTCCGAGCTACACAATCCCCCTTCTTGTGGGTAGACAAAAAATTGAGGGGATAGTCAGAAAAACGAAAAATAGGTGCTGAGAGAGATAAAGGGGGTTAATGCACCAATGTACTTAGGCCTCATAAAAGGGATGAAGTGGATTAAATGAGTGGGGTCTCCCCTATTTGCACCCAGGCCACAAGGACATTCTGCTGCTCCTCTAGGTACCAGGTGGAGCATTTTTTTTAATGCCTATCTGTCATCTGTGCTAAGTGTATCAGTCTATACTCACAAGGTAACCCACTTTGGGAGCTTTTTAAAATTAGTGGGGATTAAAAAAACAAAAAGATGAAAATAGAAAATTTTTGCCATTCTAAATTGTAATTACCTTTTCTTGGAGGGAGTCTTGTTGCAACAACTTTGTAGGTGAGTTTACAGATTTTGCACATAGTCCATCAACATCAGGAAAAGAACTTGTCTCTGCATGAAAGAATTCTTCACTAACTTCTTCCTTCAATGAAATCTCTCCAAAGTCCTGCTTAAAGAAGAACAAAATTAAATTCCACACAGAGCAACCAAGATAACCAATGTGACCAATATTCTTCATATAATTAATGAATCTTGATTGTATGGAAATCAGTTTGTGCTCTTTTCATAATTTAAATTCATTATTAATGGCTCAGTTTAGGGATTTAGATATGTTCACTTTCATGTGAAAAGAATGAGTGATCCATCAAGATTAGTGGGTGCAACTAGCAGAAGTGTGCAGGTTGCTGATGGCTAAATAGCAGTAGTGAAAGTAATGAGGGGAGACTGACTAAATAAGAAATGCCAACTGCCTCAAGGAGAAAAATTAGATAAAATGACAATGAACAGATGAGGATCGTTAGCCATAACAGTGTCATGAATCAAGATAAGCAAGAATAAACATCTTTCTTACCCAGTGCCTATTTGCAACAGAACCTGGAACATGCTTTAATTTATGATAGTTATTCTGAATACTTATGTGAGATCTAAACCAGCAGAGTATAAAATAGAGAATGTGATGAAACCATAAAAGGTCACACAATCCTCATTTTCATTCTCTCATGCTTGAGGCTACTTATATACATGGAGAATGAATGGGGAAGGCTATTATACAAATAGATTGGTTCCTAATGGCGAAATGTAGCAGTTAAATAAGGTTATTTGTAGGTAAAATATAAATAGTCATTCAAAGGAATAGTGATGCTGCAAAATAAGTTTACTAAGAGTTTGTGTAAATTGAGTATATCCTATGATGCAGTTCATTTTTACAGCACCTATCTGGCTACTACTACCAAAGCCATAAGTCACCATGTCCTATGATGCAAGCATTATGCATCAATTGGGGTAAAATCTTATAAAAAAAAGATGCTGTTTTTGTGTACACTATGAATTATTACAAATTAGTACTAAATTTAAGCCTTTATGGTCACAAATGTAGATTTAAGTAGAAACAAGTTGTCATACCAAATGCTAATTTGCGGAAGTGAATGACATTTTGGGTTAAATGGTAGATAATCCAAGTAGCTATAGTTGACGGTGATGTGGATGAATTGTTTGGATGGAGTGGTGAGAGGCTCCTTTTGATGTCCAAATTTAATGTTTGCTGTGTATGTTTTGAATGCGAGTCCTTGGAGGGTGGGTTTTGTGTTTATTGACAGGTGTTGTGCATTTAGTCTGATTTTGGGGTGTTTTTCGATTCATGGTAGTTGGGTGTGTAAAGCAATTCTGTTGATTTGTTTGCTAAGGCAGTCATGCAGTTTTGAGTCAGCCAGTGTGTTGGTATAGGTATAGATTAATTAGGTTGTTGGTTTCTAGATATCATATGTGAATAGGGGAATGCTTGGTCTTTGGATGTGTGTGCAATTGATTTTTTTTATGGATTTATCTGTTTTGTCTGGGTTGGGAGGAAGCTAATGTTTGAGTAGTGTCTCATTAGAATGTTACAATGTTTCTTGTCTAAGAGTTGCAATTTGTTATTTCTTGTAACTAATGACACTTCTGTGAGAGCTCAGGAAGTACATGATGTGTAAATTTCCATTATGGTTCCCCAGAGTTGAGTGTGTTTTATGTTTGATTGTGTTGACATATTGTTTGTTTTCTATTTGCAGTTTAGTGATTTGAGTGTTGAATAATTGGATGCGTCATGATTTTTGTGAGAGGTCCTGTTTTACTATGGAATATTTCAATATTTTATGCAATCTGCTATTTCATTTGTGAAATTGGGGTTATATGATTTTCTCTGGCCATGAGGGAAGGATTTACTGTTTGTATGTGATATGGTATTGGTAATGTCAGGGGCAGCTCATAGCTAAAATTAGTGGGTGTGCTGCATCAGAAATTTTTTAATATTGTGTAAAAGGAAAAAAACATAAAATGAAAATTTATACATAAACTTTCTAAAATCCTAAAAAGAACATGCAAAGATTTTTACTTACTAATAACCTAAATTGTTACAGTTCAAGCTTGATCCATTCATTTAAAAATGAAATTCATTCTTCTTGTTTTAATTTGCAGATAAAGATTAATTATTTTCTCCTTGATGATGTTGAAAACGAGTTCTACTAGGGAAGTGCCCGGGGTGGGTAGAACCCGCAGAAGGGTTCCAAATGGGTGCAGAAATTAAAATGCTCATAGGCCTGGAGGGACCAGGAGCAGAGGGTGTCTTTCTTAACATTGAAGCATAAGAAGTCCCAGGCAGAGCTGGGCACGCCATGACCAAGTCCTTAGCCTCGCAGAATGAGAGACTATCCTGGGCTTGAACGGCCATGATTTCCTTCTCAAGGAGATACACATGACATTGCTTCGAAGCAAGTGACACACTTGGCCTCGCACAATTTGCATTTATCATGTGCGGCCTTGGAGCAACTTACACAGACTTTGCACATCTACAGGAGCGATTAGTATGGTGAAAGCGGTGACAGTAGTAGCACCTCTGTGGCAGTGGCATGAATGCCTTCATGCAGTAGCGGTACCAACCAGCATGCACTGACTAAGAGTCCCCTCCTTGTTTTCTCATCACACGTTCAAAATTGATCACTCCATACTTGGCCAGCTCTAAGGTGAGGTCATATATTGAATAGTCCATGTGTTCCCTCATGTAAACTACTCCTTTTATCAAGTTTATGGTAGAGTGTGGTGCCACACTCACAAGTGTACCATCAAGTGTCCAAAGGGTATTAAACATGGCTGCCTCAAGAGGGATTCAACATATTTTCCAAAAGGCTCCTATCAGAGAAATGGGTCACCTTGAGCTCTCTACCAGGGACAAATTCCATCTCAAGGAGGGCCTCCATAAGGCCATCTCCCATAAGACATCAAAGATCCCATTTGCGGTTCTTTTCTATATTTTAATGCCAGCGAACTGGCATCCATCAAGGAAGAGAGGGCGTCAGGTACAATGACCCCATGCCAGCTTGTCGCGCACATATGCCAGGCACTAAGGGGCACGAGCTGATGGGCCCTGGTGTCTTTTGCTCACCCGATGGGTTTGGCCCTATCGAGTTGCCCCAACCAGGAGTGGTCAATAATGGACCGCCTGCCTGTTTTCTTGGCAGTCACCTTGAAAAGTGGATGCACATACTCTGCAACGGGTGAATACGGGTCTGGCAGAACCAGCTACTGCCAGTTTAGGCCACTCCACCTTAAGCACAGCATAAAAAATTATATTGAAAGGAACAAGAAATGGTATGTGAAGGTGAAGGTGCGGTTGAAGCAGGTTGTTAAAAACCCACAATCCCAAACCAAAGCTCAGGGGTGAGGGAGCATTGTCCCCTCAGCCCTGATTCAGGAATGTTGTCTGATAGGAAGCTGGTTGGCATCTACATTGCAAAATTAGAGGCTGACCAGAGAGAGTTATGGGAGAAATTGTATGGAAAGTAAGGAAGTAAGGTAAGAAGACAGGGTGTCAGAAAGAAGAAGAGGCTAAGCTGGGGCCGGACAAGGCACTGAGGCATGAGAGAGGAGTAAGCTTCCTCTACAGTAAGAGAAGTTTGGAGGGTCTCCTGAAATAGTGCAGAATGAGGTGGGGAGCCCCTTTCCTACTGTGAACTGTGAAGCTACCCAAGGGCGGCTCCTTTGATGGTGAAGAGGAAGTTGAAAGATTTTAAAAGAGATTTCCATCATTGGGCATGGTGGCCCTATTGATTTCACGTGACACAAACGCTAATCACCCCAGGCAGTAGCCAACTCTGTGAGTGATAAACATAGGGGTAGCAGAACCAGCTGCCGGCATTTACATCAGTGCTGGGCGTAAAATCGCTAGAGATTGAAAGGAGAGAGAAAGGGGTATGTGAGGAAGGTGTGGGTGAGGATGGAGCAGGTTGTTAAAAACCCACCATCCCAGACTGGAGCTCAGGGGTGAGGGAATGAGGCTCTTATTAAGTTTGGTGACTACTCTACTTGATGGATCTCTTGACAGGCTCTCAAGTGAATGGGAATGCATTAGACGCTACAACTCGGATTGATCTGTTAAACCTCATTGAGAAAGAAGTTGTAGTAGTTTGGTTGTCCGGTTCCCCTCCCCTATGTCTAATCTCCTTCTTCTTTTGCAGAATGTGTGTGTCTGTGGATTGTGTGATCACCGTCTTGCTTTGTGTAAAGGGGACTCAATGAATCTCTATCGTGCTCCCCCATTCATCTCTGTTTTCTTTTTGGGCGGATTCTTTCAGCTAATATTTTTGTTTAGTAATAGTTAGGAAGTCATTAGTTGTGACTGAAGAAGGAAGAGCTGCCTAGATGGAAGATAGGTGAGTGAAGATTGTGTGAGAGTGGATATGGTTGAATGTGTTAGGAGTAAAGATGTTTGAGTGTGGCAGTGAATAGGTGACTGAATGTGCCTTCTCTTTTCCAGTTCTGTGATAACGATTGTCGCCGACATCTGGCTTTCAGAGACGGCTGAAGCCAATCTTGACTCTCGTGTGGCAGTAAAGGCACGGTTTTTCGAAGCGTGAATCTCGAGACTGCCTCCAAGTCACTTACACATTGATTGGAGCCTGAGCCCTCCCACTTTCCACTTTGACTAGAACCACCGCGTCCCCGTCCTTGAGTGTGGATCATTTCGCCTTGGCTAGAGCTGGACTCCCAGTCCCTTACGAAAAAGGAACCTCCATTCCCTCAAGAAAGTGGGCGCGCCTCCCTTTTCCTCTCCCCTCCTCCCATACCAGTAATAGTGTGGATCATTTCGCCTTGGCTAGAGCTGGACTCCCAGTCCCTTAAGAAAAAGGAACCTCCATTCCCTCAAGAAAGTGGGCCCGCCTCCCTTTTCCTCTCCCCCCCTCTCCCATACCAGTAATAGCACTCTCAGATCTGATAAAAGTTAGACAGACTCACATGTTGGCATTGGGCAATCTGTTTGTGAAGCCCTAAACATTTCCTTGTTTGCGTGTGTGTGGATGAGGTAAATTTGTAAGGCCAACTATATATATATATATATATATATATATATATATATATATATATATATATATATATATATATATATATATATATATATATATTTCGTTTGTGGTTAGAAATAGTAAATATTTTGGTAATTGGGTAAATTTGCATTTTTGTTTTCTGGTGTTGTGGTTGATCGCCATTATTTTTTGTGTTTAATAAAATAGAAAATACTCTCTCTCCTCAATACCCTCTCCTTGAACCATCGAGCGGACCTTGTCAGGGTGGCAGGAATTTTTGGCTGGGGAATCGCGATCTTGCCGCCACAACTGGCTAGTATTCACTCCTTGTATTTCAGCTCGAATGAAGGTATGAGTGAAAGTGGGAAAGAATTGAGTGATGGTGAAAGTGATGCTGAGGTTCATAGGAGTATATTGATCAGAGAAGTACCAAAGTTAAGTAAGTTTAGAGTGGAAGGAATAAAAGATGTGAAAGTGTTTTTGAAAGAGTATGAAAGTTATTGTAAGGAAAAATTTGGAGACAATAATAGGTTTTGGGTGAAAGAGTTGTGAGAGTTTCTGGATGGATGTATGAAGGATATTTACCGGATGATTATGAGTGTGGGTGAGCCTAAGTGAGAGGTTATGAAAGAGAGAATGATAGAGCAATGTAAGATGATGAAGACAAGTGTGAAATATAAGAAAACAAATGGGTTTGAGGAAGTGAGAATGGGGAAGAATGAGGATGTGAATTTGTATGCGCATCGCTTAGAGTCCTTGGCACGAATGGGATTTGGAAATGACAAAATAAATGGGAATAAGGAGCTGATGAAGTGGAATGTAAAAGGATGAAGACAAGTGTGAAATATAAGAAAACAAATGGGTTTGAGGAAGTGAGAACGGGGAAGAATGAGGATGTGAATTCGTATGTGCATCGCTTAGAGTCCTTGGCATGAATGAGATTTGGAGATGACCAAATAAATGGGAATAAGGAGCTGATGAAGAAGTTTTTAAATACAGTTCCGAATGAAGTGAGTGAGTATGTGACGTATAAGAGGAAAGAGAAGATAAAATGGGCTGGTGAAAGATTGCTATGGAAGGATGTACTGGAGATGTTAGAGGACCGTCGATTATGGAAGGAAGGAAGCCTCGATTCACACTGTGCGCAACTCAAGTAGAAGTAAGTTGCCCCATTTCCAGTCGTATCAAGACGCATTGACAGAGAACCCGATCGAAATGATGTCAAGATTTTTGGAGAATTATTCTGGACAGAATGAACAGCGTGTGTGTATGTTGCCCGCGAACCGAGAGGGAGTAAAAAATAGGAGTGAGAGCCGGAATGGTTCGAGTAGGGTTCAGAATGGTCAGAATAGTGGTCGCACGAATGGTAGGAATGACAGTAGATCTAGAGTAAATGAGCCTAGGTGTCTGAGGTGCAAGAAAGTTGGGCACATGAGGGCTGACTGTCACTGGTCATAACGAAGTTGCTTTGGCTGTGGGCAAATGGGGCATATGATGAAAGATTATAGTCATGCAAGAGAAAGAGCGTGTTATGGATGTGGGAGAATGGGCCACTTGGTACGAGATTGCAGGGAAGGTAGTCGAGTGAATATGAGTGGACCTGGACTGTGTGGTAATTGTGGGCAGATAGTGCATTATGCCAGGATGTGTGCCAGTCTAAGAGCTACCTGTAAATGTGATATGGTAGGTCATGCCACAAGGTTGTGTAGGACTGGTGAAAGATGCATGAATGAAAGAATGGATGGGAATGATGCGAGTAATCGAGAGGATACGACTTAGGAAAACTAAGGAATGAGAGGGTTCCTTCTGGGGAATTCTCTAGAGTGCAAGTGATGAATGTGAGAGAATGATCGTCAAATCATGGAGTGAATTGGGGTCACAGAGTGAATAGGTGTATGTGTGTTAAAATTAAGTGTGGAGAATGAAAAGTAAGTGCATTGATTGATACAGGATGTAAGGTGAATGTGGTGTACTATAAGCATTTGTAGGAATTAAAGTAAGTGAAGTTAAGGATTATGGATATCATTGGACTGGATTAGGTGAACAGGATGTGACGATTGTTGCAAGGTTTAGAGAGAGTGTTTCGATTGCTGGTGTCCGGATGAATGAAGGTGAAAGATGAATTTTGTGTAGTAGAAGGTTCAAACAAGAAGTATGACATGCTATTAGGTTATAAGTTTTTGAAAGAGAATGGTATCGTGATTCACCATGATTTAGAGATGATTGAATGTAAGAAGAATGGAAGTATGAAGTGTCAATGGTATGTGAATCCAGATGGAAGTGTGAGAGTGAACATCATGAAAGGTCTGGAGGTATATGCGATTGAGAGTGTGCCTGTCAAGCAGAATGAAAAATTGAGTGTAAGGATTGGATGGAATTCGGATGTTGAGATAAATGAAAATGATAGGAATATTTATGTCTTAGATGGTAGTGCTGCGAACTATCGATTGAGGCGAGTGGTGCATGTGTTTGATGGTATTATTGATATGAAAGATCCGCATGTCTGCATACAAGTTTGGCCTGATCTGCGAAGGAAGGGTCTTAGAGGAGTGCAAGTGGGAAATAAATTGGGTGTGTTAAATAGAGTGGTGAATATGGAGAATGATTAGCATGTGGTGAATGCAAGTGTGTTTTCCGTGAATGTAATGTTGAACGTTTGGAAGTATGAAGATTTGATTGAGTAAGTGAAATTGGAAGAAAAGTTGAGTGAATGTGAGAAGCAAAAAGTTTACAGGATGTTGTGGAATAGGAGAGGTGCTTTGAGTTAAGGGGATGAGGACTTTGGCAGCGCTCGCTTGCCTGAGTTCAAAATAATTTTGAGCGACGATACGCCAATTTATCAAAGGCCTCATCATTTTTCTGCCCCCATGGCTCAAGAGATTGAGGAACAGTGTGAGGAATTAGAGAGAATTGGTGTGATTGAGCCAAAAATGTATTTTTTTTTAGGGGCTATCTGGCAACTGCCCACTTGGGCATAAGTCGCCGCAAAGAAACAGCCTAGTTCTAGGCTACTTTAAAATAAAAATTTGAAAAAAAGGTAAAAAGGCAAGATGACAATTAGGAAGCAAGCTCCAGCGATGGGGAGAGGGGGATCTCCCCCTGGCGCAGGAGCGTGCAACCAACAAAGAAAGCCAATAACAGAAGTGAACCCAACCTAATTAAATAAAAGGGAGAAGGCTGGCCTCCGCCCAAAAGTCAACAAGTCCACCAGTCAATGTGCACGCACTCGTCCTGAGTACAAGGGACAGACAGTAGCGACCCCGCCCATCCAGGTACCGGGACAAGTAACGTGCGCGAAGATCACCCAGACTGGGACATTCAACAAGAATGTGCCAAACAGTCTGGGGGTCAACGCAGTGATCACAATAGGGCACAGGCGAGTGCTCCATCAAGTAGCGATGTGTCACATGAGTGTGTCCGATTCACAAACAACAGAAAGCGACCTGAAGCCATCGCAGAATTGGGGGATTGGTCCATGGGAACAGTCACCGCGCAATGGCATGCAACTTTAAGTTCCCTTCGACCGTATCCCATCTTCTTTGCCAAGCAGTCCGAAGAGCAGCCCGTATTCTTGCCATGTAGTCAGTATGAGGTGATTGAGCCGAGTGTGAGTACCTGGAATGGTCCGATTGTACCTGTACGAAAGCCAGATAGACGTTTGCGACTGTGTATTGAATATAGAAGAGTGAATGAAAGAACATTGAAAGACAAGTTTCCTATAAGTGTTGTGCCTGAATGTGTGTACATTATGTATGGAATGCAAGTATTTTCTAAGATAGATCTGGTACGTGGTTACTACCAGATGCCTGTGGCTGAAGAGAGTCAGCCTATTACGGCGTTCTCCACCTCAAAGCGCCATTATCAGTTTAGAAACCTGAGCTTTAGGTTGGCGAAAACCCCAGATGCTTTTCAGCATGCTAAGAATGTAGAGTTGAGTGGTTTTCCGTGTAAGAATGTACAAGTGTTTTTGGATGATATTTTGGTGATGAGTGAAGCCCTAAACATTTCCTTGTTTGCGTGTGTGTGTGGCCGAGTTAAATTTGTAAGGCCAACTATATATATATATATATATATATATATATATATATATATATATATATATATATATATATATATATATATATATATATTTTGTTTGTGGTTAGAAATAGTAAATATTTTGGTAATTGGGTAAATTTGCATTTTTGCTTTCTGGGGTTGTGGTTGATCACCATTATTTTTTTTGTGTGTAATAAAATAGAAAATACTCTCTCTCCTCAATACCCTCTCCTTGAACCACCGAGCGGACCTTGTCAGGGCGGTGGGAATTTTTAGCTGGGGACACGCAATCCTGCTGCTAAGGATGCAGATATTTCAGAGATGATGAGGCATTTGCATGAGTTGAAAATCCAAATGGCTGCTTTAGTGAGATCTAAACCTGTATTTACAGGTACTTCAGTGACTAACTGATTCTATTCCTATTAAGACTACCCCAAATCTGACTTTTTGTACTAATTTGACTGTACTTACATATCTACAGGATGTGCTAGACCATTGAAATTTCCTGTTGGTTTTGACCCAATAAGTGTATCGAGTCCTGATACAAAGGTGACATACTTTCACTATTTACCCAAATTTTCAGAATTGCCTTTGAAATCAAAAATTAGTTTTGGGCCTGGTCGAGAGTATACAGCCATTCTCATTGACTTATCTTCCACTGATGAAGATATTGAGCGTACTGAAGAGACTAATGATGGTTCTTGTGGTGCCAATAGGGATAAATCAGAGAGGCAAGAAATGGCTGATTTATTGATAGGTTTTGGTGCTCTCAAGCCTGAAGTATATGCACTTGATTCTGGTTGGTCTTTTGATAGATTTTTGGACTCTTTTAAGGCCTATTGTCCCAGCCGTTACTCTAGTAAGCAAAAATCTTGGTGGACTTGAATTGGGACAATTCTTGAAGGGAAAGGCTCTTCAGGTATATCGTGCTTGTGGTGGACCTGAACGGAAATATAAGTATAACAAATGGAAGCTCCAAGACTGGTATGCAGGTAAGACTTTCATCTAGTCAAAAGTCTCAGTATGAGAATGCATGACCTCTAGATGGTAAGGGATTATGCATTTTTTGCTACTAGATTGGAACATTTGTACTGGAATGCTTATCCTAACAAGTTCTTGGATGGAAAAGATTTGAAGAGGCATCTAGTCGATGCTTTACCAAGAAGTGTAGTAGATGGTTTAGAGCGAGATCTAGCACTCTAAGAGCAGCAAATGGTCAACAGAACCCCTGGCACAATGTTCTTGATTCAGAAATAGAAAATAATCTTGATGAAAATCTGGATTCCTATGTTCTCAAGTAAACTGAACTTGGATTTGGTCAAGACAATAATTGTTTCCCATTAAGTGAAACCCCTTTCTTGATTGAGCTAGAGAAAACTTCCGAGTCTCAGGTCTGTGAAAATTCTCCTGAGATTGTAGTTGGTTCAGATAATGTTTTTTATGGAACAGATACTGTTCTACTCCAAGAGTCAACTGCCTCTGTGACTGATTTTGATGCAATTTTACATGCAGTTAAGAGAGTTAACTATGCACATGAGACTGGTTGAACTTATGAAAGTGCCTATTTCTTTTCCACAATTTTATGATGACCAATGTTGGAATGCTCTTGTTGACTCAGGAGGTGATGTGAATTTACTTTGTGAGGATGTGGTAAGTGAATTAGGATTAAGTATTGTACCATGTGGTGGTGCATTGAGAGGCTTTGGAACTAAAGACCGGACTATACTGGGAACAGTTACCTTGTTACTTTTTTGCATGGAAGTAAGCTTAAAACAACTAAATTCCTTGTTGTTCCTGAAGAAGATTTGACTGAAACTGCTTCTTGGTAGTGAATTTCTTGAGGATAATGGCATTTTGGTGGGCAATGCTAAGAAGTGTCTTGAGTACTGTGAACCCAAATGATGGTTCAAAGTGGGATTTTTATGTTTCTGATGAGGGATCTTGCCGCAAAATGCATTATGCTTTACAAGTCACTGCAGCCGAGAGTGTTAAATTAACAAGTGTGGAATGTGTAATGATACCCATTTCTTTGGACTATCCTAAAGGGCAGTTGCCTGTCCAATGTAAATCTTGTTCTGAAAAAGATTGTTCTGTCTATTTTTATGATAGTTATGAGATAACTATGGGGTTAGGAGCTAAGGTCACTGGTATTTCTGACCTTATGTCTGGTGAAAAGTCTTCTATCCTGGTTAAAAGTGAGGTATCTGCTTGCATAAAGAAAGGAGATCTTTTGGGCCAGATGTATTCAGTATATGTTGTAGATTTACCTGAAGATGGATCCGAAGAAAGCACCATTTCTCCTGATGAGACTATAATTCAAGCTATATGTAATTTTCTCTTGCTGATGATTTGCTATCTGAGCAAATGGAAAAATTCAGAAGTATGCATCTTCGTCATCTTCCAGTTATAAGTCGTGGTGATGATGATGTTAGTGAGTGTGCTGGTAACCTTATAAAGATCCATCTGTATGATGAGACCCCAATTTTCCACTGTCCTCAGCATTTTAGCCCTCCCATAACAAAAGCTATTGAAGAGCAATGTCAGGAATTGCATTCCTTGGACATTATTGAACCAGGTATATCACCCTGGTCATCCCCAGTGATTCCTGTGATTAAACCTGATAAGTTTATTCAACTTTGTGTCAACTACCAAAAAATTGAATAAAGTGACTATTGCAGATCGTTTTCCTATGGCTAACTTTGCTGATTCTCTATTTGGATAAAATGGAGCTAAATACTTCACTTGTTTGGATTTAGTATGTGGGTACTATCAGTTAGTTACCTTTACATGAAGACAGTAAGAATTCACTGCATTCTCTACTGCTTATGGATGTTAGCAGTTAAAACATTTATCTTTTGGGTTGAAGAATACTCTAGCAGAGAATACTTAAAGAATTCCAAAGATATAAAGTCATAGTATATATTGATGATATCCTCATTTGGGGTGATTCATTTGAGGAACATATGAAACTTATTGATTGAGTCCTAACTTTGTTTAGGAAATATCAACTGAAAGTGCTCTTGGGCACAGAGTCAGATGAAGTTTCTTGGACATTTGGTAGGTTGGCCAGGCCAGAAGAAGCACCTTGATTATGTTCAAAAAATTAAGGATTTCAAGCCAACTACTACTGTCTATGAATTAAGAAAGGTTTTAGGCTTTGTGAACTTTCAGAGAAAGTTAATCCCAATGTGCTCTGTCATTGCCAAACCCTTGTCTTGTTTAACTGGAGGGTGTAAAAGTCAAGAAAAGAAGAAAATCTCTTGGACTGAAGAGATGAATATTGCCTGTGAGAAACTTAAAGAGGTACTTCAACAGAAGGAGCTGGAGGCTGTCTTTGTCAGGAACAAGCAGGTAATAGAATAATTAGTGCTTTTGACTTAATGACTTTCCTTGATTGTGAGACACACTACTCGACCATTGAATGGGAGTTGATTGCTCTTTGTTGGGGAGTTAAAACATTTAACCTTTTTTGTATAGTCAGTTTTTTTATATTTATTCTGACCATTGCCCTCTTATGTACTTGTATGATAGAATAATATTTGCTAGTCATCTAAGTAAGACTTTGGAAGCATTATCTGTTTGATTATGTTGTTCAGTATTGTCCAAGTGATCTTAATACCACTGCAGATTGGTTGTCTCATCTTCCAGGTCTGCCACCTCATGAGATAACTCCTGATAACTCATGTGAAGTTAGATGTTGGCTTGAAGGTGCTTAAGGAAATGAGAAGTCCTGATTCATTAATTGAGTCTCTTCTAAGTGATCTTGAGCAGCTGTTTGAAAACCAAGGTAATGATTTGTTGATGATGCTTAGTGTAACCAAGCTCTGGGAATTTCTAGTAGAGCAGTTTTGAAATATTCCACTAAACTTGGCTTCAAGTTGGATAAGACTGTCCAAAATAGAATACACACTATGAGATACTCTGCGGGCGTTGTGGCTTTGAAGGCGGGGGGGCCCTCTTTTCGAGGAAACACCGTCTCCAAGCCACTCGCTACACCTCTAGGCATGGGCGAAGGAGCTGAAGATCCTTTGTTGCTGTCCTCCTTTCTGGGGACAGCTTTAGGAACCCCGGAAGATGGCCTGGCAACCAACAGGGGTGTTGCCCCCTGTGAGTATAATGACTCGGTGGAGGAGCGTGTCCGTTTCACCTTATGGGAAACGGTCACACTGGGGAAAGAGGGGGGAGCCCTCATTTTAGCCGGGGCTGGTGTGAACCCTTTTTGCCGCCAGCTTTACCAGGGGAGCGCACGGGTTTAGTAGAGCCCGCAGAAGGGCTCCGAATGGGCGCAAGAACAACCGTGCTCATTGGCCTGGATGGGCCAGGAGCAAAGGGTACCTTTCTAACTATTGAGGCATATGACATCCCAAGCAGAGCCGGACGCACCAGGACCAGGTCCTTAGCCTCGCGGAATGAGATTGGATCCTGGGCCTGAAAAGCCAAGATTTTTTTCTTGAGGAGATATGCACCACATTGCTTCGAAAGAGCAGGGTGCGGCTCTCCTCAATTGATACACTTGGTCACACATGATTTAGACTTATCGTGTGCAGCCTTGGAGCAATTTACACAGACTTCGGGTGACCATGGTTTTTCACATCTACAAGATCGATTCGTATGGACGAAGCGGTGACAGTAATAGCACCGCCGTGGCAGTGGCACGAATGCCTTCATGCGGTAGCGGTACCAACCGGCACGCACCGACTCAGGGAGCTTGTCACAGTCAAACATGATGAAGAGTGTAGGGGTGGGTCTCGAGGCCCCTCCCTGTTTTCTCATCACACATTCGACCTTGACCGTCCCATGGTCGGCCAGCTCTAAGGTGATGTCCTCAATGGAATGCAATAGTCAACGAGTTCCCTCACATAAACTACTCCTTTCACAAAGTTCATGGTAGAGTGCGGCGTCACACTCACCGGGGTGCCATGAAGTGTCCGCAGAGCACTTATCTTGGCCGCCTGAGCGGGATTCGCCGCATTCGCCAGAAGGCTCCCATCTGAGAAACGAGTCACCTTCGGCTCTCTCCCGATTTCTCTAGCTAATCCTCTCCTCTGATGGATCATGTTGCCCTTGGCTAACATGGTACCATCAGTGGATCGAATAACGAGGAAGAGTTTGAAGCCAGAGTGCTCGAAAATGCCAGGTAACCTCTGAATGAGGGGCCTCGATGTCATCGAGGCTCCGCCCTGTGCACTTTTGGTCTTAGGCAGGGGCTCCGCAACCGGGAGTGGCAGCAGACCCATCCGTCCCTGTAGCCCCCACAGATGGAGAGGATCCCCGAGTCTTCTTTGTCTTTTTAGTCTTTTTCTTTTTCTTTTTTGGAGAGGAGGGCGGGCAATGAACCCGCTTCTCACCTCCGCCAGAAGGAGCCCCCGGGCCAGATGGACCAGCCTCAGCCATGTCCTTCTCCAAAATGGAGAAGCTTCTGGTAGTCGTAGGGGAACCGGTCTGAGGACATCCCTCCCCTCCTTGTACTGCTTCGGAAACCACAGCCGTTTGAGGAGGACCTTGCATAGGGGCGGACTCGGGTTCAGTGCTTAGCACCGAGCTTGGATTCTCCCCCCATGGAAGGCCCTACCGTCTGAGGCTGGGTTGCTTCAAGGGCCATGTCTACCTTAGGGGGGGCCTCCAGTTGGCCATCCCCCCCCCCCCCAAGACATTGCATGTCCCATTGGCAGTATCGTCACTAGACTTGTGTGGGGAGGGACAGGTCTCGACCCCGGCAAGGTTCAATATTCTTGCCAGCAGGTCTTTTGAGGGAACAACCGAAGGGGCCTGGCTACCCTCTCCCCCATAAGGGGGTTTGCCCTATCGAGCCGCTTCGATGTGGAGCGGCTGGCTTTCTTGGCAGTCCGCTAGGAAAGAACAGAGGGGACTGCCGCTGGAAAAGGGGAGGTGCCCGAAAGCACCTCCAGAGAACGGGGTGAGGGGGAGTCCCATGCACCTGTAGGCGAAGGAGAGGAGTAAGCCTCCTCCCCGGTTAGAGAGATATGGAGGGTCCCCTGCGCAAGCACAGGGAGGGGGGACCTCCATTTTATCGGTGGAGCTGCCCGAGGGCGGTTCCTTTGATGATACAGGGAAAGTTGAGGGTTGTTTTGGTGTTTTTTTTCATCATTGGGCATAGTGACCCTATTTGTATCACAGGACGCAATCGCGCATCACCTCTCGCAGTAGCCTGCACTGCAAGAGGTGCTTACAGGCCTGGTGAGCTGGCAGTCCATCAGCATGGCGGCTCCACCTTGGACACAGCATAAAAAAGATAGATGGTGAAGAGAAGAGGAAAAGGGATGTGAGGAAGGTATGGGTGGGGATGAAGCAGGTTGTTAAAAACTAACCAACCCAGACCTGAGCTCAGGGGTTAGGGAACATTGTCCCTTCCCCCCTCAGCCCCGATCAGGGACGGTTGGCTGAGAAGAAGGTCAGCATCTACCCTGTGAAATTAGAGGCTGGTCAGAGAAAGCTGTGGGAGAAGTTGTATGAAAAGCAAGGAAACAAGTGTTTTGAAGGAAGGAGAAGTTGCTAAGCTGGGGTCGGACAGGGTGCTGAGTCCCATCAGCACGGCGGCCAGGATGGCAAATCGCCGCGCCCCATACGGGGCTTCTTTCTTGAAGATAGGAGTCACCTCCGCTTCACGCCAGTCTCTAGGAACGCATCCGGTCAGGATTGACATGTTGAAGATTGATTGCGCTCAGGTGACGTGACACTTGATCGCGCACTTCTTTCAACACTTTAGGTAGAAACCCATCCGGGCCAGGTGACTTATTCGTCATTAGGTCAGTGTTCTTCTTTTTTATTTCTCCTTTGGTCAAGTCCATATCCTCCAGCTTTTCTCCCGAGTAGGAATCTGCTGCCTGGGAGATGGGACCACACTCTTCAGTAAACACTGAAGAGAAGTAGTCATTGAGGAGGTTAGCATTTACTGCATCTGAATTCTTTAATGTCCCCTCCTCATTCCTCAAAGGGCCAATCGTACAACGGATTGGTTTACGGCTGTTTACATATCCAAAAAGTTCCTTGGGATTCTCTTTACAGAGTCTCGCCACTCGGAGTTCCTCAGACCGCTTAGCCACCCTTATGCTGGACTTCACTCTCTTGGCTAGCCTCCGGTATTCGTCAAAATTACCCGAGATCTTCGAATGCCGGTACACATTTCTCTTCTTCCCAAGCAGTTGGCCGATTTCTCGATTAAACTACTTTGGTTGAACAGAAGACCGACAGGGGCATTTCAGAGGGATGAAGCGCGATTGAAGACTCATGAATGTGGTTTTGAAAATGTTCCATGAGTCTTCAACAGCCTCGCACACTTCTAGCCTCGCGTCAGTCAGTCCAGCACGTAGACCTGGAGAGTCTGCTCTTCTCAAATCAAGTTTCCTCGATTTACTAGTTGCAGGCCCTGCCTTCGGGACTTTGACTACAAATCTAATTAGTTGATGATCACTGCCACCGAGCTCTTCGCCAACAGAGAGGTCCTCAACGATGTCATCCTCAGAGGTGAAGACCAAGTCAAGGATATTGTCTCCTCTCATTGGCTCTCTCACCCATTGAGTCACGAACTCATTGGTCACGAACTCCAGTAGTAGGGCGTTCTTGCCACAGGGTTCTCTGGTTTCCCAGTCAACTTGTGTGTTTAAATCCCCCATGACAATACACTCTCTGTCTTTTACAAGTTTGCCCAAAAGCTGGTACAGACTCCTGTCCTGTTCTAAGAGTTGGGCAGGAGGTCTATAAAGCACCAGGGTCCTGTATCTGGCAGGACCTATCTCTAGGTAAACACCTAGTAGTCCATGGTCAGATACGATGTTGCAATCTGTCGAGTTGAGAGTATCCTTGACATACAACATCACACTGCCACCCTCTCTGTCTGGCCTATCTTTCAGGAAGAGCTGGTAACCAGGATTCGTGAATTCACCTTCAAAATCTCAGCTTGAGGTTATTATCCACGACTCCATTATGGCCACCATCTCAGGTTCTTCTGTTGCTATGAGGCCACAAAGTTCAAGAAACTTGTTTCTGATAGACCTCGCATTAAACATCAGAACCTTGAGGGAGTCCCCAACTGTAGGACTCCCTACTCTCTTCCGTTTCCCGCTTTGTTTCTCTGTGGCGGGGTTACTCCCTTCTTTGTGACCTCAGAAAAGGTCGTTCCTGGAGTAACACGGGTGTACTGGCATACGTCCTCCTTTACTCAGCGCATGACACTTCTTTGGGTCCACTCAACAACATCCAGGATCATGTTTGCGAGTACAGCTTTCCCTTTAAAGGAAAGATGCACTCTGTCCCTTTTATACAGGTCGTTTCTCTAAGAAAAAGGTGCGGTAGGGGTCTACAAAGAAGACTCCTTCTGCTGCGCATAGATCCGCCAACCATCGGTTCACTGCGACGTTTCTCATGTGAGCGGTTGGGGATGGACCTCTTCTCGGAAGCATCGCAACCACGACACGTTTTGGGGTTTTAAGCCGTATGTCATCCACGGCTCCCATCACCATTTGGATGGTCTTGCCACTGAGGCCAACGTTACCCCCTCTGAGGTAGAGGTCGTTGCCACTCACCATCAGAGCGACAACTGAATTCTCAGAAATCTGAGCTTTCTCTGCTTCTACTCTGATGTTGTGGTTACCCCGTCCTGGCAGACAGCTTACCTTCACGCTAGTGCGAAGGCGGGCCGCTAGCAGCAGCTGTAGATCCCATGTTTGTGAGTCACCAATGAGGGTGACCTTGAGACACTTGGTCTCTGAAGACGGGGTCTTACCTTGTGGAAGAGGTCTCTCCTTTTCTTCTTTACTCTCCCCATTCTTATCCTTCTTTTTCTTATTCCTCTTTTTCTTCTTGTTTATGAGTTTTTCTATTTTTGGTTCTTCTTCTTTTGTTTCAACTTTATTCTTTTCTTATTTTTCCTCTTCTTTTTCCCTTGCCTCAGCTGGATTAACCTCGGATGATGCCGGAATCTCTGCTTGGGTAAGAACTACAGCACCAGAAGATTCAGACACATCTGTGGGCGATGCTTCTTCTAGGCATCGAATATGAGCTGCGTGAAGGGCTTCAAATTTCTCCACCTTTCTCTCAAGAATCTGAGCTCTCTTCTCTGAGGCTCTATAGAGGTCTTTTAGTTTCTCCACCTCTCGCGTCAATATACAAGTAGTGCAGATACTTTCCGGGCTGCATTTTGGGTAGCAGCACTCCGGAAAGTCAACGCACCACTTTTCTAACTGGCATGTTGCACAATTGTGTTTTAGAAGAATGAGTCCTTTTTACTTGTCATTTTAAGCGTTTTCTCTCTCTCTAAAAACTTGTGACCAATCAATAATAAAAAAAGGGGGTTAGTGAGTTCTTCCTGCGTGAGTCGCTCCAGCCTATTGATCAGAGACGTTTCGGATCTTTCAGAAGGCACGCTCCATGTGATGCTGTTCGTCCGACCGAGTCATCAAACCTTGGCGTGCCGTGGCTCCCAACCAAGCAGCACTGACAGTCCCCGAAGGGACCATTGATTTCTTACCAGGTGAACAACGGAGCAGCACCGTACTAAACTCCTACTAGTTCCCTTCATGATGGCCAGGATCTCGGAGTAGCGTTCAATGGATATCCCCCCACACCAAGAGACTGAACCCAAGGCTTTTTATTGGCCTGGCAACCAACCAGGAAGCAAAGGGCCATCACCTCAGGCCGCTGCTACCAGAGGCACCCATCAACGGTCTCTGGGAATGGTCAATAATTATGAACCAGGGAAGGGGTTAACAGGGCACTAACCTCATCCCATTCATCATGCCCCAACACCTAGGACACCTCTAGTCATAGTCTCTCGCAACCAGAGAGCGTCAATTGGCATTGTTTATAGAGGTTCCAAAGCCTCTTTTCTGACGCATGAGGTAGCTGCCAGGTCCTTATATGTAGATAGAGGAAAAAAAGGGTAAGAGTGACACGATAGGAGTAGGGTTTTTTACTAAGTAGGTTTTTTTTTCTTTTTGTATAATAAGTTGGAGATAGGATAAAAGTGAAAGGGGAGAAGGATAGAGTAGAAAAAAAAACAACACACTTAGTCTGGAACCTTGTTTTCGACCAAATTGACAAGGGAAGCCCTACCAGGGGTACCCAGAAGAGGTACCGCCACCAACATAGCTTGAAAAGTCAAAGGTACACACAAGCTCTCTTCCCGCCACAAGGGGACATCACCTCTCCCTCTACTTTCTTTGAGACATCATAGCTCCGGGTGGGTGACTTGATAGATTTCTAGTGTGCCCCTCATTCATCCGTCTCTTCCTATAGGCGGATTTTTAAGTTTAAAAAAAAAAATCCAAAAGACAATTTTCAGTGATTAGTATAAGATCCAAGTTAAGCGTGAAATAAAAAGAATTCAGTGGAAGAAAGATAGAGAGTACCACCTGTGTAAAAGTGTGGATGACCGAGTATTAGTATTAGGGATGATTGAGTGTGGCAGCGATTCGATGAATGAAAATGTGTTTTCTTTTCCAGTTCTGTGGTACTGCTAAGACCAGTCGGCAACATCTGGCTTCAAAAAGAGCTGTTTTGAAGTGTGGGTTTCAAGACTGCCTCCCAGTCGCCTATGTATCTGTTGGAGCCAGAGCGCTCCCAATTTCTGCATTTGACCGGAACCCACACATCAGATTACTTGAGTGCGGAGCGTTTGAATGGCTGGAACTCAAATCGTGGTCTCCTAAGAGAGAACGCCATTAAGGAACCTCCCTTCCCAAAGAACGTGGGCACACCTCCCCTTTCCCCTCTCATTTCCCGCTGACTTGCAATCTTGTGATTGATTATTTTAGATTTTGTGGACGATTCTTTCTTTGTGCCAGCCAGTATATTTTGTGAAGGCAGATATATATATATTATATATATATATATATATATATATATATATATGTATAAATCTTTCATGAACGTGTAGCCAAGTGGTTTAAGGAGCAGTGGAAGAAAATTATCCTGCTTTTCTGTTTCTTGCAGTGTGCTGGCTTCATATTCAGATATATATATAGAAAATTTCTCAACACACTATTCGTCTGTTATTTATACTAGCACAGGATTTCTATTTAGGTGATGGTTGATATTTATTTGGGTTTAGGTTGTAAGGATATATATTCTGGATAATTTTACTTGCTATTAGCTAAGGGTTGAATATTTGAGGAAATAATAAATTAATTTTAGAACAACCGGGTTGGCCTTGTCTGGGTGGCGGGGATAGTTGGTCAGGGGCTCACAACCCTGCTGACACTAAGTCCTGCAATTAATTGTCACCCAAAACAACCTAATTATTGTAAAAGAAATTACTGATGAATCACTGACACCTAAAGCAAGACAAGCAAAATGGGTTTCAAATACAGAAAGAAAAAATCAAAACCTCCTTAGGAATGCTAATCAAAACCTCCTTAGGAATGCTACTATGGATGGGCGGGAACTGGATCCAAAAAGTACTATCACATCATACTGGAGCAATTCTCTATTGTACAAAAACTCAATTTCTTCTAAGAAGACTCGCAATAGATTTGAGTAAATTCTTAACCTCTTCCATGTCTGCAATAATGAAGAAATTGAAGATGGAGATATACTTGGAAAGATTCAATCTTTATTAGACCTCATAAAAAATTATAAGTCACTCTATACTCCAGGAATGGATGTTGTCATAAATGAAACCTTAATTCCATGGAGGGGAAGATTGAAGTTTCAATAGTCTATACCAAACAAGGCATAAAATTATGGAATAAAACTCAAGCTCTGTTCTTTGAAAGGGTTTCTATACAACATATCAATCCATTCATTAATGGCAGAGTCAGATCAAAGGGAGGTGGGATTAGCTAATAGAGTGTGCAAAGAGTTGATGTATGCCCTTCTTGATAAAGGACACACACTCTATGTACATAATTTCTATTCAAACTACGAATTAGCTGAGAGTTTGATACAGAGAGAGACTCATGTTGTAGGGACTGTCAGAGCTTCTAAAAAGAATATTCACAAAGAAGTTATGGATGCAAAAATAAAAAGCGAAGTAGTTTTGAAAGAGAATGAACAAGGTATAGTCATCTAAAATGGAAAGATGTAAGAGATGTCTGAATACTATTGATGAAACACAAACCAAGTCTGGTTGAAGTAACAAGAAGGAGTGGAACAGGAGAAGTAGGTCCATGTTCAAATTTCCCTTCAACCAAGAGACCAGGAGTAACTAAAAAGCCAGAGGCTGTAATAGCAAGCAATAAGGGCAAATCAGGGATAGATCTGTCTGATCAAGTGGTTTCATAAGGTACAACCCTTCAAAAGGGGGTCAAATGATATTGGTAATTGGAGATTAAGATTCTTTATGGAATCAGTCTTGTAAAGGCACATGTAGTGTACCACGAGATAAAAGTAACAAAAATAAAGATACAACATTTTGGAGAAGAAATTGCATTGGTTCTTTTAGGCAGAACTATAGAATTAAATGTTACTAATATAAAAAAAAACATACCCTAGAACCTATGAAAAATGCAAACAACCAAGACCCGTTCTGAACCTGAAAAATATGCTCCCAGAAAATATCTGACTCAGATGGTAGACTGCTGCTAGGGGAAAAATCTGAGGTCAAAATACTTCTGCTGTGGGTGGCCAAACAAGCCTGTTATGTAGCCCATGTTTCATTGAATTTCACAAATATTTTTTTACAAATGTAGGTAAATGATACTATGTTCTTAGTATTCTCATTAAATTGTATTGTTAGTTTTTGAAATTTTGTAATTTGAAAAAGAATAAAAAACAAAAGGTTAAGTTATGGATAACAGATTTGATCTTAATAGAAAGGATTCACATTTTGTAATATTACTATTAGCTTAAAAGGACATGTTATTTTGAAGTGTCTAAGTAAAAAAAACTCAAATGGTTCATGTACTTGACTTGGAATATAACTGAATCCTGGGTATTTATATAAATTTTTGGAACAAACTCTACATGATGCCAAGCTGATGAGAAAAAGTGCACAGTGGAACAAAGGTTTGTGGAGATATAGAAATACACAGTCATCAATAGATGTTGAAGGTCTCATAACTGAAAAATAACTGTTAAAAATATATGTTGTTGTGGAACATTTGAAAATGCTGAATCAATATATATAGATGACATGGCAGTAAACATGTTAATTTACTTTTTTGTCCACCTGCTTTATTTCATTAATAATAATTTCATAAGTTTTATTAATGCTTCCTATGTTAATGGAGCACATTTACAGAGTATCGACCATTCACCCCCAGTTCTTGGAAACCCCAGGCCAAATCCTCTGGATGTCATGGTAGACAGGTCAGAGTGGTGAATATGGCTCGGTGACTAGCCTCAGAGTGTAGGAACCCACCAGCTTCCCCAGACCTGGATCCAAAGTGTAGGTTCCTTCTGAGGTCGGGTCAATCCTTGCAGGCAGTAGAGCCAGGAGGATATGCTGCTCCTCCAAGTACAACGGTACAACAGTCTACATTGAAATGGAGGGGTTGTGTTTCTCCTCCAGCTTTCAGGTGTAGCTCAAGGTTTCTCCCTGACCTACACCATCCCCCTTCTTGCAGGTAGACAAAGTAATGAGGGGATAGACATAGAAGGAAAAATAGATGCCGAGAGAGACAAATGGGGGAAATGCACCAGTGTCATCAGGCCTCATCAAAGGGTTCAAGTGGATCAAATGAGTGGGGTCTCTCCTATTTGCACTCAGGCCAGGAGGAAGAGCGCCTGTTCCTCCGGGTACCAAGTGTAGTATTCTTTTTACTGCTTATCTGTATCTGTGCCAAGTGTATCAGTCTATACCCAATAGGTACCCCATTTAGGGAGCTTCTTAAAATGAGTGCAGATCAGTGGTAAATCTCTTACCATTAAAAAACAAAGATGAAAATAGGAAATCTTTGCCATTATAAATTGCAATTACCTTTTCTTGGAGGAAGTCTTGTTGCAACAACTTAGTGGGTGAGTTTACAGATTTTGCACATAGTCCATCAACATCAGGAAAAGAACTTGTCTCTGCATGAAAGAATTCTTCACTAACTTCTTCCTTCAATGAAATCTCTCCAAAGTCCTGCTTAAAGAAGAAAAAAATTAGATTCCACACAGAGCAACCAAGATAACCAATGTGACCAATATTCTTTATGTCACTAATGGATGTTGATGTTGTGGAAATCAGTTTCTGTTCTTTTCATAATTTAAATTTACATTACTAATGGTTCAGTTTAGGGATTTAGATATGTTCACTTTCATACAAAAGGAATGAGCGATTTATCAAATTGGAAAGATTAGTGGGTGCAACTAACAGAAGTGTGCATGTTGCTAATGGCTAAATAGCAGTGTGGTGGAGCGAATATGTGTGTGTGAAGGGACATTCTCCCTCCCTTTGTAAGAATGTGTATATGAATGAGAATGTTTTTTGTTTTTATTAATTTTATACATAATATAAATTGATTTTCATGTTTGTCTAAAATGTTTTATTTATCTCCCCCAGCTATTCCCAATTTGTAATTTGCCAGGCCACTCTGATAAATTTTACAAGATCGTTTCTTTGCTAAAATTATTTTAACCAAAAAGTTTATTGATAAAATTCTTTATACAGCAAAAGCCACTATTAAAATAGATAAACATTACCTGCCTTTTGTAAAGTGGCTGGCATTCTAGATTTGGAAAATACAAATTAAAGATATTGTATGTCCCATTTGTAAGGAGGAGGGCTTCTATATAGCCTTAATACTACAGCAAGATCTCTGAACATTGATACGAGCTTGGAGGCGCCATTTTGTTTATAAGTTCTAGGCATTTTGCCCGCTTGATTGGCAGCTGGCAAGACTTCTCTTTGTACCATGTGAGGCCTTTCCTTTTGTTTGTTTATTTATTGGTTGTTGTAGTCGCAAATTTTTTTTGGTTTAATTTTGTATAGAATTGCTTTGGGGGATTGATTGATAGTATTCATAAGATAGGATTAATTGTATATAAATAAGTGACGAGATCTCAAATTTATTCACCCCTCTCTATTGTAAATATTTACCCCATATTTTTATTAAGTAAAGGACTGTACATACAATCCATTTCATTTCTCTCTCAATTTCTCATGTCTGAATTAGTGTAAGATCGATTGGGGTTAGAGTCTAGATTTTTGGCCCGCTACAGCATCATCCAAAGTAATGAGGGAAGACTGACTAAATAAGGAATGCCAACTGCCCCAAGGGGCAAAATTAGATCAAATAATAATGAAAAGATGAGGATCGTTAGGCATAACAGTGTCTGCACCAAGATAAGCAAGAATAAACACCTTTCTTACCCAGTGCCTATTTGCAACAGAACCTGGAACATGCCTTAGTTTATGATAGTTATTCTGAATACTTATGTGAGATCTAAACAAGAAGAGTATAAAATAAAAATGTGATGAAACCATAATAGGTTACACAGTCCTCATTTTCATTCTCTCACGCTTGAGGCTACTTATATACATGGAGAATGAATGGGGAAGGCTATTATACAAATAGATTGGTTCCTAATGGAGAAATATAACAGCTAAATAAGGTTATTTGTAGGTAAAATATAAGTAGTCATTCAAAGGAATAGTGATGCTGCACAATAAGTTTACTATCAGTTTGTGTAAATTGATTATATCCTATGATGCAGTTCATTTTTACAGCACCCATCTGGCTACTACTACCAAAGCCATAAGTCACCATGTCTTATGATGCAAGCATTATGCATCAATTGGGGTAAAATCTTATAAGAAATATACTGTATTTGTGTACACTCTATGAATTATTACAAATTAGTTCTGAATTTAAGCCTTTATGGTCACAAATGTACATTCAAGTAGAAACAAGTTGTCATACCCAATGTTAATTTGAGGAACTGGATGACATTTTTGGTTAAATGGTAGTAAATCCAAATAGCTAAAGTTGAGGGTGGCATGGATGGATTGTTTGTATGGAGTGGTGAGAGGCTCGTTTTGATGTCCAAATTTGATGTTTGATAGTGATTGAGGACAGTGATTTTCTTTGTGGCCTTTTTTGCAATGTTTGCTATGTGGGTTTTGAATGTGATGTAGGTGTCTAGTATGAGTCTTTTGAGGGTGGGTTTTGAGTTTATTGGCAGGTGGTGTGCATTTAGTTGGATCGATAGAACCAGTGAGTGGTTGTGAAGGGACCTTAAAGAGTGAATAAATTACATAGGACACATCCATCTTCAGGAAAATAAGACTGAGGGTAGTCAAGATTGCAGTAAGTTCTGCAATGAATAAAGAGGCAGCTCTAGAAAGAGTGCCCACATTTCTAGATCAGGGAAAGATAACTCCAAAACCAACTCTGTCATCAGTCATCTTGGAGCCATCATAGATACCTCATGCAAAGACTGATGGTCTTTAACCTGGGGCCGGTCAGCTTGTAGTAGGAGTGATCCTTTTCTCCCTGAAAGTCCCCTACAAGAGGTGACCTCAGGCAGATCCCAGGGACCTAGTCTGTGGTGTTCCCGTGGGCTTATTTGCAGTCAGGTCAGGCTGGGCTTCAAGCAACACTTGGACTTGTGCACCAAAGGCCTCTGGAGTGGAGCCTCTACCAGGAAGTTGGGTGGCATTGTCATCAGCCCACACTCTTTGGCTAGTCAGGGTAGGATGTATTCCTCGGATCCTGTAGAAATGTACTGCCAAGGTCTTTTTCTGTGAGAAGCGGAAACCCCTAAGGGTATGCCACTCACAGACTTTCTCTATGGCAAGTTGGACCCGTCTTTAAGCCACTGACATCTGTGAGGCTGCAAATGATATTGATAAGTCATTGATGATCACTCCATTTGGGGACTCATCCAGAATGTCACTGATCACAACAGCGAATAGAGTTATGTTCAAGACTGACTTGTGGTGAGTCAATAGAGCAGGAGAGGACTCATCCAGCTCAACCCAGACAATCCAATTAGCTATGAAGGCCTTATAAGAAACTGCCATCTCCCCTTTAGACCAATTCTGTGGTGTTTGGAGAATGCATTGTCTCTAGGCAATGCCATAAGCTTTCTTGAGATAAAAAACCTGTAATGTGGTACTTTTGAGATGTAAATGCCCTGTAGATTCATGACTCCAGAGACAGGAGAGCGTCTGATGAGGAGCGAAACTTACCCAAACCCGAACTGGCAGTTTGGGAAGAACTTTAAGCATTCTAGGATCCACATAAGTTGGAAGGCTGCGAGTGATATTTTTCAAGCTTCAGGATCGGACTCACCACCACCAGGCTACAGCTGCTCAGGAATGCTCCCTCCATCCAGATTTGGGTATCAAGGGCTAACAGAAAGGAATGGACATCCCCTCTTGTGGAAGATGTCAAAGCATTGCATAGGGGATGTCATAGTGCCCTGGGGGACTGTCCTTACAGATTTTCACAGCCTCTCTTAATTCATGTATGGTGATGAGCACATTGTATGACTCTCCACCTCTGGATGCAAACTCAATGTCCTTCCATTTCTCTTCGAGTCATTGTATAGCCGAAGGGAAGGTAGTGTCTCACTGGGCTACTGAAGTGAAAAAGATGCAAAAAGACCTCCGCCACATTGGTAGGTGCAGCCACGGTGTTTCCATTCAACAACAGGATGGGGCATGATAGGGTAACATACTTCCCTTTCATTTTAAAGACTCAATACCATATCTTTGACATTGATGTGGATGGTGAGATAGAGCTCAAGGAGGATTGTTAGGAGGAGGGTCGAGCAGACTTCAACGTCCAGCGATAGTGAGCCCTGGCTCTATGGAAGGCAATCTTACTGGTTTGCGAGTTAGGCTGAGATCTGTAGCTCCTCTCAAACAGCCGAGAGCCACTTCTGGCAGCTGAACAGTCTTGGTTCCACCAGGGAACCGGAACATTGTGGGAAATTCCAAGATATGCGGGGGATGCTCACTGATCTGGTAAAGAGGAGGCATGATGTGATGTATTCCACAGCCGCATCAGCAGTGTCAGTCTTCTGAACGGCTGTCAAGTTGCAGGACTCCACGAACTTCAGCCAATCTGCACAGGGGAAAAGACCACTTTGGGAGACAAGTATTGGGAGGGGATACCATGGTCTTTAAAATTATAGGATAGTGGTCACTTCCACGCAGATTTTTATCAACTGTCCAAGTAAAATCAGCTGCTATACTTGAGATGCAGAGCAAGAGGTCTATGGCAGTGGATATACCCATTAGGGTATGGAAGTGGGTGGGCTCACCAGTGTTACGGGCAACTAAGTCATGCCCATCAATAACGGTGAGGAGGGAGTCACCCCTGCTATTGCAGATTGAATTCCCCCTACAACAAATGACTACAATTGAAGTCTCCAAGCAGCAACAATGGGGTTGGAAGCTGCCCAACAAGGTTTGCTAGGTGCTAGGGTACAATGTCGTCACTTGATGGTAGATAAATGGAGCAGCATGTGTGGTCTGTGCCTAGGTGGACGCATCCTGCCACAGCCTGCAGGGGGAATTGTGATTTTATTTCTTAGAAGGGGACATCACAACCGTGGTATAAACAACCACCACCGGGACTAGAGGTTTGCAGCACCTCATATCCCATGGGGCAGGGACAATTTCCCTGCCTCATCCTGTTGTCTTGAAGGCAGATAACTGCTGGGAAGGAGTCTGCCACCAGGGTGGCAAGTTCAGCCCAGTTTGCTCTTAGACCACGAATGTTCCACTGCAGGATCGTGGCCATGTTTATTTTGATTGAGGTTTAAGGAGCACTAGGCCTGTCTTTTTGGCCGATGTTCTTGCAGTGGAACAACTTTTTTTAAACCCCTCCTGAGGTGAAGGTAGGCGGGGGTTTGAAATCATTTTCTCTCTTTTTCTCCCTCATTCTTTATAGGGAGCTTGATGGCTTTTTGTGCAGCCCCAGTGGTCCCCTTTGTGGGGGGAGATCCACTGATGGCTGCATGTTGCCTGTCTGTGTCATTATGGAATTCTTGGGTGACTACCTCCCCAGGGCACAACAAGATGTCATCCTACTTATGGGGTGCCGAGCAGAGCTTCAGGTTGGAGTTGGTGGCAGTGTTGCTCTCCTTCTTCTCCATATCGCCATTACTTGATATGTTGTCAGTGTTTTGGTCTTTGTCTGCTGGGGGTACTGGAGATGTGGAGACAGCACATACTGCCTGCTTCTCCTGAGCCTCCGCTACAAAGATGATTTTAGCTGATGGTGGTGCCTCCAATGAATAAAAGGACTGAGGAGGAGCGACGTCTCTTCTGCTGCAAGAATTTTGTAGACAGGGCCCTCTTTGGCTTGGGCTCTGGAGCCTGGACTGACTCAACCAGTGGTTAGTAAGTTGAGTTGACATGTGTCAACTGCATCATTTTCTAGGGCGCTAAATCTGTTCATAGCTGCCGATACAACAGATGCACCTTCTAGGGGTGGGACTGTGGCAAGCTGTTTTGGGAGAGTAACTTTGTATCTTTAGCAGAGCGGCTAACTGCAGTGGAGAAAGTCTTCACTCCTTTCTCTGCCAAAACATCAGGTCTCCCATAGTGCTGGCTAGGATGATCATTTGAGAGTTGCCAGATGTAGGATGTCCTGCTCCAATTTATAGGTTTTGCTTTGCCATAAATTCACAGGATGATCTTCCATGCAGTGGAAGAACTAAGTCTCTTTATTGCATTTTGCTGTGGCATGGTTATCTAGGGAAGAGCAGCTGTTGTATCATGGTGCATCTTTACAGTGCTTCCTCCCATGCCTATAATTGGAGCACCAGTAGCATAGTAGGGGCCTATATGTGAAAGGTTTCACCTTCATTGATTGAGGGCCGATCTTGATCCTGTCAAGTGCAAAGTATCTGAAGAAAAACAAGAATATTAGGGTTTTTGACATGGCTCACATTGTCAAGGTACATCTCAACTATCTACTCTTCGGAGAAGTCAAAGAAGTCATAACACTATATGCATCCATTACTGAAGTTAAAGGTCTTGCATGTTAATTTCCTGTTTGGCACCAGGAACCACAGCCTAATGGGTCTGCACAGGGACTGGGCACTAACTGATGAGGATGAGGTACCTCATCCCCAGGGAGATTGCTTGCTTTAAAAATCCAGCCCTGCGATGACCTTACTCCAACACGCATCCCCAGCCCAGAAACCCAACCATCCAGCACAGGACAACTCTTAAAGAGTGATCCCTCTGACAGGTGGCACTGTTGACCTATACTGGAGGGCTATGTTGGAGCCATTTGGTCTGATCCCTAGCTCATATCAGTTTACGGCTGGTAATGTCGTCTTATATGACTGGAAGCTCACATCAGTTGACGGCGGGTAATGTCGTCTTATACGACCGGAGAAGGCATGAAGCTATTCTGATATGACTGGCGAGGAAGCTTACACCTATTTAGAGCTAGTAGCATCGTCTGTTAAGACTGGAGAAGGCACAAAGCTTGGAACATTGTCTGATATGACTGGTGAAGAATATTAGACCACTTTACAGCTGGTAACATTGTTGCCACTCAGATTGGATCAGCGGAACATAAGATGGTAGGGCGAGTTGTTCAAATGCTTTCTTGATTGGGGTATAAATCCAGCCTAAATGACAACTCAGGGAAGGAGTATTCAGAAAGGAAATAAGAAAAAAGATATTAAAAGAGTGAAAAGAAAAAAAAGACTTGAATGGTTCAGTATTCAAGGTTATGCAAATCTGGAGAAATCAGGGAGCAAAAGACAGATTTAAGAAAAGGGAACCAAGAGGCAGAAGATTAAGAATTGGAGTAATTGGGTTACTAATAACAACATGGTTATAAGAATAAATTTATTTAAGAACTAACTACTAGACAAAAGAATATTTACAATAGGAGTAACAGAGATTTTTTGGTCTATTATTTTATTTTTATTTTAAGGGAAACAATGGACTCTCAATGGCAGCCCTGTTAAAATGGGGTTGCTTGAGAAAGGTCATTAGAGGTGTGGGAAGCACTCAATAAAAATAGGGAAAAGCAAAGGACTAAAAGAAAACACACAGACGCACACTTAAATTACAGGTATATGACACACATAAAAACAAGGGTGTCTAGGGCAATAAACAAATGACATGCGCCAGCTAAGCAGGAAGACACAAGACAAAAGATAAAACAATAAACCTAAATACAAAAATTTATAAAAGGGATAAAACAGTACTTTGTGATAGAAATGTAAGTATGGAGGATGAAAGTGATTCAAGCAGGGGGGATGGGGACGCCAGAGAGGGTAGGAAAGCAGGAATTGCGCAGATAAGCAAGGCGGGGACAAACTATGAAGATATGAGACACAGACAACTCACCACCGCAAAAGGGACGACCAGGGGCAACTCGGGCAACTCGGCCACCACCTCAAACTAAATAGCCATGGGTGATTAGCATGTGACCAATTTGCAGAGGGTGGTGTCCATGCCCAAAGCGAGAGTGGAACACAACTCACTCAAAGTAAACTTGTCATTGAAGGGTTCCCCATCTCTGAAGGTAAAGTCCAGTCAGTGGCCTTCCGTCACATACAACGGGAATTGAATGCAGGCGGAGCAGCATCCCAGCTAGAGAATGTGGTTGCGGATTCTGCCATGGACACAGGGTCCCAAATTGTGGTCTCATTCTCCTGGAAAATGGGAAGGGGGTCCTGCAAGAACTTGCCCAGAATCCTTTTGACTCGCTTCCACACCTCTGCTAGAGGGGTCTTCCCATAAAGTGTAGACACAAATGCCTGCAAGGAAGAGCAGCAGGCATCCTTAGAAATATACCGAAACCTAGCCCTAGATCAACAAAATTCACCGAAAGGGAAATAATTCAGGTGGTGCTCATAGAGAATGTAGTCATAACACTTCTGCTTGATGGTTGTCTCACATTCAGTTAACCACTGCAGGAAGGGTCAGCCAGATGTTCTACTAATAGTAGTTAGGCCAACAGTGATGAGGTTGCCAGAGAGCAACTCAAGTGCTTCATCTACCAACCTACACTCAACTGAGACGGAGAAATCAGTCATTTCCTGAAATGTGGACCATGGCACCCGAGCTAAGCACCATCAAGGTGAGCTCTCGGGCGGCAGTGGCCTAGAGAAAAATGATATTTGAATGATTAAGTGATCATGACCATGGAGGCCATCGACCCCTACCCAAAATCAGTCTGTAAAACCAAAGAGCACAAACATAGATTGTAGCATGCAAGTAAAGTGGTTCTAGGGCAGTGATGCATAAATTCATCCACATTTATGACACCTATCTCTAACTCGCAATCAGGTCGGCAATGACTTGACCCATGCAATTAATCGAGTAGTTTCTCCAGATAGGGTGTCTACTGATCAGATCTCCGAGCAAGAGAAAGGGCCAGCAGGACTTCACCCCGGGAGTAAAATGTGAGGCCTTTTCATTGTTGTTAAAATGTGGTTGTTAGGTTCCCTTTTATGATTTTGTATTGTTTTGGAACCTGTGTGCTTAATAGGCCTATCTTGTATTGTTCATTTAGTTGTGTATATATAGGATTTTGTTTGGTAATAGGATCAATTATTTTTTATAATTTTTGGCTAGCATTAATAATAAGATTGGCTTTTCTAAGTAACAAGATCTCAAATTTATCTACCCCATATCTCTTATAAATATTTACCCCATATTCTTTCTTGTAAATAAAGGACTGTACATACAATTAGTTTCATTTCTCCCTTGATTTCTCATGTCTGAATTAGTGTAGGAAGCGGGTTGGATCGATTGGAGTTAAAGGACAGATTTTCAGCCCACTATATTTGGCCCTCAAATAGGGAGCATGACAGGATTGAATTGCAATCCACACCCAATTAGAGTGACAGGTAGTTTGGTTTCAATGTGGGTGAGAACACTGTGATATTGGATGAAAAGGATGCGTGTTACAAGGTAAGGCATGTTGCTTGCGTTTGATGGCTTGATGAGAATGAATGATCCTTTTGTATGTGTCCAGGTGGACCCCAGAGTGAAAGGGCACGTGGAAAGGATGGCAGAATTGGATAAATGTTTGACTGAATATGAAAAGAAGGATGTGTATTAAATGCTGTTTGAATATAAGGGGATCATCAGTAAGGGCAATCTGGATTTCAGGGTTGCAGAGCTTCCGGAATTCAAGATTATCCTGAAGGATACCCCAATCTATCAGCAACTGAGACATTTCCCGTGTCCAGTTGCTGATGAGATTGAGGAGCAGTGTATGGAGTTGGAACATTTGGTAGTGATTGAAGAAAGTGAGAGAGCATGAAATAGTCCGGTTGTGCCTGTACATAAGCTAGATGGAAGATTGGATCTGTGTCTGGATTATCAAAAGGACTGTGACAGAAAGGTTTCCGATGGGTGTTGTATCTAAGTGTGTGTATAATATGCATGGGATGAAGTGGTTTACAAAGCTGGATTTGGTACAGGGATATTACCAAATGCTCATTGCTGAGGAGAGCTGGCCAGTGACTGCCTTTTTCTCTATGAAAAGGAATTATCAGTTACGGAACCTCAGCTTTGGGTTGGCTAATGCTCCCAGAGCCTTCCAGTGGGCAATGAATGTTGTGTTGAGTAAGTTTGCGAGTAAGAATATGATTGTGTTTTTAGATGATATTTTGATCATGGCAGAGTTTTGAGGAGCATATGAGATTGGTGAATGATGTTGGGGAGTGTTGGTGTGAAGGTGAAAGTAGAGAAGTGTGAATGGTTTGGGAAAGAAGTGGAATTCCTTGGGCATATGATGAGTGAGAATGGGTTACGAAAATCGCTGAGGTATCTTAAGAAGGTGCGAATGTTTCTGAAACCGGTGAATGTGAAGCAGCTGAAATCGTTTCTGGGTTTGTTTAAGTTTCAACGAAAGTTTATACATGATTGTTCTGGTGTGAGTAAGCCACTGACTGAGTGGATGGGCAAAAAAGGTAGTACGATTGTCAGGTGGAATGATAAGATGAATGAAGCATATGAGACTGAAAGAGGTTGAATTGGCATACCCGGACTATAGTGTGAATGCTAAGATGTTTGAATAGTATACGGATGCGAGTCGGTACTGTATGGAAGGTTTCCTGATGCGAGAGCAGCGTTTGAATGGAGAATGTCAGGCGAATAATTGGGTATGTATCCAAGGATATGAATGCGGCAGAGAGAAAGCATTCGCCTGTGGAGCGAGAGTTGGCTGCGATAAGGTATTGTTTAAAGTGCTGCATCCATTTTTGTATGGTATGAAGTTTGTGAACAAAACAGATCACCAACCTCTGGTGTATTTGCAATGTATGAAATGAGCTGATAGTAGGACTGCAAGGATTTTGGAATGAATGTGCGAAGAATGTTGTCAAATTTTGAGGTATGATCGAATTGGTCATGGATGATGAGAATGAGATTTTAAGTGATGATGATATTCTAGAGATGCAAGAGATGTGTCCTTTTGTCAGTGAGTTGAAGAGGTGTGTAATGACGCATGTTGATTTGAATGAATGGACTGAGTGCTTGAGTGATTTTAAAAGGTACACTAAGGATTTTGTCGTTTGTATGGATGTTATATATTTTTGTGAGGGATATGAAGGATGGGGATAATATGTATGTACCTGTGGTATCCTTGGTTGGTATGATTGTTCTGGTAAAAGTTGTGCATGATAATTATGGGCATATGGGTAAGTATATGTTGTGGAAGTGTATGAAGGAGAGCGTGTTCCATCCGTTTCTGAGAACTGTTGTGAATGATGATGTGACTACATGTGAAAGTTGTCAGAAGTGAAAGGTGCAAGGTGTGCAAGTGAAACCACTGATGTTGAAAGTTGATACAAAAGAACCATTTGAATTAGTAGTAATTGATTGTGTATCTTTACCACATACAAGTGCTGGGAATATTGTTATGGTTGTGATGGTTGATCATAAAAATAAGTTTGTGTATGCGGCACCAGTGAGAGATAAAAGGAGTGTGACTGTTGCGCGTGTGATTGAGCAGTTATTTTTTCCTGTGTGTATATGGAAGCCTAGGAGATCTCTGAGTCATAATGGGCCTGAGTTTGCGAGTCAGGTGTTTGGGTGAATGTTGAGAGAGAATGGTGTGAAGCATGTGAGGACAACTTTGTATGTACTGTATTTGAATGGGTTGGCTGAGCATACAATTAGAACCTTGTGTGAGATGTTGAGAATGATGAGTAGACTTTGAATGACTGGGATGAATGGTTGAGTAGTGTGTTATGGGCGTATAATTTGATGGTGCAGAGTGCAACTAGGAGTCCTCATGTCAGTTTGTTATGAACTTTGAAAGCACAGTGAAAGGTAGGTTTCGTTTGAGTGAAAGTGAGCAGAGTGTATGGTGTGAGGCGCATGAAAGGTTTCGTATATTTGAAATAGGTGCAAAACTATTGAAGGTAAAAGAAGTAAAAGGTAGTTTGAATGTGTCAAAGATGAGTGAAAAGTTTGAAGGACTGTATAGAGTTGTGAGTCTGGGAGAATGGTGTGACATAATATTTGGAGAGTTTGAATGAAGCTGTGACTGAGAGTGTGCAGGCTCATCAGAGTCAGTTGAGGAGGTGGAGAGAACCCCCTGACTACCTGGTGAGGCATCCTGTGTATGAACTGTGCAGAAAGAGAGAGAGATAAGAGATTGAGTGTTTGCATAAGCAGGTGAGTGATTTCGCTGGTGTAAGTAGACGAGTGAGTGAGCTGCCTGTGGCTGATTTTTTTGGTTTTGGGAACAGTATGAATGATAGTGTGTTTGGGCAGAACCTAGTGTAGCTGATTTTTTCTGGTTTTACGAATGGTAAGGGTAGAGGTGAGTTTGATTTGGAGAATGAGGAGGTGACTGACTTTTCTGGTTTCTGGTGGGAACTAATTGAAGCGGTTTCTGGTATAGCCGCTGAGAGTAGAGGGGATGTGAGTGATTTGCCTGTTTTGCAAGAGTGTACCTTGAGTTGGATGAGAGCTGTGAGTGAGAAGCTAATGAAGAGTGAAGGTTCTTAATGGAAAAGTATGAAAGAGTTCTGTTGAAAGATGGGAGAGCTAGTAATGAAGACTAAGAGTATGGTGTATCACATGATTGATAGAGATGAGGAGACTAACAGGATGACCAACGAACAACCTTGACAAATTGCTATGCATAGCTAGGGACCAGTAGACGAGTGTGAATGGGTGCAGAAGGATCTGATTGAGTATAAAAAGTACCGTGAGTAAGGATTGAGAGTGTATTGTGAGTGACTGTGGTTGAATGGCCTAAGGAAGGAGGGGTGTGGTGGAGTGAAATTGAGTGTGTGTGAAGGGCCATTCTCCCACCCATTTTCCAATACCCTCTCCCTCCCCCTCTAAGAATGTGTGTGTGAATGTTGTTTTTTTTTACTTTTTTTATATATATTATTTATTAGGGATTTCATGTTTTGTTTAAAATGTTTTTTGTCTCTTTACAGAGAGTTTCTTGATAAAATTCTTTTTGTGAAAGTCCATTCCATAATTTTCCCAATTCAACAAGAAATCCTTCAATTTGTAAAGAGTGACAGAGATTGTAGGATTCGAAGTTGTGGGGGAGTGGTGTGTGTGTGTGTGTGTAGGGCCATTCTCCCACCCCCCTTTACATATATCTTTCCCTACCCCTGTGTGAGTGTGTGGGTAGAATTTGCCTTCTGATTATTTATATTATGAATACAGATAATGTTAATATTGTTTTCTATTTTCAGTATATAAATATTTCTATAATTTTGTAAAAGTTATGAGTATCCTAAAATTTGTCAAGCGCATTGAGATATTCCTCTAGGTAAGATTGGTTCTTTGCTAAAATTATTTTAACAAACAGGCCAAGGAATGAGGTAATGCTAATAGGCTCAACATTAATTTTAACAACGATGGATAGCAAAGTTCATCACCAGATTTTTCTTTGGAAACGCTATACCAAAATTTCTCAGGCTCTTTTTAGTATTGCCTCCTGTGTCTTCAAAGAGAAGCTTTTGCGGACTGCGAGAGGAATTCTCAAGGCCCAGCCCAGCCCTGAAACGGACGGCATTACCTGCACTGCCCACCTGCATTGGCTGACGAGCCTGTCTCCCCTTTTTTTTTATTGACAACTGCTACTACTACCACCACCACCCCAGCGCACAAGTGATAGCCCCATGCCCCTTCTCGTTTGGGTGTTGTTTTTTTTGTTTTGTTGTATGTACCTTGTTGTGTAGCCTGTCATATTTTATTTTTGTTTTCAGTTGGAGAAGTTTAATTTGTATAGAGTATTTATTTTGAATGCGCTCCAGTGTTTATTTGTTTTGTAAATATAAACTGTAATTTTCACTGTATTTTTTTTTGTAAAGTAAAGGACTGTATATCAAATCGTATCAATTCTTCCTCAGAGTTTTCAAGGTCCATAAATTCTAGGATAAGGTTGGAACACAGGGTTCCAAAGTTATTGTACGTCCCATTTGGAAGGATGAGGGCCTCTATATAGCCTCAATATATGCCCGAATCACAATATAATATTATATCAAGCTTGGAGGTGCCAGCCTTTTTGTGAACACTAGATTGATTGATTATTGATTGTTTAAGGGCTGTGCAACTTTAATCAGGAGTTATTGTCACCTGTTAGAAGAAAGGAGGAGAGGCTAAGTGAGGGCCAGATGGAGCGCTGAATCCCGTCAGCACAGCTACCAGGATGGTAAAACGTCGCACTCCTTACAGGAAGATGAAGTAGGGTTTAGCAGAAGGAGAAAAAGGATGCCAAACTAGGGCTAGATGGGGCGCTAAATCTCGTCAGCATGGCAGCCAGGATGGCAAATTGCTGGACCCCTTACAGGGTGTGAACACTCAAGTGAAAGCCGGCAGGACTTCCCCCTCCCCCAGGGGTAAAATCTGAGGCCTTTTCTTGTTGTTAAGTACAAGTGTGGTTGTTAGGCCCCCTTGTACGATTTTGTATTGTTTTGGAACCCGTGTGCTTAATAGGCCTCTTTTGTATTGTTCATTTAGTTGTGTATATATAGGATTTTGTTTGGTAATAGGATCAATTATTTTTTCATATCTTTTTGCTAGCATTCATAAGTAAGATTGGCTTTTCTAAGTAATGAGATCTCAAATTTATCTACAGTGATCCCTTGTTTATCGTGTTAGATTGGTTCCGAGACCAGCCATGATAACTGAATTTCCGCGAAGTAGGGACACCATATTTACAGTATTTATTTAACGTGTATTTGGACTTTTAAAACCCTCCCTGTACTGTTAACAACCCACCCATTACAGTTCAGTACTCTATTAATAACAATGACAACTGTTAAGCAATAACACTTTAGATTAAAAAAAAATAAAGATTGTTTGCGTTTAGGCTCAGTACCAGCCTTGGAAGAAGCAGCACGCTTGGGAGCCATTGCATGGGCCAAAGTTCAACGCAAAGAAAAAAAAAAATCACACACAGCACAGCGTAAAGTAGTACAGTTAACCACTCAGCAAGAAAGCTTGAAGCGAAATGGCAGTGACAGGAAATAACAAGATAAGCGGGTACTGTATGCACATCGCATTCTAAATGGTACTTTTTTTTTGTCATGTGAGATACAAGTTCAAATACCCCTATATATGCTTTTTTGCTATTTTACACTTGTTTTGTTGTTCCTAGACTAGGAAATAATATTTATTATTAAAATTTTAATGGATTTAAGGCAAAATTTTAGGTGTTCATATATCGCGATTTTTCTAGAATTTTCCAGAAACTCTGATATATTTTCCATATAAATATTTTTAAAATCTGTGAAGTTGTGAATCCACGATAGTTGAACCGCGAAGTAGCGAGGGATCACTGTACTCCATATTTGTTCTTGTAAATAAAGGACTGTACATACAATCCATTTCATTTCTCCCTCGATTTCTCACAACTGAATTAGTGTAGGAAGCTGATTGGATTGATCATAGTTAAGGAATAGATTTTCGGCCCACTACACTGCCACAATGAAACAGAAGGCTCTGCATCAATGTAAGCTGATGGTAGAATGTATGCCGAAATATAAGTATACCTCATAGCTAGCAGGAAGACCAGCCTCCACAGCTGCTCCCAGTTCATCCAGAGTCTGCGGCAATTCCATTGAAGAAATATGCCCTCCAGGCCTAGCTCGGAGGAGATGCAGGGGTCCTTTTTGAAGAGAAGACCCTCACTGGAATAGCCATTCACTTCCCAGAGGAAGTTTGGCTCACATGCGAGTCCTTTCCCCCATCCGCCTCTAAACTTTAGGGAAGCTTCGGATGCTGAGGTCTCTCATTTGGAGGATCCACCATCTCCGCACCACCCTGTCAGACACTGGGTGTAGGCTAAAGAGCCGAAGCTGCTTTGCGGGGGCAGCTTTTGGAACCTTGGGAAAATGGCCTTACAACTAACTTCAGGGGTGTTTCGCCCTGCAAGTATAACAACTTGGTGGAGCGGTGTGGCTGTTTTGCCTTACAGCAAACAGTCATGCTCGGGGAAGTGAAGGGAGCCCTGGTTTTAGCCAGGGCTGGGTGTGAACTCTTTGTGCTGCCAGTTTTACCAGGGGAGCAACTGGGGTGGGTAGAATATGCACAGGAGTTCTAAATAGGCATGCAAATGACCGTGCTCATAGGCCTGCAGGGGCCAGGAGCAGAGGGTGTCTTTCTTAACAATGAGGCATATGACATCCCAAGGAACATCAAGCACAAAAAGTCCAATCCATTAGCCTCACCAAATGAGAGGATTGAACAGCCAGAATTTCCTTCTCAAGAAAATTCACCCCCAAGACATCACAGGTCCCATTTGTGGTACATTTCATCCTAGCCTGGCCTGGGCCGGCAAATAGGCATACAGTGGGAAAAGAGAGGGGGGAGTGTATAGTGACCCTCTGTAAACTTGATATGCCTGCCAGCAGGACTTTCGCGGGCACAGGCTGACGGGCCTTGTCATCCTGTGCTCCTTTAAGGCAGTTTGCCCTATCAAGCGTCACTTATGGGCCACCTGCCTGCTTTCTTGGCAAGCAAAAGGTAGACTGCTGCTGGAAAAAGTGAGTCACTGAAGGTTGAGCCAAGAGAAGGGTGTGAGGGTGACATCCCTGCAGCTGTATGGAAAGAAAAGCTGTAAACCACCTCTCCAGTCCTGGTCAAAGAGGTTTGGAGAGGACTCCGCAAAAGCATAGGAAGGGGGGGGACTACCATTTTTTCAGTGAAGCGTCCTGAAGGTGGCTCTGACAAGTAAATGAGATGCAAACGCTTATCACCCCACATAGTAGCCCACTCTGCAAGGGGTGAATATGGGGCCGACAAAATCAGTGCTGCCATTTAAGGCCACTCCTCCCACCTAGTAGTGACCTGGCAGCCCATCAGCATAGCATAAAATTGATAAAGAGTGAAGGAAGAAAGGCTATGTGAGGAAAGTGTGGGTGGGGATAAGGCAGGTTGCTAAAAACCCACCACCTCAGGGGTGAGGGGTGAGGGGAAATTTCCCCCTTCCTCCTCAGCCACAATCTGGTATAGCTAAGTGAGAGGAATCTGGTCAACATCTACCCTATGAAATTAGATACTGACCAGAGAAAGTTGTGAGAGAGGTTGTAGGGAAAGTGAGAAGTAGGGTATGTGCACCCAGCTTCCTTGAAACAATGTATCTTTTCAACAAGGAGGTCCTAGCCATTAAGGATACAAACCAGCTCTTTGTCTTGAGCCTAAGGACTTGGTCTTGCCACACTCATCGCTAACTGTAATATCTTATGCATTAATTATCAAAAAAGGCGCCCTCTATTCCTCATCCTGCAGGCTTACATGCAGTCACTTCCCCATTTATTAAGAAGCATTCAGGTAGATTTACCACCTCTTCTCAGGTATATCTGATGGCTACAAAGGCTTCACACCCAGCCTTGGCATAAAAGCAGGGCCCCAAATCACTCCCCTCATATTACTGTTTCCCATTAGGCAAAATGGTCATGTGCCTCAACCACTCCCATGAGGCAAACCCACTTAAAGTGGTTGTAAGATTCTTCAGGTACTCATAAAGGTGTGCCACAAAAGAGGACAGTACCAGAGTAGCTTTAGATTCCCCAAACTCAACCAAGCATCAACCAGACAGAGACAAAGACTACCATGGTGAGCCCAACCTCCCCCAATAAGTGCTCAAAGGCGATAGTGCCTTTGATGGCTAGAAGATATCTACGTTCTACCTTGGGGAATCCTCCATATCTCCAAGTTAAGCATGGAGGGCATATTCCTTCAATGGAATTGAGGGGACTGAGTCGACTGGGTTAACTGGGAGGAGATGTGGAGCCTTGTCTCCTCTCATTACCTGTTAAATGTCTATCTACAGAAGACCCCATCCCAATAGGATTGGGGCCAGCCACACCTAAGGCCATAAATGACAACTAGAATGCTTAAAACAGTTAGTACTGATTTTACTAAAAAAACACAACATAGGTTTTCTGAAGTTTCACCTTTACACCTAGTATGATGTCTGTTCTATTCACTATAAACATTTTCTTTCAGACAGTTGAAGTGCAGCTACACCTGGGATAGATGTGTGGCTATTAATACATACATTCAACCAACAACCAACTTCGATGGGGGAGACTTACAGAGCATCATAGTACAGTTGCCAAGGTCCCTTTTCCTTCTCAATGAATGGAATGATAGGCACCCCTTCTGGGGAAACTACACAATCCAGCTGCTTGCCAACCTCAGTAAATTACTGAATTCTCTGTTGAGTTTAGGTCAGTGGATGAAGGTATTGAGTTCTTGACTGGCAACCTCATTACTGTGGGCCTGACTACTATTCCTAGAATGGTTCGTCATTTTGCACACTGTCCACTTCCTAATTGAAAGATAACATAAAACAATCTTAAGTATTGTGGTATTAGGGGATAAGTCCAAGGAAATAGTCATAGCACACAAATTTAAGTCCTCCCCTTTGGTTGTCTTCTATCCCCTTTGTTAGGCAGCCCGGGGGTTGACAAGATTTCTGTGATGTAGAAGATACAGAATTTATTTGTTTGCAATTTTCAAATGCTTATTTTATGCATATTTTTGCAACCTTCCTTAAAAGTCTTTTACTTCTTAAAAATAAGAACCAGTTTTGCTTTATTATTTGTCAGAATAATTGACTGTAAATTTTTAATCCCCACAGTATATTTGAGCACCTGGTTGAGGGTAAGGAGCCACACCAAGAACGATCATCCTGCTCAAATCCTTCAATAGCTAAGCAGGTAGATGAGATGACTCATTCCAGATTCCAAAGTCTGCAAAGGGGAATGAGATGTTGCAACTGTGGAGAGGACCCAGTTGTTGCAATCTCCCATTCCATTGGGCATCAATCTCTGCAGTGAAGATCGTGGGTGCAATATTTGTGCACCAGTGCATCCATGCTAAACAAATCATGCACTGTGTACCAGGGGAGAAATCACCAACACTCGTCTACAAGTGGTGCTATGACTGACTGACCAATTTGTGGAAGAAGTAGGTAGTACTCATTGTAATCAGCGCCAGAAAGATAAACAAGGAGATTTCAGACTTCTTCAATATCAGCTGGTTTGTTGTAAAGAATTTTTTTTTTTTAATTTTATAGAGCCCATCTGGCAACTGCCCACTTCGGCATAAGTCGCCGAAAAACATGACAGCCTAGAACTAGGCTACTATAAAAAAAAATATGAAAACATAACAATGATATGAATTGGAAAACTTAACAACCAGGAAGCAATCTCCGGCAGTGGGGGGAGGTCCCCCTCACCCCGGTGCAGGAGTGTGCAACCTACAAAACAACAATAACAAACAAAAAACAAAAATAACCTTAAATAAAGGGGAGAAGCCAGGCCTCCCCCCAAAAGTAAACAAGTCTACAAGTCAATGTGCACGAACTCGTCACGAGTAAAAGGGACAGGCAGGAGCGACCCCGCCCCTCCAGGTATCGGACAGGTATCGTGCGCGAAGATCACCCAAAATGGGACATTCAACAAGAATGTGCCGAACAGTCTAAGAGACGACACAGTCGTCGCAATAGGGCACTGGCGAGCGCTCCATCAGATAGCAATGCGTCACACGAGTATGTCCGATTTGGAGACGACAGAAAGCGACCTGAAGCCGTGGCGTCATTGGTAGATAGGTCCATGGGAACAGTCGCGGCGCAATGGCACGCAACTTTAAGTTCCCTTCGACCGTCTCCCATCTTCTTTGCCAGGCATTCTGAAGAGCTGCCCGTATTCGTGCCATGTAGTTGGTGTGAGGAAGAGCGAAACGCTGGTCCAGTCGCAGAGTCGTCGCGGACTCTTTGGCGCCCTCATCGGCGCGCTCATTCCCCGCAATTCCTACATGTCCAGGAACCCAGCAGAAGATAATCTCGAAATCTGCCCGGCTCGCCAAAACCATGGCGTCACGGATATCGCGAACCAGGGGATACGGGGATTCCAATGCCCCGAAAGCGCTCAGGGCATTATGAGGGTAGGGGGGTATAGATCACAATCTGGTCTCCGAACCGGGCACGTCGCGTAATCTCCCGGAACGAGTGGTGTATTGTCACCAGCTCAGCCGTGGAGACAGACGCAGTTCCTGGTAGAGCCCCGCTCACTTCAAACAGAGGGGATACGGCATGGAAGCCGACCCCCTCTTGGGAATTGGAGCCATCCGTATACACTGGCACGGTTCCTGTATGACACGAGGTGTGCTCCAAAAAGGTTGAACGCAATACTCCCGGCGCAGTACAAGCTTTTTGGAGCAGAGGCATGGCGACAAATAGCCAAATGTGGTACCCTCCAGGATGGCGTCCTGGGCAGAACCAGGGGCGCCACCGGTCTGAGAGCTATATCTAGCTCTCGTAAAAGTTTCCTGGGCCTAAACCCAAAGGGCTTAGGGTCTGACTTGCGTCTCCTGGCGGCATAGGCCCCATAGAGATCAGCTGCGGATGCAGTTAGAGCTGTTGGCGACTGAGGGAGGCGCTGGGCTCACGCGTACAGGCGAGTGATGCACTGCACGCGGTGCAAAGCGAGTGGCATCTCCCCAACATAGACCAACAGGCTCTCAATGAAGAAAGTGCGGAAGGCAGCGATCGCAAGGCGGAATTCACCTTCCGCAATAAACACTCGGCTGCGGATGCATAAAACTCACATCCGTAGTCGAGCTTCGAACGAACAAAGGATCGATAAAAAAGTAGGGCAGTAGCACTATCAGTGCCCCAAGCGCAGAACGTCACGGAACGGAGAATGTCCATGGCGCGGGTACAAGGGACCATAAGGCTGCGAATATGAGCCTCCCAGGTGAGGCGTCGGTGGAATACAAGACCAAGGAAGCGGTGCGATTCGACCACATCCAGGTGCACCCCATTAAGAAACAAATCTGGGTCGGGGTGAAGCCGTGGATGGCGGCAGAAGTGCACCACCTTAGTCTTGGCCAAAGAAAACTGAAACCTGTGCGCTTCGTGATGACGAGAGACGCGGTTTAATGCCTGTTGGAGTCGACGCTCCAGAGTTGGCATCTGGGCTGCGCCAAAAGAGATCGAAAGGTCGTCGGTAGAGCGTAGCGAGAACGTCTTCCGGCAGCACCGAGGTAATGCCGTTGATGCTCAGGGCAAAGAGTGTGACACTGAGGACACTTACCTGCGGGACACCCTCTTCCTGCTCCTTTGGGCTGGAGAGGGCTCCCCCCCCCCCCCCGTACGCGGAATCGACGATCTCGCAAAAATTCAGATATAAACATTGGGAAGCGTCTCCTCGCCCCCATCATGTGAAGAGTCTCCATGATACCGTATCGCCATGCGGTATTATAGGCCTTCTACAGATCGAAAAACACCGTGGGGTAGTGCTGTCTACGAAGGAAAGCCTCGCAGACGGCATTTTCCAGTCGGAGCAGAGCATCCAACGTGGAGTGGAACTTGCGGAAGCTGCACTGTAAAGAAGACAGATGGCCTCCGCTGTCCAGGAAAAAGGCTAATCTAACATTTACCAATTTCTCCATCAACTTGCACACGCAAGAGGTTAGAGAGATTGGGCGGAAACGGGTCGGAGTAGAGTGATCTCTCCCCAGTTTGCGAAAGGCGAGCACAGTAGCGATTCGCCAGGAGTCTGGGAGAAGACCCTCCACCAAGATCCTGTTGAACAAATCTAACAGAAAGGCCATGCTTCGCTCACCCAGGTGTCGAAGCATGGCGTACGGGACATCGTCCGGACCATGGGCGGTGTCCGCGCACGAAGCGAGAGCGGAGCGCAACTCTCTCAAAGTAGACTTGTCGTTGAAGGGTTCTCCGCCTCTGGAGGTAAAGTCCAGCAGGCGGCCTTTAGGGACATGAAGACCTGCATTGAATGCTGGCAGAGCAGCATCCCGGCTAGAGAATTTGTAAAAAGCGGTCGCTAAGGATTCCGCCACGGACGCGGGGTCCGAGATTGCGGTCCCATTCTCCTGGAAAACAGAAGGGGGGTCCTGCGATAACTTGCCCCGAATCCTTTTGACTCGCTTCCACACGTCTGCATAAGGGGTCTTCCCGTTAAGTGAAGACACGTATGCCCGCCAAGAAGAGAGACGGGCGTGCTTCGAAATATACCAGAACCTACCCCTAGCCAGACGAAGTTCAGCGACAGTGAAATCATTCAGGCGGCGCTTATAGCTCTGTGGGCATAACACTTCTGTTTGAGGGCTGTCTCACACTCGGCGTGGAGTAATCTCCCCAGAGAGGATGCCTGCCAGTCAGATCTCCAAGCAAGAGATAGGGCCTCGGCAACCTTGCCACGACGCGGCGGAAGTCCCCCGCGTCGAAGTCAGCTGACGGGGGAATGTACGCAGAAATGATAGTATACCTCCTATCCAGGTGCAGCTGCACAGCCACTGCCTGAAAGGAGGTATCTAAAGAGAAAGGAAGAAGGAGCCGAAGCTCCTTTGTTGCTGTCCTCCTTTCGGGGGACAGCTTTAGGAACCCCGGATGATGGTCTGGCGACCAACTACAGGAGTGTTGCCCCCTGTGAGTCTAACGACTCGGTGGAGGCGCGTGGCCGTTTTGCCTTACGGGAAACGGTCACGCTGGATGATGAATGGGGAGCCCTGGTTTTAGCCGGGACTGGGTATGAACCCTTTTTGCCGCCAGCTTTACCAGGGGAGCGCCTGGGTTGAGTAGAGCCGGCAGAAGGGCTCCGAATGGGCGCGGAAACAACCGTGCTCGTTAGCCTGGATGGGCCAGGAGCAGAATGTGCCTTTCTAACTATTGAGGCATATGACGTCCCAGGCAGAGCCGGGCGCGCCAGGACCAAGTCCTTAGCCTCGTGGAATGAGATTCGATCCTGGGCCTGAATGGCCAGGATTTCTTTCTCGAGGAGATATGCACCACATTGCTTCGAAGAAGCGGGATGCGGCTCTCCGTAATTGACGCACTTGTCTACACATGATTTAGACTTATCGTGTGCGGCCTTGGAGGAATTTACACACAATTCGGGTGACCCCGACTTTGCATGTCTACAAGATCGATTCGTATGGCCGAAGCGGTGACAGTAATAGCACCGACGCGGCAGTGGCACAAATGCCTTCATATAGTAGGGGACCAACCAGCACGCACAAACTCAGGGAGCTTGTCACAGTCCAACATGACGAAGAGTGTAGGGGTGAGTCTTGAGGCCCCTCCCTGTTTTCTCATCACATGTTCGACCTTGACCACCCTATGATCGGCCAGCTCTAACGTGATGTCCCCAATGGAGTAGTCAACGAGTTCCCTCGCATAAACTACTCCTTTCACAAAGTTCATGGTAGAGTGCGGTGCAACACTCACCAGGGTGCCATGAAGTGTCTGAAGAGCACTTATCTTGGCCGCCTCAGCGTGATTCGCCAGAAGGCTCCCGTCCGAGAAACGGGTCACCTTCGGCTCTCTACCAATTGCACTAGCTAATCCTCTCCTTTGATGGATCATGTTGCCCTTAGCCAACATGGTGCCATCAGTGGAGTGAATAACAAGGAAGCTTTTGAAGCCAGCGGGCTCAAAAACGCCAGGTAACCTCTAAATGAGGAGCCCCGATATCATCGAGGCTCCGCCCTGTGCACTTTTGGTCTTAGTCAGGGGCTCCGCAACCGGGAAGGCAGAGGGGCCGGATGTGCCGATCTTGGCTTGGTCGCTTGCCAAAGTGGCAGCAGACCCATCCGTCCCCACAGCCCTCGTGGATGGAGATGAGCCCCGAGTCTTCTTATTGTTTTTTGTCTTAGTCTTTTTCTTCTTTGGAGAGGAGGGCGGGGAATGAACCCGCTTCTCACCTCCGGCGGGGGGAACCATCCGGAGGAGATCCCTCCCCTCCTTGTTCTGCCTCAGAAACCATAGCCATTTGAGGAGGACCTTGCATAGGGGTGGATTCAGGTTCGGTGTTTGGCGCCGAGCCCGGGTTCCTCCCCATGGAAGGCCCTACAGTCTGAGGCTGGGTTTCCTCAAGGACCATGTCTATCATAGGAGGCGCCTCCAGTTGGCCATCCCCTCCCACGACACCGCAGGTCCCCTTGGCAGTGTCGCCAGTCTTGTGTGGGGAGGCACAGGCCTTGACCCTGGCAAGGTTTAAAATTCTTGCCAGCAGGTCTTTTGAGGGAAGCAACCGAAGGGGCCTGGCTTCCCTCTCCCCCCTAAGGGGGTTTGCCCTACTGAGCTGCTTACATAAGGGGCGGTCGGCAATGGGCTGCCTGCTGGCTTTCTTTGCAGTCCCCTTAGAAAGAAAAGGAGAGACTGCCGCAGGAAATAGGGAGGTGCCTGAAAGCACCTCCAGAGAAGGGGGTGAGGGGGAGTCCCCTGTACCTGTACACGAAGGAGAGGAGTAAGCCTCCTCTCCGGTTAGAGAAATATGGAGGGTCCCTTGCTCAAGCACAGGGCTAGGGGGGACCTCCATCTAATCGGTGGAGCTGCTCCATTAATAATACAGGGGAAGTTGAGGGTTGTTTTGGGGGGGGGAGTGCATCATTGGGCATGGTGACACTATATTTTCTGCGGAACGCAATAGCTCATCACCTCTCACAGTTGCTTGCACTGCAAGAGGTGCTTACAAGCCTGGCAGAGCCAGGCGCCACCATTTGGGACCACCCCGCCCGCCTGGTGGCCTGGCAGTCCATCGGCATGGTGGCTCCACCTTGAACACGACGTAAAAAGATAGATTGTGAAGAGAAGAGGAAAAGAGGATGTGAGGAAGGTATGGGTGGGGATGAAGCAGGTTGTTAAAAAAAAACATCCCAAACCGGAGCTCAGGGGTTAGGGAACGTTGTCCCCTTACCCCTCAGCCCCGATCCAGGACGGTTGGCTTGAGAAGAAGGTCAGCATCTACCCTGTGAAATTAGAGGCTGACCAGAGAAAGTTGTGGGAGAGGTTGTATGAAAAGCAACGAGGTAGGGAAGAAATACAGGCTATCTGAAGGAAGGAAGAGAGGCTAAGCTGGGACAAGACAGAGCGCTGGATCCCGTCAGCACAGCTGCCAGGATGGCAAATCACCATGCCCCTTATGGGGAGAAAGTAATGTAATTTACTAAGAGTTTAGCAAAGCTTTTGACAATATTCCACATAGGAGAATGATTAATAAATTAAAACGGCCTGGGGTGTGTTTGAGAATATTGAATTGGATAGCTGAATAATTAAAAGATAGGAAGCAGGGGATAGTGCTAAGTGGAATAAAGTCACAGTGTAGGGATATTGTCAGTGGGGTACTTTAGGGATCAGTTCTGGTTCCATTATTTGTTTGTAATCTATATAAATGACCTTGGCAAAACAGTTAATATCAATGTCAATTTTTGCACACGAGGCCAAATTGGAAGCTTCAGTAAGAGAATTTAAGGGTAACTTTAAAAAAACAAATTTATACACATGGTATTTTTTTTATTTTTTTTATTTAAGGGGCTATCTGGCTATACACATGGGAAGAGAGATTACAGAATTGAGCTATCAAATGGATGGGCATTGGCTGGACTTGGTTGAGGCTGAAAAGGACCTTAAAGTAATAGATGAATCAGTGAGATTTTTTAAGTAGTGTATTGAGGCAACAAATAAATCAAATAGTGTGTTGGGCTTCCTTAAGATAAATGTTAGTTACAAATGTAAGGATGTTCTCCTTAAACTTTATCACTAGTATGTTAGCACACATTTAGTGTATTGTATACAGAGATGGTTCACACATTGTAGAAATGATATCAACCTGCAAGTTAGTGCAAATGACAGCAACAAAATTATTACCTTTCCTGAGGCACCTTGAATATGTAGACTGAGGGTGAGGGTATTAAATATGTTCTCAATTGAAAGGTAGGCAAGAGGGACCAGGGGCCAGCAGTAGTTACCCCACTCATATAGATGGGAGAGGTACTCTTTACAGAACACTCCATGAAAAGGACATTCAAGCAAGCATGGTAAGTGTATAAACTCTATTATTATTATTTATTACTAAGACATGGCAATCTTGAGTGATAACATTGGTGTGAAGAAAATATGAAATAATGTTTGCCATTATACAAATAAATTCAGCAAGAAACTAAAAATAACAAGGATTACCTTTTCTTGGTGGAGGTCTTGTTGCAAAAACTCACTGGTAGTGTTTGGTAGAGAGTTTTCAGATTTTGCACACAGAACATCAAAAGTAACCGGAGAACTCATCTCTCTATGAATGAATTCTTCACTAACTTCTTCCTTCAATGAAATCTCCTCAAATTCCTGTTTGAAGAAGTACAAAATTTAATTCCTTACAGAGCATCCAGAAATCACTGTTGTGTTCTTTTTATACATTTATATTCATGTTTTTAATGGCTTCTTGGAAAATTTACATAGGTTCAGTTTCAGGTAAAAATAATGAATGATGGATCAGATTGTAAAGATTAGTGTGCGCAACTAGCAGAGATGTGCCTGATGATAACAGCTAAATAATGGTGTTAAATGTGATGATTGGATATTGACTAAGTAAGGAATGACCTCATCAAGGGGTAAAACATTAATAAATCTAGCAGATGACCCAAGTTACTAATGCCCTCTTACTCAGTGTCATACTACAAAGAAACAAGATGAATAGAAGAAATTTTCTACTGAAAAATGTTTTCTTCTAACACAAACAAACATATGTGCAGGAATGAGGATCAAACCAAATACACTGAGGCAGCAGGCAGCGTTTGATCTTAGTTAAAGCAATGCCTTAGACCAGTCAGTTACATGTGAGGAGAAAATTTGTACAAATAGGGGTGATTTTAAAGACTATGAGAGAGATACTAGTTGGGAACTAAATGGACAAACAAGAAATAAAGTTAAACATGTGGCAAATATATACTATATATCTCTCATGAATATGAAAGAATGATGAAATAGAAAGAGTCAAATTATACAGAAATAGATAAATGGATTTTATTCTATGGAAATTTTTTCTTTATTAAAAAAATCCTTGTAGTGGTAATTATCAAATAAAGCACACTGACAAGCGAGTGCTAGTCTCAGTTAAATCAGTGCCTTAAACAACTTAGCTATGCATTTGAACAAAAATTCTCATGAAATGGGTTCCAATAAAGTACTATATAAAATTTAACACTTTTTTCAACCAATAATAGGTTTTAGAGAGATTAAGCAGCTATCATGGAACATTAGTAAATATTATTACAAGTAACTCATTGTAACTACCTCTTTGACAGGGCATTCTTTTGTCAGCAATTTATTAGAACCATCAAAAACTGCTCCTTCTTGACCTGTTACCAATCTTACTTCATTTCCTTGATCTGAATCAGACAACTCTTCCTTCATTTCCTTGATGTGGGCTTCTTTATAAATATCCTAATATAAAGAATAGGTAACTTACTTTCTCTAACTATGATTTACAAGTTAATCATTAGATAGATAAAGTATATTAACTGAAGTACAGACTAAATATAAATAATATAAATAAAATCCTGAAATGCTTACATTTTTATGATCTAGATGAAAATTATGCTGATATTCAATAACTTCATTTTTCATTTCTTCCATTTTTGTAACTTCTGAAGAAAACCTATAACAAATTAAAGCAAAGTTGCTTCAATCTATCAAAAATATAATTCATTGCCTCATTAGTTAATTAATATGTCTGTATTTTTGAAGGATTGATTGATTAATTATTGATTGTTTAAGGGCTACACAACTTCAATCAAGAGTTATTGTCACCCATCAGAAGGAAGGAGGAGAGGATAAGTTAGGGCCGGATGGAGTGCTGAATCCCATCAGCATATTGAAAAACTTATATAAACTTATTAATACACAAAAGTTGGGGGGAGGCTTGTGACCACTGAAAAGAAAGGGGTTGGTGGGCTATATCCTGTGTCCAACCACTCCAGCCTATCCTATTTTAGGTTTTCAAGCTTTTAGTGGCCAGTCTTTGAGTGGCAATGTTAGTTTTTCCAATCTGTGCAGTGACCAGAAGTTACCCAGTGGAACAGTCTCCAGCCAAAGACTGTATATCCCAACCAAGCAGCCAGAGATGCAGGCCAACAGGATAGAATTCTCTAATAAGAGAGATTAATCCTTGACAGGACAGCCAAGATCCAAGACTTTTAATTGGCCTGGCAGCCACCAAGGCAGGAAAGCTTGAACACCATAAAAAGCCTAGTGCACCCTAGAAGGGCTGCAGGAAGGTGGTCAGCCAATCACATGCAGATTGGTTATTGGGCATAAACTAATTTTCCAATTAATCATGCCCAGCATCCATCCCTAAAGTCTTGGCCCTTAGGACCTGTTGTGGGGGAGTAGTGTGTATGTGTGTGTCTGTAGGGCCATTCTTCCCCCCCCCTTTTCATATATCTGTCCCTACCTCTGTGCAAGTGTGTGGGTAGATAATTTTGTTATTTGCCTTCCAATTTTTTTTATATTATTAGTACAAATAATGTTAACCAATTGTTTTCTATTTTCAGTATATAAATATCAGTATAAATATTTATAGAATTTTACAAATTCAATAGAGTGTTTCAATAAAATTTGTCCAGCGCACTTGGATATTACACTTAGAGTGGAAGCTTTAACGGACTGCAAGAGGAGTTCTCGAGGCGAGTTCTCCGTCCAGCCCTGAAACGGAGGGCTTTAGACACTGCACTTGCCACCTGCACTGCCCACCTCCATTGGCTGACGAGCATATCCCCCTTTTTGGCCTACTAGCACTCCCCATTCAACGGATGAGTGATAACCCCATACCCCCTTTTCGTTCAGTCTTCCTCGTCATTTTGTTTGTTGCATGGAAATCATTGTACAAATTTGTTCTCTTCACAAATCATAGTTTTTTTTGTATTTTGTTTGGATTGGGCAATTTTGGCCTCGTTTTGTAGTGTGTGCACTTTTTTCTAATTGAATTCGGAATAGGTTAATTATTTGGGTATGCATATGTGTTTATTTTCTTGTAATTATCTATTGTAATTATAATTGTAATTTTTGCAAAGTAAAGAACTGTATATCAAATCGTATCAATTCTTCCTCTGGGTTCTCAAGGATCATAAATTCTAGGATAAGGTTGGAACATGGGGTTAGTGTTGCCTTCAGCCCGCTACACTGTGGGCATTGTTTATTGAGGTTCCAAAGCCTTTCTTCTAGCACAGCATGAGATAGCTGATCAGATCTAGCCTAAATAGAAGATTGAAGAGATAATAATACAAAAAAAGAATTTTTAGACAGAGATTGGCCAGGGGGGGGGGGGAAGGCGGCAACTAGGAGAAATGCTGGAATCACGTGTACAAATGTGTAGTGCATGTCATAAAGAAAGTGGCAGCACTCTATCATCAACAAGGAAGCTCTCTATTGGGAACATGCAAGAAGGCACTGGTCATCAAGCATAGACAAGTGTGTAGTAGATCAAATCCACTTTCCACACTAGATGTTTAGATGTAGAGTAGTGAATCTTACAGCCACAGTCTAGTTTTGAGCTAAAAAGGAACAGTAGAAGAGAAAATTGTAAACACAGAAAAAAATATCCATAGCTCAGGTACAAGACACCCTATGGCTATAAATATAAACAAATTATCCCCACACTTTTCACAAAATGGAGATGAAATCACCCACAACCTCAAGCACTAAGCTGCCCATGGCCCAGACCTCAGTACATAATGAATACAAGTTAGAAAGGTTTAAAGTTACAGCTACATACACAATGCAATACCTAAAAATTGGAAGCATAATACACTCATCCTGATCCCCACAACTAATACTACCTTCCTCACAGTCTCTATTCCTGTTCCTCGGTACCCTATCCAAATCATTATGCACCTCATCATAAATTAGATCCCTCCACACATTCCCTTGCCACCTACATTTAATATATTAAAGATAATTTACTTAATTTATATTAATGTTATATTAATCTTTTCTTTATATAGAGGTTTTATAATTATAAATGATAATAGTTGATAAAGAACCTTCACTTTATTAAAATAAGGCATATGAATTTTGTTTAAAGAAATTCAAATTGTTGGTGAAGCCATAAACTGGTGCTGAGCTGTGGAAACTCTCAAGAACTGGACTATCATAACATTCACCCAACATCAACCCCTTTATCTAGCAAGTTCCTCATTGACTTATAATTTATTTTATACACAAAATAGTTTCAGACTAATACACTCAACAACCAATCTTTTTAAAGACCTGACAAATCATCTATGATACCTTCAACCAAGCACTAGATTAGATACTACTTGTAGCTATGGACATTGACAAAGCTTTCAATGCCATCCTACACCACAACCTCATACACAACATATACAACACCAACAGGCATAACAATATGAAAAGATGGTTACCAACTATTTGGAGGGTAAAGACACACATGGTACTTGCTGCCTAGCCATCAAGCAAGCAAACCATCTCAAAGTTTCCATACTGTAACCACAAAGATACAGCTGCTCATGTTCTCCAACTCTTACCTCAATACACTATACACCAGGTTCAAATACAAAGACTCAAATTAAATCCAACCAAATCAATAACTAAATTCTCGCCCATTTAACAGGGAATATCAATACATGCCTATTTTTTTTTTTTTGGAGTCCATCTGGCGATTGCCCACTTGGGCATAAGTCGCTGGAAACACAACAGCCTAGAACTAGGTTACTTTAAAATATGAATATGAAAACATAACAATGATAAAAATTGGGAAAACTTAACAATTAGGAAGCAATCTCCGGCATTGGGGGAGGTCCCCCTCACCCTGGTGCAGGAGCATGCAACCTACAAAAAAAAACAACAAAAAAAATAGAACCTACTTAAATAAAGGGGAGAAGCCCGGCCTCCCCCAAAGAGTCAACAAGTCCACAAGTCAATATGCACAAACTCAGCCCAAGTACAAGAGACAGGCGGTAGCACCCCCACCCATCACGGTACCGGGACAGGTACCGTGCGCGAAGATCACCCAGGCTGGGACATTCGACAAGAATGTGCCAAACAATCTGGGGGACGATGCAGTCACCGCAATAGGGAGCAGGCGAGCGCTCCATCAAATAGCGATGCATCACACGAGTGTGTCCGATTCAGAGATGACAGAAAGCGACCTGAAGCCATCATGGCATTGGGGGATAGGTCCATGGGAACAGTTGCAGAAGCAATGGCATGCAACTTTAAGTTCCCTTCGACCGTCTCCCATCTTCTTTGTCAATCAGTCCGAAGAGCTGCCCATATTCCTGCCATGTAGTCGGTGTGGGGAAGAGGGAAATGCTGGTCCAATCACAGACTCGTTGGCGCCCTCATTTCCCGCAATTCCTACATGTCCAGGAACCCAGCAGAAGATAATCTCGACATCCGCCCGACTCGCCAAAACCAGAAGATGCAGAGATTCCAATGCCCCAAGAGCACTCAGGGCGCTTTGTGAGTAGCTATAGATCACAATCCGGTCTCCGAAACGGGCACGTCGCGTAATCTCCCGTACCGAGGGCTGTATTGCCAACAGTTCGGCCGTGAAGACAGACACAGCGCTTGGCAGAGCCCTGCTGACTTCAAACAGAGGGTATATGGCGTGGAAGCTGACCCCCTCTTCGGACTTGGAGCCATCCGTATACACTGGCACGGTTCCAGCAGGACACGAGGTGTGCTCCAAAAAGATCGAACGCAATACTCCCGTCGACGTACAAGCTTTGGGGGCAGAGGCGTGGCGACAAATATCCAAATGTGGTACCCTCCAGGGTGGAGTACTGGGCAGAACCATGGGCGCCACCGGCCCGAGAGCTATACCTAGCTCTCGAAGGAGTTTCCTGGCCCTAAACTCAAAGGGCTTAGGGTATGACTGGAATCTCTCGGCGGCATAGGGACCGTCGAGATCAGCTGCGGATGCAGTGAGAGTTGTTGGCGACTGAGGGAGGCGCCGGGCTTGCGCGTAGCGCGTACAGGCGAGTGCTGCACTGCACGCCGCGTAGAGCGAGTGGCATCTTCCCAGCATCGACCAACAGGCTCTTAATGGGAAAAGTGCGGAAGGAACCGGTCGCAAGGCGAAGGCCGGTGTGGTGGATCGAGTCTACCTTACGCAATAAACACTCGGCTGCGGATGCATAGAACTCGCATCCGTAGTCAAGTTTCGAACGAACAAAGGATCGATAAAAAACTAAGGCAGTAGCCCTATCAGCACACCAAGCGCTGAACGTCACGGAACGGAGAATATCCATGGCGCGGGTACAAGAGACCCTAAGGCTGCGAATATGAGCCTCCCAGGTGAGGCGTCGGTCGAATACAAGACCAAGGAAACGGTGCGATTCAACCACTTCCAGGCGTACCACATTAAGAAACCAGTCTGGATCGGGGCGGAGCCGTGGATGGCGAGAGACGCACTTCAATACCTGTTGGAGTCGACGCTCCAGAGTTGGCATCTGGGCCGCGACAAAAGAGATCGAAAGGTCGTACACGTAGAGAGTAGCGAGAACATCTTCCTGCAGCACCGAGGTGATGCCGTTGATGCTCAGGGCAAAGAGTGTGACACTGAGGACACTTCCCTGAGGGACACTTTCTTCCTGCTCCTTTGGACCAGAGAGGGCTCCCCGCACCCGTACACGGAATCGACGATCTCGCAAAAATTCAGATAGAAACATTGGGAGGCGTGCCCGTGCCCCCATCGTGTGGAGAGTCTCCATGATACTGTATCGCCATTGGGTATTATAGGCCTTCTCCAGATCGAAAAAGACCGTGGCGTAGTGCTGTCTACGAAGGAAAGCCTCGCAGACGGCATTTTCCAGTCGGAGCAGAGCATCCGGCGTGGAGTAGAGCTTGCGGAAGCTGCACTGTGCAGAAGACAAATGGCCTCCGCTGTCCAGGAAAAAGGCTAATCTAACCTTTGCCAATTTCTCCATCAACTTGCACACGCAAGAGGTTAGAGAGAATGGGCGGAAACCGGTCGGAGTAGAGTGAAGCCGACCCCCTCTTGGGACTTAGAACCATCCGTATACACTGGCACGGTTTCAGCGTGACACGAGTTGTGCTCCAAAAAGTTCGAACGCAATACTCCCGGCGCAGTACAAGCTTTGGGAGCAGAGGCGTGGCGACAAATAGCCAAATGTGGTACCCTCCAGGGTGGCGTCCTGGGCAGAACCAGAGGCGCCACCAGCCCGAGAGCTATATCTACCTCTCGAAGGAGTTTCCTGGCCCTAAACCCAAACGGCTTACGGTATGACTGGCGTCTCTCGGCGGCAGAGGCACCATAGAGATCAGCTGCGGATGCAGTGAGAGCTGTTGGCGACTGAGGGAGGCGCCGGGCTCGCGCGTACAGGCGAGTGATGCATTGCGCGCGGCGCAGAGCGAGTAGCATCTCCCCAGCATCGACCAACAGGCTCTCAATGGGGGAAGTGCGAAAGGCACCGGTCGCAAGGCGAAGGCCGGTGTGGTGGATCGAATCCACCTTCCGGAATAAACGCTCGGCTGCGGATGCATAAAACTCGCATCCGTAGTCGAGCTTCGAGCGAACAAAGGATCGATAAAAAAGTAAGGCAGTAGCCCTATCAGCACTCCAAGCGATGAACGTCACGGAACGGAGAATGTCCATGCGCGGGTACAAGAGACCCTAAGGCTGCGAATATGAGCCTCCCAGGTCAGGCGTCGGTCGAATACAAGACCAAGGAAACGGTGCGACTCAACCACATCCAGGCGCATCCCATTAAGAAACAAATCTGGGTCGGGGTGAAGCCGTGGATGGTGGCAAAAGTGCACCACCTTAGTCTTGGCCAAAGAAAACCGAAACCTGTGCGCTTCGGCATAGCGAGAGACACGGTTCAATGCCTGTTGGAGTCGACGCTCCAGAGTTGGCATCTGGGCCGCGCCAAAAGAGATCGAAAGGTCGTACACGTAGAGCATAGCGAGAACATCTTCCGGCAGCACCGAGGTGATGCCGTTGATGCTCAGGGCAAAGAGTGTGACACTGAGGACACTTCCCTGCGGGACACCCTCTTCCTGCTCCTTTGGGCCGGAGAGGGCTCCCCCCACCCGTACGCGGAATCGACGATCTCGCAAAAATTCAGATAGAAACATTGGGAGGCGTCCCCTCGCTCCCATCGTGTGGAGAGTCTCCATGATACCGTATCGCCATGCGGTATCATAGGCCTTCTCCAGATCGAAAAAGAAGGTGGCGTAGTGCTGTCTACGAAGGAAAGCCTCGCAGACGGCATTTTCCAGTCGGAGCAGAGCATCCGACATGGAGTGGAACTTGCGGAAGCCACACTGTGCGGAAGACAGATCGCCTCCGCTGTCCAGGACAAAGGCTAATCTAACATTTACCAATTTCTCCATCAACTTGCACACGCAAGAGGTTAGAGAGATTGGGCGGAAACCGGTCGGAGTAGAGTGATCTCTCCCCGGTTTGCGAAAGGCGAGCACATTAGCGATTCGCCAGGAGTCTGGGAGAAGATCTTCCACCCAGATCCTGTTGAACAAATCAAACAGAAAGTCCATGCCTCGCTCACCCAGGTGTCGAAGCATGGCGTACGGGACATCGTCCGGACCATGGGCGGTGGACGCGCACGAAGCGAGAGCGGAACGCAACTCACTCACAGTAAACTTGTCGTTGAAGGGTTCTCCGCCTCTGGAGGTAAAGTCCAGCCGGCGGCCTTCCGCGACATCACGACGTGCATTGAATGCTGGTGGAGCAGCATCACGGCTAGAGAATTTGTAAAAAGCGGTCGCTAAGGATTCCGCCACGGACGCGCGGTCCGAGATTGCGGTCCCATTCTCCTGGAGAATGGGAGGGGGGTCCTGCGTTAACTTGCCCCGAATCCTTTTGACTCGCTTCCACACCTCAGCTAAAGGGATCTTCCCGTTAAGTGAAGACACGTATGCCCGCCAAGAAGAGCGGCGGGCGTGCTTCCAAATATACCGGAACCTAGCCCTAGCCCGACGAAATTCAGCGACAGTGAAATCGTTCGGGCGGCGCTTATAGCGCATGTAGGCATAACACTCGGCTGACCACCATAGGAGTAGTTAGCGTGCAAAACGGCCAGATGTCCTAGGAATAGTAGTCAGGCCCACGGCGATGAGGTTGGCGGAGAACTCAACGGCCTCATCTACCGACCTAAACTCCTTGACTGAGATAGAGAATTCAGTCATTTCCTCTAATGCAGGCCACCGCGCCCGGGCCAAGCACCACCGAGGTGGTCTCTCAGGCGGCAGTTGCCCTGAAAATGATATTTTAATGGGAAGGTGATCACTACCATGGAGGTCATCGACTACCCCCCAATCAAAATCAGGCTGTGCATCCGAAGAGCACAAAGATAGGTCAAGGCAAGAAAATGAAGCGGTTCTCGGACAGTGATGCGTAAACTCATTCAAGTTTAGGACACTCATCTCAAGCTCTTCGATCAGATCGGCAAAGACTTGTCCCCTGGGATTTGATGAAGTAATCTCCCCAGAGAGGATGCCTGCCGTTCAGATCTCCAAGCAAGAGATAGGGCCTCGGCAACCGTGCCACGACGCGGCGGAAGTCCCCCGCGTCGATTCAGCTGACGGTGGAATGTACGCAGAAATGATAGTATACCTCCTATCCAGGTGCAGCTGCACAGCCACTGCATGAAAGAAGGTATCTAAAGAGAAAGAAAGAACGGAGACATCATGCTGGGTGTAAACCGCGCATCCCCCAGCCTGCCATCCCGTGGTGGTGGGGTCGCAAGAACCTTATACCCCAGGCGGGCAGGCAGGGCGCACGCGACTAGCATGGTCTCCTGCAGAAAGATAGCTAACGGGTAACAGGACGAGACAAGCCTTCGCAGCTCCTCCCAGCTGGCCCGGAGTCCACGGCAATTCCATTGAAAGAATATGCCTTACGGCAAACGGTCACGCAGGGGAAAGCCCTGGTTTTAGCCGGGATGGGTACGAACCCTTTTTGCCGCCAGCTTTACCAGGGGAGCACCTGGGTTGAGTAGAGCCTGCAGAAGGGCTCCGAATGGGTGTGGAAACAACCGTACTCATTAACCTGGATGGGCCAGGAGCAGAGGGTGTCTTTCTAACTATTGAGGCATATGATGTTCCAGGCATCGCCAGGCACACCAGGACCAAGTCCTTAGCCTCACGGAATGAGAGTCGATCCTGGGCCTGAACGGCCAGGATTTCTTTCTCAAGGAGATATGCACCACATTGCTTCAAAGAAGCAGGGTGTGGCTCTCTGCAATTGACAAACTTGGCCACACACGATTTAGACTTATCATGTGTGGCCTTTGAGCAATTTACACAGACTTCGGGTGACCCCGACTTTGCATATCTACAAGAACGATTTGTATGGCTGAAGCGGTGACAGTAATAGTGCTGCGGCGGCAGTGGCACAAATGCCTTCGTGCGGTAGAGTTACCAACCGGCACGTACCGCCTTAGGGAGCTTCTCACAGTCGAGCATGACAAAGAGTGTAGGAGTGGGTCTCGAGGCCCCTCCCTGTTTTCTCATCACACGTTCGACCTTGACCGCCCCATGATCGGCCAGCTCTAGGGTGATGTCCTCTATGGAGTAGTCAACGAGTTCCCTCGCATAAACTACTCCTTTCACAAAGTTCATGGTAGAGTGCGGTGTCCCACTCACCGGGGTGCCATCAAGTGTCCAAAGAGCACTTATCCTAGCTGCCTCAGAGGGATTTGCCGCATTCGCCAGAAGGCTCCCATCCGAGAAACGGGTCACCTTCGGCTCTCTACCAATTACACTAGCTAATGCTCTCCTCTGATGGATCAGTTGCCCTTGGCCAACATGCTGACATCAGTGGAGCAAATGATGAGGAAGCGTTTGGAGCCAGTGGTCCTGAAAATGCCAGGTAATCTCTGAATAAGGAGCCCCGATGTTATCGAGTCTCCACCCTGTGCACTTTTGGTCTTTGCCATAGTCAGGGGCCCACACCCGGGAGGGCAGAGGGGCTGGATGTGCCGATCTTGGCTTGGTCGCTTGCCAAAGTGGCAGCAGACCCATCCGTTCCCACAGCCCCCATGGATGGATAGGAGCCCCGGGTCTTCTTAGTCTTTTTTTTCTTTTTTTGGGGGGAGAGGAGGGCGGGGAATGAACCTGCTTCTCACCTCCACTGGTAAGAGCCCCCAGGCCAGATCGACCGGCCTCAGGTCATTCTTCAAAATGGAGAAGGTCCTGGTGGTCCCAGGGACACCGGTTAGAGGAGATCCCTCCCCTCCTTGTACTGCCTTGGAGACCCCAGCCATTTGAGGAGGACCTTGCATAGGGGCGGATTCGGGTTTGGTGCTTGGCGCCGAGCCTGGATTCCCCCCCATGGAAGGCCCTACCGTCTGAGGATGGGTTTCCTCAAGGACCATATCCATCACTGAGGGGCCTCCAGTTGACAATCCCCTCCCAGGACATCGCAGGTCCTCTTGGCAGCAATACCAGTCTTCTGTTGGGAGGCACAGGCCTTGACCCCGGCAAGGTTTAATATTCTTGCCAGCAGGTCTTTTGAGGGAAGCAACCAAAGGGGCCTGGCTTCCCTCTCCCCCCCTAAGGGGGCTTGCCCTACCAAGCCGCGTCAATGAGGGGTGGTCGGCAATGGGCTGCCTGCTGGCTTTCTTGGCAGTCCCCTTAGAAAGAAAAGGAGGGACTGCCACTGGAAATAGGGAGGTGCCCGAAAGCACCTCCAGAGAATGGGGTGACGGGGAGTCCCCTACACCCGTAGTCGTAGGAGAGGAGTAAGCCTCCTCTCCGGTTAGAGAAATATAGAGGGTCCCCTGTGCAAGTACAGGGGGGATGACCTCCATTTTTTCTGTGGAGCTGCCCGAGGGTGGCTCCGTTAATGATACAGGGGAAATTAAGGGTAGATTTTGATTTTTTGCATCAATGGGCATGGTGACCCTAAATTATCTGCAGGACGCAATAGCTCATCACCTCTCACAGTTGCCCTCACTGCAAGAGGTGCTTACAGACCTGGCTCTGCCAGGCACCACCATTCAGGACCACCCCTCCCGCCTGGTGGCCTGGCAGTCCATCGGATTGGTGGCTCCACTTTAGACACGGCATAAAAAGATAGATTGGATGTGAGGAAGGTATGGGTGGGGATGAAGCAGGTTTGTAAAAACCAACCACCCCAGACCAGAGCTCAGGGGTTAAGGAACATTGTCCCCTCCCCCCCTCAGCCTGATCCGGGATGGTTGGCTGAGAAGAAGGTCAGCATCTACCCTGTGAAATTAGAGAGTGACCAGAGAAAGTTGTAGGAGAGGTTGTATGAAAAGCAAGGAAACAAGTGTTTTAAAGGAAGGAGAACAGGCTAAGCTGGGGTCGGATAAATACAGGCCTAAGACTCTTGGCAAGTTCTCATAGGAGAAAGCCTCTGCCTCTTCACCCAGTTTTGGTAAATTTTGTTCCATCCCTCTCCTTCAATGAAGTGAATGTTGCATATAAAAGAAAGGACAAATTAATTATTATTTTGATTAGAGTATTGATTGCTATTATGAATATGACATCATTTGGAAGTATATTTTATTGAAGAAGAAAACTTTTTAAAAAATATCTTTCTATATATAATCTTATACAAATTTTGAGATTTTATATCATCCTATTATTTTGATATATTTTTATAGGCATTATTTTGGTACTAAGCAATTTAGTTTATATAAAATGCAAAAAAAATAGTACATAAAATTATTGTATATGCAAAGAACTTATTTTATTGTATTGTGTTCACTCCACTCACTGATCTACTTCACAGTTGTATTCCAAAAAACTACTAAAATCTATGCTGGTTACCAGTACAGGTATCAACTAACACAAATCCATCTAACTATACACTCTTTCCCTATGAATCAACAAACACCATGATCCAGCAATGCACAATTACCCCCACCTCTTTCCCAATGTAAGTTGTATTCCTGTCTCCCCCCTCCAACTGCACAAATGAGATTTAAAAACATTGCTAAGAGAGAGAAAAATCCTTCAACTAAACATTAACAGTATATGGAACAAGGAAATGTACTCAAAGAATCCCTATCAACCACAACATATATCTAAACCATCCAGGAATCAACATCCAACCCCACTAAAAAAATAGCACATTACAGGCACATTAAAGAAATGTTGGAAATGGAGACCTAATCACAGACAACAGAGACGACATCCGCTGCACCAATATCACTGGAGTCACCTCAACTCCTCTGCCTAACCAAGATGTAATGGAAATACAAATTATCCAATCAAGCATAGACCAAAGAGACTAGATTTTCCCAAATCTGTACATACCTGTTCCTCTATCCTACTTATAAGCTGCATTTAATTACCTTCCAACATAACCAGGTAGCTATATTGATTATTCATCTAGCACAAGAGCTGTAGGATCATGGAACATTTAAACCAATTTTTGATCTTGAACAACCATTTTACCAACCAATACAGACAAACCCTTCAAAAACACACTTCCAAGACACTTCTTAAGATACCATCCTTTGCTCACCTGAGCTAGCAACCAAAAAGTTCTGATAACCCTATATTGCATTACCATCTGACTATCTTGCAATTATTATATGAATAGTCCATCGTAAGCAAACACCTGACTGGGTCTTCATCACCAACTATACAAAATAAAACCTTGAACAAAGCCTCTTAGTCACCCAGTTGTGATATAAACAAGGCCAAACAACAAGAAAAACAACAATATAACCCAAACTTCTCTCCAGAAATAAGAGATAAAAGCAACTGCGAACAAAAAATACCAATGACATTAAAAATGTTATAGGAAACATCAAATAAAGAATAAAATGCAGAAAACTCTAAAACTTTGAGTCTTGCAACATAATTTGATCTTTTGAGCATGTTGAAAACATATAAATCAATATATAAAGAAAACTTATGGCCGTACCTTTAGACAAATGTGTAGAGCACAAAATGCATTCCACTCCAAAACAGTATGCTTAAACGAAAAGTGGATTGCACATTTGTAACGTGCTACACAATTTTGCTGCATAGTTGTTCACATTATTGGAACAAATATGGAGAAATGTGGAGAGCAAAGTGAATCGCTCCGACCCTGTTCACTTTGCGTTACACATTTTATAATTACATTGGACGTTGCATTCCAGATTCTGATTCCAATGGTATATGACTCAGTTAGTGTATGGATGGTTCAAACTAAAGAAATAATGCTGTTATGGGTAAAAAGTGATAGCCCAAATATCCATTAAATATTGTGAATATACTCATCAAAATACTTTGCGTTACACATTTTATAATTACATTGGACGTTGCATTCCAGATTCTGATTCCAATGGTATATGACTCAGTTAGTGTATGGATGGTTCAAACTAAAGAAATAATGCTGTTATGGGTGAAAAGTGATAGCCCAAATATCCATTAAATATTGTGAATATACTCATCAAAATACAAGATAATAACAACAACTTCCAGCATGGTGAGTAGATGATAAACATCTCATGTTCTTTTCTTATTAGGTTAATAGGTACATAACTGTTTACTTATATAGTTTTACCAATTCATTCATTCATTTTTGTTAAAAGCTTAAGTTAAAATCTTAATTAGGTTAGGATATGTTTTGTTAAGTTTTGGGACAATAACAAAATATGAGGTTAAAATCATATTTGGCAGCTCCTAGCAGCTAATGTCTGTGAGTTGCATCTTGTAAATGAGTGCATATATATATATATATATATATATATATATATATATATATATGAAAATTAACCCACAGGAAAATGAAAAGATGAATCCAAGCACTTTTGAACTATACTTTGCAATGAGGTTCAGACTGAATAAAGACTCTGTCAATCGAGCAATTCACCTCATAGAGCCTTATGTTCCTCAGCATTTAAGTAACTGAGGTGAGCACTCATTGGGTACATTTTTCATATACATTTATAATAGCCCTACACTATAAATATGCATCATGCTAATATGCAATGCAGATTTACTGCAGATGAATATGGTACTTAAAATTCACATGCTAAACACTGTGGTCATATTAGTACAGAGCTATTCTAAATAGTAATCATATTTTATTAAGTTCAGGTTAGGTTAGGTTTAAGCTTGATAAGTATAGGTTTAGGAAGGAGATTGGGAGGAATTGGTTTACAAATCGTGTGGTAGATGAATGGAATAGGCTCACTAGAGATGTGATAGAAGCCTCCTCTCTGGGTAGTTTTAAGAATAGATTAGATAAATATATGGATGAAGCTGCTAGATGGGACTGACTTTTTTTATGTACATATGTATATATTTTTCTAAGGAGTGGGGAGATTATATTTTGCGGTTGCATGAATGGACATAATCATCTGGATGCATTTTATGTATATTGTAGATTAGATCTGACGAACTCCTGTAAAGGGTGACAATGTTGATGACTTTTCTCTGGTAAGAAATCTTTTGTGTGTTGACTGGAACAAGAGCTGCCAAGTGTAGGCCATGAATGGTCTTTTGCAGTCTCCTTCTTTTCTTATGTTTCTTATGTTCTTATGTGACTCACGACTTATATTCTCATCTGTATAATCTCTCTACATATAAAATCAGGTCTATAATGAAGTTACAAAAATTATATACTTTCAGTATTCCATTCAGGGAATTAGTATACTTCTTTTCCCTCTATGTTGTGCCGTGTATGTTCATGGGATAGTAATACAGAGAGTTCTTGTTCCCCTGCCACAGGGAAATCTATTATTTTAGTTTTCTTATTTTAATTTTTAATTTTTTCAGGTGTCCCAGTTCCTGTTCACCTGCAGGTGCTGATTATATTGAGGTACCTAGTAACATGCATCCACCAGCTCACCATAGGAGATTGCTATGATGTTTCGCAATCTTTGGTATGCTGCTGCATCCATCGTGTTTCACGAGCAATTGCCAGGATGAGCCACTCTGTCATCAAGATGCCAAATAATGATGAAGCCCCGAGGGTGGTGGAAGACTTCATGGCAATAGCTGGAATGCCTGGTGTGATAGGCTGCATTGACTGTACTCATATAGCTATAAAGAGACCACCTAGAGATCAGTCTGAACATTTTAGGAACAGGAAGGGAGCATTTTCTCTAAACAAGCAGGCAGTAAGTGAAACAAGACTGCAGTTTTTTAATGTTGTTGCTAGGTGGCCAAGAAGCACACATGATGCAAATATCTTCAACAACAGTTGTTTGTATGTTGAAATGGAAGACGGCGTTCACAGAGGTCATCTTCTTGGTGATGCTGGATATCCTTGCACAGCATTTCTGTTCACACCACTTACAAATCCCCAGTCACATCAAGAAATATGGTACAAAAAATCCCATATCACTACCCAGAATTGCATTGAAAGATTCTTTGGAGTCCTCAAAAAAAAAGGCTTGCTACTTTAGGCAAGCTAATGCAGACAGAGCTTGAGAATACCAAAGTCCTCATTATCACAGCAGCTATTCTTCCTAATTTATCAATACGATGGAGAGTTCCAATTCCAGATGAGGTGGTTCAACTGCAGTTAGACGAGGAACAGGATAACATAACATAACATAATTTCACAGATGACAAAAGCCACAAGGGCCTATCAAAGGTCATCCGTATCTGTCAAAACTGACCTGCAAAATGCATCCAAAGAATTGGGTCAGATCATGCATCTACAATATACAATTTAATCAATCCATAGGATCGTGTCCGATCATGGATCTACAATATATAATTCAAACCATACACAGGAATGTGTCAAAAACAAAGAGCATCATCATCAAGGCTCATCAAAATCCAAATCAATCATAATATACAATAATAAAAAACTGCATCCACAGGAATGAGTCCAGAATATCACCCAAAGTTAACCCTCCCTCCACATAAAATCATCTAATCTGTGTTTGAATACATTTAAGTTTGGACTGTCTACCATTTCAAATGGCAAACTATTTATTCCAATAATCTACCACTCTATCGGTGAAAAAATATCTTCTAACATCCAACCTGTACCTCTGTTTTTTTCATTTTTAAGTGGTGACCCCTAGTCCTATTACTACCTTCCAACTCAAAAAACTTGCTAAAATCCAACTTGTCCATCCCAGAGCAGATTTTAAAAGCTTAATCATATCTCCCCTCACACATCTTCTCTCAAATGAGAACATATTTAGTACCCTCAGTCTATCTTCATATTCAAGGTGCTTCAGGGAAGGTATTATTTTTGTTGCCCTCCTTTGTAGTGACTCAACAGGTTGATGTCATGCCTAAAATGTGGTGACTATGCTTGTATACAGTACTCTAAATGTGGCCTAACATAAGAGTTATAGAGTTTAAGGATAACCTCTTTACTATTGTAGCTAACATTCCTGTTAATGTATCCTAGCACCCTATTTGCTCTATTTTTTGCCTCAATACACTGTTTTGAAAACTTCAGTGAACTATCTACTACTGCACCTAAGTCCTTCTCATCCTCAACTCAACTGAATTCAGCCAATGCCCATCCATTTCATAGCTAAATTCCCTATTATCTCTTCCCATATTAAGAACTTTGCATGTTTTAAGGTTAAAAGTCATCTGCCACTTCTGAGTCCCAATTTTTATTTTCTGCTTATGAAGTTGTTTTGTCATTGCTAAAAGAAGCATCAGATTTTTAATTGCATCTGGCAATTTTTTTCCAAGATATATATATATATATATATATATATATCTTCCTTTCGTTGTTGCATTACAGTCCCTGGCACCATTATTTTGTACTACCCTATTTTATTTTTTATCACCATCACATATATGTGACAGTGGTTTCTTGACAATTGTTTAATTTTTTATTATATTTGATTTGAATTCCATTTATGCATTATTTTTATTTCTTTTCAGAAAAATTTACAGCATTAGTATTATTTCATTACTTTAGGTACATTTTGCTAAGTAATTAACATGTCTAGTTATGCACACCTAGTCTTCATGTGCATTCACTGTTTCAATGAATTCCACTCTTAATAAAATACATAACTTATTCAGAGAATGTAAAAGGAAGTGAACAATAATAAAAAAATAAAATAATAGAGAAAAAATAAATAAAAAATAAATAAAATAGACAAAAAAAGGGTTCACACTAGCTGGCTCCACATGCCGAACCTGGATACAGTACCTTTTAAAATAACTGCAGGAAAACAGTAGCAATGAAATGAATATTTGTTCCTTTCATCATAAAAATCCAAAAGAAAGGTACTTGAACTAACTGCTAGTAATTCAATTATTTTTTATTATAATCACTCCATTTTTTTTGGCACCTTTGTCTGTTCCGTCCAATGATCCATTTTCTAATTGGAAATAACATGGAACTGGCAACAGAATATTTTGACAGGCATATAAAATAGATCAATTACTGGCACCATAATTTGGTGCCGGGACAGTTATGCAAAATTCCCTGGCACCATATAATGGTGCTTGGCACTCAATGTGTTAAGTCACTCAGCACTTTAAAGCTACCCTCAACTTCTTTGACTACAGCTGCCAATTTAGTGTCATCAGCAAATATTTACACCTTGCTATTTACAGCCTCCCCAAAATCATTTATATAAACTATGAATAACATAGGGCCTATAACAGATCCCTGAGATACACCACTGATAATGTCCCTCCACTGTGACCTCTTCCCATTCAGCACAACTCTCTCTTTCCTGTCTTTCAGCCATCCAGTTATCCAATTCAAAACTTTACCACATATCACATGCATTTTTAATTTGTCAACTAGTCTCCTATGTGGAACCTTATTAAAAACTTTGCTAAAATCTAAGTGAATTACATCAACATTCTTTCCCTTATGTAATTGTTTAGTAACATAATCCATAAAATCCAGTAAATTTGTTAAACACGATCTACCTCTTCTAAACCCATGCTGAGCATCATTTATTAAACTAACATACTCTAGATGGTCAGAAATCCCCTTCTTAACTATCTTTTCAAGGATTTTACAAACGATAGAAGTTAAGCTTACCGGCCTAAAGTTATTCGGGTCCTCTTTATATATCTTACAAACTTGGAAAAAGAAAATGGAAAGTGGTGTTGCTGTGTATATCGATAATAATATCGATGCAAGTGATATGAAAGGTTATAAAAGGCTGAAGTGAATGCACTCAGAAAAATAAGAAGAAATTTAAGAAAAGACTTTGAAAAGAAACTGGCTAGTGAGATTAAGCATAACCCCCAAATATTTTGGAAATATGCTAATAGTAAACTCCAGACAAGATCTAGGATTGGTGACTTGGACTGTGGCAATGGTAACACAGCAAGGAATGATATTGATTAGGCAGAAACATTAAATGACTTCTTTGGTAGTGTTTTCACTGAGGATGATCAAAGAAATATACCACAGTTAGAAAACATATGTTGGCAGTAACCCATTGAATCATGTGGTAATTAGTGAAGAAAAAGTGAGAAAGAAACTAATAAAACTGAGAAAAAAGAAATCAGCTGGACCAGATGGATTTCACCCAGAAATGCTTAGTGAAATAGCAACTAGTATTAGCCTATCATTAAATATTATTTACAATAAATCTCAAGAAACTGGTGAAATTCCACAAGACTGGAAAAATGCCAATATCATCCCAATCAATAAAAAAGGAAGTCGATGGCAGCCTGGGAATTATAGGCCAATAAGTCTAACAGCAGTCGTGTGTAAGATTATGGATACAATAGTAAGAGACGATATTGTCAAACACATGATTGATAATGGCCTTTTTGCTGATCAGCAACATGGTTTTGTCCCGGATAGATCATGTACAACTCAGCTACTCTTATGTTTGGAGGAATGGTCACTGTTTGTGGAGCATGGAAAGAGCTTTGATGTTGTGTATTTGGACTTCCAGAAGGCTTTTGACTCAGTCCCTCATAAGTAAACTGCAAGCTTATGGGATAGAAGGAAAACCTTATAATTGGATAGAAAGCTTCTTGACAGGCCAAAGACAATGGATAGTCATGAATGAAGACAGATATAACAGGACGGCAGTGAAAAGTGGTATACGACAGGGAAGTGTTCTGGGACCAATTTTGTTTGTGTTGTTTATCAATGATCTACCTGATGCTGTATCAAGTACAGTTAAAATATTTGCTGATGACACAAAGATTTACAAGGAAGTAAACACATCACAAGATCATCAGGACTTGCAGGGAGATTTAAGGAAGTTAAGTGAATGGTCTAATCTGTGGCAGTTGAGGTTTAAGGCAAAAAAAATGTAAAATGATGCATTTTGGATTCCACAATCAAGACTATGTATATACCATGGATGGTGAAATAGTGGATCAACTTAAAGAAGAGAAAGATCAAGGGGTAATCATTGACTCTGAATTGAAATTCCATGCACACATGTCCGCTGCAGTTAAAAGGGCCAACCAGATGTTGGGAATTATGAAAAGCACATTTGCAACATTTACCAGAGATACCTTGCCACTGTTAATAAATGCATTAGTTCGTCGCCATCTGGAATATGGCAACATCATTTGGCACCCACGATTCATCACTGATAATATTAAAGTGGAATCCGTACAAAGAAGAACTACAAAATTGGTTCCGGAACCGAGTGATCAAGAATATAGCGAAAGACTGCGCCAGCTTGGACTCTTTTTCCATGAAATATAGACGCCGTAGAGGTGATATGATTCAAGTTTACAAGCTTCTAAATGGATTGGAGAGAATCAACCCTGGCCTATTCTTCATATCTCAGGAATATTCAGAAATGCAAGGTCATTCCAATAAACTATTTAAATGCCATAGCCAGAAGGTGGTGAGGAAAAATATATTTGGCCAGAGGATTGTCAATGACTGGAATTCTCTGCCAGATCAAGTGATCACAGCCACAAGTCCCCAGTCCTTTAAGAACAAGTTGGATAAACACTGGGAGGCAACTGGTATAGCTACACATAGTCAGCATCATAGAAGTTTTCATAACAATGATCAGGCGACTACAGGATTACCTCATTAGCCGGTACCATAATAATGATGATGATGAAGAGGTACTGCAATACTATCTACACCTTCTTTGAGTAACCTAGAATGAATGTTGTCAAGGCCAGATGCCTTACAAGTATTTAACTCCATTATAAGCCATTTAATTTCTTCTCTGTCTACATTAATAGAATTTATCACTACTTCCCTTGACCTAGAATTATCATCAATTAATCTAACTGGTTTTTCTCTCTCCTCTGCGTCTCTTTCCTTTCCCTGCCACACCATGTACTCTTATATTTCGCTGATCATTATCAGTAACTAGTTTCCCGCCCTCAAAGACCCAATGACACTATCTAACTCCTGCCACAACACGTGAACCCCAGCCCGGCTTAGATGGAGTCCATCCAATGCATACAATGCCTTATTCCCATAAAACCCATTCCAAACATCTACAAATACTAATCCTGACTCCTCACACAGTCCTTTTGTGGTGGAGCGAATGTAAGTGTGTGTGAAGGGCCATTCTCCCACTTTTTTTGCAATACCCTCTCCCTCCCTCTGTGCAAATGGGTGTGTGTGAATAACTGGAATTTAAATTTTGTTTTGTTTTTCCAATTTTTATTGATGTTTGTATTCTCTTTTCAGAGATATTTTGAAAAAAATCTTTTGCCAAATATAAATATAAAGATAAATATTTAGAGAATTATCAAAGCTGTAAATTATTTGTACGCACTTGGATATACATTTAAAGGTAAAATAGTTAATGAATTTACTCAGGTAATGCCCACTTATTGGTTTCCCTTCCCTATATAGTAAATGGATCGTAAATGGTGGATATCATCTCTTCTACAGAGAGTGGAAGGTTGGATGGACTGCGAGAGGGGTTCTCTAGGTGAGTGCTCCGCCCAGCCCTGAGACGGAGGGCTTTCATACCTCGCTTGCTACCTGCACTGCCCACCTGAATTGCCGATGAGCCTGCCTCCTTTTATATAGGCCTACTACCACCCACCTCCAGCGCACAAGTGATAGTCCCGTGCCCCTTTTTGTTTGGTTGTTTTTTTTTCATTTCGTTGTGTGGATATATTTGAGTAAATTTGTTCTCTTCACCGGTTAGAAATGTTGGGGGGTATCTTGTTTGGATTGGGGAATTTGGCTTCATTTTGAAGTGTGCACACTTTTCTTGTAAATATAAATTATAATTATATTTGCAATTATTATTGTATTTTTTGTAAGTAAAGGACTGTATATACAATCCGTTTCATTCTCCTTTGATTTCTCACGTCCGAATTAGTGTAGAAAGCGGGTTGAAATGATTGGGATTAGAGCATCAATTTTCAGCCCGCTACACTTTCACATACTCATTCAACCCAATTGCATGAGACAACCATTCCATCCACACATCCAATTTTGAAAGCACACTTAAAACAATGCCTTTCACTCTACTTTCACTCATCCTTTCAACTAACCTTTTGTACCTCTCTCGTAACTCACATGAACCCACCTTCTTTACATCATTTACTCTCACATGCGTAATCACAACTGCATCCCTCTCACACCCAGACACCAGAATACCATATCTCCCAGACACATCATTTACACTAGCACCGGCCAAACAAACACTAAGTCCCTTCCATTTGCTTGCATTCAACTTCCTATCTAAAATATCTAATCTGAGAGTGACCCATCACAAGCACCTCAGTCATCCTCCGGTAACACTTAAGTTTTGGGGCGCACGGTAGGTGGCACTGTTTATAGGCTACAAGTTTGGGCTGCAATATATGCCTTATGACATCAGACGGTAGCATCAGATATGAACAATTACGGCGTTATATTTTTTTGTTATGAGTATATACTGGACTCCCCAATTGATTGAAATTCAGGATCATCGCAGGGTGGTCCCCCTGCAGTGATATCTCCCCGACGAGCAGTCCCCTTGAATTTACTGTGTTCCCCCCCCCCCCAACAGCATTTTACTGGCAGGAAAAACCTAACCTAATGGGGGTGTTGTTGTCCTTGCATGTTTCCTCTTTCTTGTGTATGGTGTACTGGCTGATGATGCAGGGTGGGCTGGCTGAGTGGTGGATAGAGAAACAAAGGGTCACCAGCATAGATGGAGGAAGAGGGGGATCTGGGGGAGGTGCCCCCCCCCCCCAAACACCCTTTTGACTGTGGGGGGGGCCTAGTCCATCTACTTTCGGGTAAATATGTAGATGAGCGGCCCGGCTAATAAGATGTACCATTTCGTCCGTGTTCCAAAATGTTTGCATTTTTGGAGTACATTGAAGGGGACGGCTGGGGGGGGGGGGGGTAATACGATGTGGACCACACTGCGATGATCCGAGTTTCATTAAATTGGGGGGAGGGGTCTAGGGGGTGTATATAATCCTAATTGGGTAAACATGTAGATGAGCGGCGCGGCCGCAAAAAATTATTTTTGTGTAAATATTATAACATAACATAACATAATTTCACGGATGACAAAAGCCACAAGGGCCTATCAAAGGTCATCCGCCTCCGTCAAAACCCACCCACAAAAAGTACCATCACCAGGGAAGGACAAAATCAAAGTCCTCCACAATATAATATAACAGATGACAAAAGCCACAAGGGCTCATCATAGGTCATCCGAGTCAAACAGCCTCTTTTTTAAGGCACCCAAACTCCCAGGAAAACTACATCCAGAGGATTGCATCCAGAAACAAGGGTATCACCAATCAAGGCTTGTCAAGAACTAAATCATGCAGCTATAGATATATACAAACAATATTAATATATACAAAACTTAGGAACCATCACAACCTTCCCTCCCCATAAACTCATCCAACCTACTCTTAAATACATTTAGATTTGGACTACATACTACCCTCCGCGGCAATTTGTTCCAGAAGTCTACCACTCTATTGGTGAAAAAATATTTTCTTAAATCCAACCTACACCCTTGCTTTTTAATTTTCAAGTGGTGACCTCTAGTCCGATTTCCATCATCTAACTCAAAAAACTTGCTAACATCCAATTTATCTATCCCGGAAAAAATTTTAAAGAGCTCAATCATATCCCCTCTCACACACCTCCTTTCGAACGAGAACATATTTAATACCCTCAGTCTATCTATATATTCAAGGTGCCTCAGGGAACGAATAATCTTTGTTGCCCTCCGTCGCACTGACTCGAGAAGGTTAATATCGTGTCTAAAATGTGGGGACCATGCCTGTATACAGTACTCTAGATGTGGCCTAACATAAGAGTTATAGAGTTTAAGAATAACCTCTTTACTTTTGTAAAGGACATTTCTCTTAATGAAACCCAGCACTCTATTTGCCCTATTTCTTGCTTCAATACACTGCTTAGAAAACCTTAATGACTTATCTATTACTACTCCTAGATCTTTCTCATCCTCTACTGAGCTCAGCCAATGCCCATCCATTTCATAGTTAAATTCTCTATTATCTTTTCCCATGTTAATAACTTTGCACTTATCAAGGTTGAAAGTCATTTGCCACTTATGTGCCCAGGATAACAATTTATTTAAATCCCCCTGCACTTTAAAATTATCATCAATATCTTTAACTACAGCTGCTAATTTGGTATCATCCGCAAAAATTGACACTTTATTATTAACTGCCTCCCCAAGATTGTTTATATAGATGACAAAATAATAATGAGCCGAGAACTGATACCTGAGGAGCCCCACTGATAACATCCCTCCACTCTGACTTTACACCATTTAGCACTACCCTTTGCTTCCTGTCTTTCAGCCACTCAGCTATCCAATTTGAAACACCCCCACATATCCCAATCATTTTTAATTTATGAACTAGTCTCCTATGTGGTACCTTATCAAATGCTTTACTAAAAGCTAAGTAAATTATATCTACATTCTCTCCCTTATCTACTTGATCTGTTACCAACTCCAGAAAGTCTAGTAAATTAGTCAAACATGATGTACCTGATCTAAACCCATGCTGAGCATCGCTGATTAACCCCTCCCTCTCTAGATGTTGGCAAATCCCTTTTTTTAACTATTTTTTCAATAATTTTACAGACTACAGGAGTTAGGCTAACCGGTCTAAAGTTATTTGGATCCCCATTACTACCCTTCTTGAAAATGGGGACTACATTTGCTCTCTTCCAATCATCGGGTATTTCTCCATATTCCAGTAACCTAGTATATAACTTCTCCAGAGTTATTGAGATACTTTCTACACCTTCTTTAGGTATCCTAGAATGAATATTATCAGGGCCGGAGGCCTGGGTAGTATCTAACTCACCTATTAGTCCTTTTATCATCCTCCGATCCACACTAATGGTAGTAAACAGCTCTTTCCCTGACCCATGAGTGCTATACATAAGACTATTTAGTTTCTCCTTTGTAAATACTGATGCAAAATGACCATTTAGTACATCAACTATTTCCTCATCAGTTTCTCTCACAACCCCTTCATATTTGATAGATCCTATTTTAACTCTGCCAGACTTGTTATTAATTTTATAGCAACTAAAGAACTTTCTAGGATCTTTGTTGCTATCCTGAGCTAATTTAATTTCTGACCCCCCTTTCTTCTTCTTTATAATCTTATTTAACTCATTCCTAGCCATTCTATAATCACTTAAATTTTGAATATTATTTTCTCCCTGTAATTTTTTGTATGCACTTTTCTTCTCTGAATTTTTTATAGCTATCCTGATTCCACCATAATGGTTTCCTACTTTTGTTCCTAATGGCCTTCATTGAAATACATTGTTCTTAGACTACATTTATTATATGCTTGAAAGTATCCCACATCCCATAAGCATTTTTACCTCTGAATTCTACATCCCAGTCTACCAAATTTAGCAAGCTTCAAAGTTTTACATAATCTCCCTTATGAAAATTTGGAACTTTTTCAGCATCATCGGTTATTTTACCCTTCTCAATTCCCAAGTTAAAACGAACTATCTGATGGTCACTATTTCCCAATGCTTCCCCAACAGTCAATTCTTGAACTAAATGATCACTGTTAGAAAGTACTAAATCTAATATATTGTCCCCCCACATTGGCTCATTAACAAATTGATTCAAAAAATTATCCTCAAAGCATTCTATGAACCTGCCACTTGTTCTATCCCTACCTATCATATTTTCCCAGTCCACAGAGTTTAAATTGAAGTCCCCAATAATAACTGCATCTGTTTCACATCCCTTACTTATTTCCTTTATCATTAGTTCATCCATATCATCAGTCTGCCCAGGTTGCCTGTAAAAAGCTCCCAAATGCACCATTCTATTTCTACTGAACCTAATATCTATCCAAAGTGACTCAACTCCATCCTGCTTTATTGAAGTATTTAAACTTGAAACAATGTTGTTTTTTATATAGATAATTATTCCTCCACCAATCCTACCTGTCCTTTGACTAATGTACATATTATAGCCCTGTAAATCAAATTCACTTATAGTGTCACTAAATTCTATTTCATTAACCCATGATTCAGTAACGCATAATATATCTATATCTTCATTGCTAATATAACTAAATAGCTCATCCTTCTTGTTTCTAAGACTACGAGCATTTGTATAGAAACAATTTAACCCCCCTATCCCTGAAGCACCTCTTGAAACCTGAATGACCTCACCTTGTAGCGGGCCAAAAATATATCTCTAATCCCAATCGATCCAACCCGCTTCCTACACTGTCCAGACGTGAGAAATCGAGGGAGAATGAAACGGATTGTATATACAGTCCCTTTACTTACAAAAAAAGTACAATGATAGTTACAGTTATATTTACAGCAATTTATATTTACAAGGGAAGTGTGCACACTTCAAAATGAGGCCAAATTCCCCCTACAAAATACGATACCAAAAGAGAATTTTATAACAGGCGAATACAACAAATTTACTTATATATCTACACAAAACATAAAAAAACACAACAACAACCGAATGAAAAGGGGCACGCGCTATCACTTGTGTGCTGGAAGTGGGTGGTAGTAGGCTAACTTAGAAAGAGGCAGGATTGTCAATGAAGGCGGGTATGGTGGTCCAGGTGGTTAGCGAGGTATGAAAGCCCTCCGTCTCAGGGCTGGGCGGAGCACTCGTCTAGAGAACCCTTCTTGCTGTCAGTCCACGCTTCCACTCTCTGTAGAAGAGATATATCCTCCTTTTATGACCCCTTTATTTATACATGGAAGGGAAACTAATAAGTGGGCATTACCCGAGTAAATTTATCGACTAGCTTACCTCTTTCCAGAATATGGCGCTTTGCTAAAAGATATTATAAACAAAGTACAATTTTGATAAAAGATTATTTTAAGCAAAGTACAATCTGAGAAAGAGAAAACAATTAATACATGAAATCAAATACATATATATACAAAGAGAAAATATAAAAAACCTCATTCCCACTCACACACACATTCTTACAGAGGGAGGGAGAGGGTACTGAGAAAAGGGGTGGGAGAATGGCCCTTTTACACACTCACATTCGCTCCACCACAACCTCTATCACCTTGGAACCTATTTCTGTTATCTGCCAAGTCCATTCTGAATATTCATGCGCGTTTGTTTTCTTCGAATGATAACTATGCCATTTTTTGTATTAAAAAAATGCCCGAAAGTAAACAAACCAAAAACGCTGTTTACGTAGGCCATTTTTTTTTTTACAAAGTACCCGGAAAAGAAAAAAAATGAAACACGCTGTTTTCAAGCGCAGATTGGATGATTATATGGGGATGGAGGGTTTATTTCTTACTTTTTGGTATGTGGATATGTTTCTTGACTCATTCCTGTGGATGCAGTTTCTTTTTATTGTATATTTTGGGGGACTTTGATTTTGTTTTTGACAGACTCCTATGGAGGCTTTAAATTATATATTGGGGAAATATGTAGACAGCGGCCCGGCTGATAAGATGTACTATTTCGTCCGTGTTCCAAAATGTTTCACATTTTTAGAGTACATTTATAGGGGACGGCTCATGGGGGGATCAACACGGTGTGTGGACCGCACTGCGATGATCCTGAGTTTCATTAAATTGGGGGGGGATGTCTGGGGGGCACAGCCCCCCCCAGTATATAATCCTAATTTTTGTAATGTTCTGACATTTACATAGGTAAATGCTTTAACTACAACATGTCAGCGTCTTTAATCGTTTTGCGAATTATAATAGGGGTTGGGGATGAGGTATGATGTCAGACGACTCAAATGCGCATGAATATTCAGAAACGGGTGAACGATAATATTTACACAAAATCATTTTTCCGGCCGGGCCGCTCGTCTACATGTTTACCATATATTGTAAATAAGAACATAAGAACATAAGAAAAGAAGGAGACTGCAAAAGACCATTCATGGCCTACACTTGGCAGCTCCTGTTCCATTCAACACACAAAAGATTTCTTACCAGAGAAAAGTCATCAACATTGTCACCCTTAACAGGAGTTCGTCAGATCTAATCTACAATATACATAAAATGCATCCAGAGGATTATGTCCATTCATGCAACCGCAAAATATAATCTTCCCACTCCTTAGAAAAATATATACATATGTACATAAAAAAAAGTCAGTCCCATCTAGCAGCTTCATCCATATATTTATCTAATCTATTCTTAAAACTACCCAGAGAGGAGGCTTCTATCACATGCCTAGTGAGCCTATTCCATTCATCTACCACACGATTTGTAAACCAATTCCTCCCAATCTCCTTCCTAAACCTATACTTATCAAGCTTAAACCCATTGCTACGTGTCCTGTCATGTTCACTAAGTATAAGAACCTTACCCAGATCCCCTTTATTATATCCTTTTACCCATTTGAAGACTTCAATCAATTCCCCTCTGACTCTTCTCCTTTCCAATGTATGTAGATTTAGTTTTCTGAGCCTTTCACCATAAGGTAAGTTCCTTAGCACACCAATCATCTTTGTCATCCTTCTCTGCACAGACTCAAGCAAATCAATATCCTTCCTATAATATGGTGACCAAAATTGTACTGCATAGTCTAGATGAGGCCTAACTAGCGCCAGATACAGTTTTAGAATGACTTCAGCACTCTTATTGCTTACACTCCTCCTAATGAATCCCAATATCCTATTAGCTTTATTCTTAGCATTTAGACATTGCTTTCTAGGACGAAGGTCTGAACTTACCAAAATACCCAAGTCTCTCTCACAATCAGTCCTCCCTAAAATTCTGCCATTTAATTTATAACTATTCAATGGATTATTTCTACCTATACTAAGTACACTACATTTGTCTATGTTAAACTTCATTTGCCATTTCTCGGCCCAATTGGACAGAATGGTCAATTCCTCCTGCATTACAACAGCATCAGAATCAGCCCTAATGGCCCTACCTAGCTTAGTATCATCAGCAAATTTACTCAGGTCACTACTTATACCTATGTCAAGATCATTAATATAAATTAAGAATAGCAAGGGACCCAAAACAGATCCTTGAGGAACTCCACTGCTAACACACCCCCACTCAGATTTAACTCCATCTATACTAACTCTTTGCTGTCTGTCACCAAGCCATGACTGAATCCACCTAAATATACTGCCATCGATCCCGTGTGCTTTAACTTTGCTCAGAAGTCGTAAGTGTGGCACTCGATCAAAAGCCTTACTAAAGTCCAAGTATAAAATATCATAGTTTTCATCATTATCTGCTGCTTCATACACCTTACTATAAAAAGACAGCAAATTAGTCAGACAGGATTTACCCTTACTAAAGCCATGCTGTGATTCTTTTATCAACTTATGCTTATCCAAGTGATCTCTAATATTCCTTGCTATAATAGATTCCATCATTTTCCCTACCACTGATGTCAAACTTACTGGTCTGTAATTAGACATATTTGTTTTATCCCCTTTCTTAAATATAGGTATCACATTGGCTTTCTTCCATGCCACTGGCACAATGCCACTCTCCAATGATTTTCTAAAGATGCATGCTAGGGGCTCACTTAACACATCCTTACATTCTTTCAAAATTCTAGGAAAGAGCTCATCAGGACCGGGTGCTTTACTACTTTTGATTTTATCAATTTCCTTTGTCACTATCTCCTTTGTGATCAATATATCCTTTAATTTCTCTTCATCATTACCCCGAAAGATCATTGACACCTCGGGTATATTTAGAGTATCCTCCTGTGTAAATACTGAGAGAAAAAAGTCATTTAGCATTCCAGCCATTGAGTCCCTATCACTCACTAATTCTCCATTGGAATCTATAAGTGGGCCTATTTTATCTCTAACCTTAGTTTTGTATAATTGATAAAAACTTTTAGGATCTTCCTTTGCCCTATTTGCCACTTTAATTTCATAATTTCTCCTTGCTACTCTAACTAACTTTTTAACATCTGTTGCTAGTTCATTATATCTCTGCCTTAAGTGATCCTCCCCATTTTTTATTTTCCTATAAATGCCCTTTTTAATGCCAATATAATGCTTAATTTTATCTGTCATCCATTTTGGGTCATTATTTTTAGTCCTAATCTCCTTATATGGAATGTTAATCATCTGACCTGTAATTAATTGCTCAATTATTCTTTCATACTCCTCTTCAATTGTAATCTCTTCCTCCTGGTGATTATTGTCTCCACTAACTGATATCATTGAATCTATTCCTGAATTGATTTCATTGCCTGGTTTCTGTACAACTGCCTCCAGGTAAGTCCTGAGCCCATTATAATTTGCTCTTCTAAAGTCAGGAATTTTAACATTGTTCATGCTACTATCAATACCATTCCATTTCATCTTGAATCTAATTTCACAATGGTCACTATTACCCAAATTTCCTCCAATCTCAGTATCCTTAATAACTTCTTCCCTATTTGTCAGAACTAAATCCAGTATATTATTACCTCTAGTGGGTTCGTTAATAATCTGCCTCAGAAAATTATCTTGGACAACATTCAAAAATTCCTCAGCCTCCTGATCACCCACAAGAGCTTCCCAGTCTATATTTCTGTAATTAAAATCGCCCATTATACACACATGCTTACTTCTACATGCCCGTTCAATCTCCTGCCACAGAAGATTTGAAGCTTCCTTACTAAGATTTGGTGGTCTGTATAATAATCCTAAGACAAGCTTGTTTTTACCTTCCTTTACATTTAGCCATAATGACTCTGTGTTATCATCTAATTTAATTGTACTGTTTACACAACACTGGAGATTATCTTTAATATAAATAATAACCCCTCCTCCTCTCTTCCTATTCCTATCTGTATGGAACATGTTAAAGCCCTCAATCTCAACCTCAGGTTTAAAGTGATTACCTGCCAAATCAAGCCATGACTCTGTTATCGCAATAATATCAAAATTCTCTTCACTTGCTAACGCTCTTAAGAGATCTATCTTATTCCTTATACTCCGACCATTTGTGTAGTATATTTTTAAGTTTTTTTTATTATTCCCATCTTCATTGCATTGTGCTTTTTTATTCCTAGTTATCTGCTCATTCACTTGTGCATTAGTCCCCCTATAATGCATCAGTATGCCCTCTCCCCTAGCTATTCCTCTATCACTGCATCCCTTCCATTTCCTACACCTGCCCTGTATTCCTGTTATTCCCTTACCTCTAACAGCTTCTAGTTTCCCACCCGTAAGGACCTAATCACACTATCCAGCTCCCCCCATAGAACCTCTACACCTGCCCGACTAAGATGGAGCTCATCCATCGCATACAACCTCCTATTCCCGTAAAACCCTCCCCAGACATCTACAAACACCAATCCTAGCTCCTCACACAGTCCTTTCACAAATTCATTCAAACCAATTGCACGCGACAACCATTCTACCCCCACATCCAATCTCGGAAGCACACCAGAAACAACACCTTTTACCCTGCTTTTACTCATCCTTTCAACTAACCTTTTATACTGCTCACGTAACTCACATGTACCCACCTTCTTTACATCATTCACCCCCACATGCGTAATCACAACTGCATCCCTCTCACACCCAGAAACCAGCCTATCATACCTCTCACAAACATCACTTACACCAGCACCCGGCAGACAAACTCTCATTCCCTTCCACTTGCTATCACTCAACTTCCTATCTAAATACCTAATCTGAGAGTCACCCATCACTAGCACCTCAGTCATTCTCCTATTCTGTCTTGGCCTAACATTACCCTCCCTCCTGCTCTCAGTCACGCTACCACCCATCCTGCTTTCATCCACAATCACACCAGGCAAATCACTTTCACACTCTTCCTCTCTCATGACATTGAATCTGTTAGTCAACCTAACAGGTTCTATGTCCCTCTCATTCACACACCTAACCTGTCCTAACTTATCTATCCTATCCATTTTCACCCACCATTCATCATCACTCACAACTTCCACACTGTTCCCAGTCCTAGCCCTATCTTCCACCCTCTTAGCACTAATCTCACCCTTCAATCGCACACTTGCATCTCTTCTCACCTCAAACACCAAATCATTCAACCTCTTACATTCCCCACTCAACCTCCTAACCTCCCCTTCCAGAAAACACAAACGGCATTCAGTTACATTCACTCTCCTTTCAACTCCACATGCATCACACACCACATACACACTACTTTCAAACGGCATGCTCTCACCATCTATACAAAAAGCCATACTCTCAGAAATTTACTAATGAAAAAGTTAACACTCACCCCAAAAAAAATTCTTGCTCAGGATTGCTGCTAGTTATCTTCCCCAAAAGTATTAATCACTAATGTATTTATTATACAGTGATTGATGTATTAAATAAATACAAGAAAAATTACACACCCAAATCAGTATTATATCCCAATCTTACAATGAGAATCAGGAGCTCCTGTAAGACAACCTTCCAGAACAAAGCCAGACAGCCAACTGACAAAGCCAGGAATGGTTGGACATTCCTATGGATTGTTAAATATTAGATGCATGATCTGACAAAATCCTATGGATGCATTATCTGGGTGGGATTTGATGGATACGGATGGCCTTTGATAGGCCCTTGTGGCTTTTGTCATCCGGAAAATTATGTTATGTTATGTTAATTTCAGTGGTTATACATCCGAAATAGCGAAGAGGAAAGCCTATTTAATTTGCGCATCTGCGTTCTATTCGAAATCTAGCTAACTTGAATCATGTTTTATTTTAGAGCATCTAAATTCAAACTGAGGGGTCACATCTAATGCCCAGGCCACAAATGTCGCATTCGCTTTTAATTTTAACTAGATTATGAACATCCAAAAGGTGAACACTTTATCTGTATCAGAAACTAGAGTT